>NW_019167827.1:7967000-8303124 GCF_002303985.1 Durio zibethinus
ATTCGGCACCATATCGTCCGAAGATGAATGGGGCAGTGGAGGCTGCGAACAAGAATATCAAAAGAATCCTGGAGAAAACGACTGAAACTTACAAAGATTGGCATGAGAAATTGCCTTTTGCCTTGCATGCTTATAGAACATCAGTCAGAACGTCTACTGGAGCCACACCGTTCTCTTTGGTATATGGTATGGAAGCTGTACTACCAGTCGAAGTGGAAATTCCCTCACTTAGAGTCTTGATGGAGGTAGAGTTAGAGGAAGCAGAATGGGTTCGAAATCGCTACGAGCAGTTTAAACCTCATCGAAGAGAAAAGATTGTCAGCACTTTGTCATGGTCAATTATATCAAAAGAGGATGATGAGAGCACATGATAAGAAAACTCATCCCCGTTGCTTTAAGGAAGGAGACTTAGTGCTAAAAAGAATCCTTCCAAATCAACATGATAATCGGGGAAAATGGACACCAAATTGGGAAGGCCCGTATGTGGTGAAAAAGGCCTTTTCTGGTGGGGCATTGATTTTGGCAGAAATGGACAGAGGTGATTTGCCTACCCCAATAAATTCAGATGTTGTGAAGAAATATTTTGCTTAAAAAAAAAGAAAAAAAATGATGACTTATCTAAGCTGAAAACCTGAAAAGGCGGCTTGGATGTGAAATAAAAGCATCATAAAAAAAAAAAAAGAGAGAGAGATCCCACAATGTAGGGGCAAGTGTAGTTTGACGAACTCTGAATGATCAAAGAAATCATCTGATTTAGTTTTAGAGAAAGAATCTGAGAATATTTTGTTCATGATGATCATTCTTTTGACACCTTTGTTTTAACTCAAACACTTTGACATGCACTTGTTATCAGCCATATGAAATACATTATCTTTCCATTGAAAATAATGCCTATCCTTTCCTTTATCCTTATCTAATATTTTTGTCCATCAGAGAAATGTGATTGCATTTTATTTGTTTTGAACTTAAAATGATAAAAAGAAAAACAAACATGAAAGATCTCAGCATTACTTTTTAAAGCTGACAAAGGCAAATGAAAAGGATGAGAAAAGCATGACAAGACATTGATGTTGCAGACTTTTGAAAAATTATGGTCAGATGTTGATAACAGATTGATCATATGAGAATTCTGATAAAAGAAGCCAAAAGTAAGAGATTTCGAGAACCTTTTTACTACAATGAATGATTTTGATTGCATTACATGCATTGCATTATGAGCGCTCAGTACATGCATCCATGAGAAGTTGTAACAAAGATAGAAATTTTCCATTTTGTAATGAAAAAAACAAGATTTTGGTAAAGACAATGATCAAACAAAGGAATTCAAAAGAGAGAAATTTACTTGTTCAAAGATGAGAACTCAAATTTGAAAAAGATGAGAATTTTAAAGTTGTGGAGCCTCTGTTGAGAGGAGCTTTTTCAAGAAGAAATTTTAAAGTTGTTGAGCCTCTGCTGAGAGGAGCTTTTCCAAGATGAGATTTTTAAAGTTGTTGAGCCTCTGCTGAGAGGAGCTTTTCCAAGATGAGAATTTTAAAGTTGTGGAACCTCTGCTGAGAGGAGCTTTTCAAGATGAGATTTTTTAAAGTTGTGGAACCTCTGCTGAGAGGAGCTTTTCAAGATGAGAATTTTAAAGTTGTGGAGCCTCTGCTGAGAGGAGCTTTTCCAAGATGAGATTTTTAAAGTTGTTGAGCCTCTGCTGAGAGGAGCTTTTCCAAGATGAGAATTTTTAAAGTTGTGGAACCTCTGCTGAGAGGAGCTTTTCAAGATGAGATTTTTTAAAGTTGTGGAACCTCTGCTGAGAGGAGCTTTTCAAGATGAGAATTTTAAAGTTGTGGAGCCTCTGTGGAAAACAGAGGAGCTTTTCCAAGATGAGAATTTTAAAGTTGTTGAGCCTCTACTGAAAATAGAAGAGCTTTTTCAAGATGAGAATTTTAAAGTTGTTGAGCTTTTGCTGAGAGCAGAGGAGCTTTTCCAAAAACAAAAATAAAAAAAAATAAAAAAATTCACGATCTATTTTCGGACAAAATCATTGTCTTTGTCTTTGCCCTATTACTGATTCTCAGTAATGTGCAAAGAGGGGCAACTGTAGATACCGATTTTGTCCGGGTCTACCATTTTATTAATAAACAAAACAAAAAAACAAAATAAACAAACAAAAGAAACAGAATAAGATAGAAGTCAGGGAGTTGGTACGGCGCCGCTGTCGCCAGCCCCCGACCAACTACCCTACCAGCCCCCCGACCAGCCTCCCGACCAGTCACCCTACAGCCACCAACCAACTACCTTACAGAAACCTAGATTCCCCTAATTGAAGCCTTTAAAAATCTCCAGCCATTTCCTTCACCAAAAAAAAAGAAAAAGGAAAAAAAAGAGCTGGCTGAAATCCCCTTCAATCTCCCTCTGGAATCCCCATTCAACCCCAGACAGACCCTATTCCTACGCGTAAAAAACTCAGTTTCACGCAACCCCCCAAAGCACCCAAACTGAAAACAGATCTACACAAAACAAAAAAAAAACAACACAGCGCCGAAGTTACCTGCAAAAGTAAAGAAAATTGCATCAATCTTGTTTCAACAAAACAAACGAAAAAAGTCTTGAAAACAGAAACTTTGAACCTCGATCTACGCTGATCGGGGCTGCTTCCGGTGAAAAGGAGACCGGATCTGGAAAGAAGGCATCTCGAGGAGTCTTCGTGACCTTCTAACCATTTTCCGATCACCGGCGACCACCGCCGACGGTGGACCAGGCTGCGACCGACAAGGCGATCCGACGGCCGGACGGCGATCGGCCGAACCCCTCCCCCAGAGCTCTCTCTCTCGTTTTTTTTCTGAAAACAGGACCAAATGAACAAAAAAAATTTTTTCAAGTTATTTATAGAAAAAATTAAAAGCAAAACGACGTCGTTTTGGGCATAGGGCCAAAACGACACCGTTTCAGCTAAGGAGGATCCGCGCGTCCACCCGCGACCCGACCCTGGGTCCGCGTACCCGACCCGCGACCCGTTTCCTTCATCAGCATCTGATCGGTCTGACTGAACCAGAACCGAATCGCCCAGACCGAACCGAACCGGAACCGAACCGCCTAGACTGAACCGAACCGGTACTGGACCGTCCAAACCGAACCGAACCGTCGAACCAAATCGAGCGTTGACCGGACCGTTGACCGGTCCGGTTCAGGTAAAAATTTTTTTTTTATTTTTTACTTTTTATTTTATTAATATTTATGTATGTTAAAATGTTTATATTTGTTAAACTAATTGATGAAATTGTAGTTAAATTTTTTTATTTTTAAGATAAACTTTAAAAACAATTATATAAAAATAAATTTAATAATAATACTAAAGTGATAAAAAATGAAAGAAAAGAAAATTTTTATCCGACGATGAGATTTAAAGGTATTCCGAGTAGTGATGCCTACGAAATCTCTAGGTGAGAAGATTTTTTTAAATACTACCAGCGTATTGGAGTATTTATAAAAAATTTTTCAATACAGTAAAGATTTTCTTTTTTAAGAATAATAAATAAAAATTGATGAATATATTAAAAATATAAGTAATAAAATAGGAAGAAAAAATTTAATCCAATGATGAGATTCTAAAAGTATTCCGAGTAGAGATGCTTTAAGAAATCTCTAGGTGAGAAGATTTTTTTAAAATATTACCAGCGTATTGGAATATTTATAGAAAATTTTCAATATGATTAAATTCCTTTTTTTTCTTCAAAATTTTAATTAAAATTAATAAAATAATTAATAAATTTTTGAATGAGAATAAAATGTGTGCATAAACATGAAAATATTTTGCATGGCATGCATGACATAATTTCTTACGAAAAGTAAGTTTAGACCTCCAAAGATGAGATTCTAAAAGTATTCCGAGTAGAGATGCTTTAAGAAATCTCTAGGTGAGAAAGAGTTCTTTTAATGTTACCAACGTACTGGAACATTTTAAGAATTATTTCAATAAAAAGGTTTTGATTTATTTTCTCGAGAATAATTTTTAATAAATAAAAATCAAGAAAAATTTTTTTTTTAATATTGAAAATAAGACTGTTTGTATTAAAATCAAAGGATAACACGTTGTTAATTGGTACCGTTTTTAACGGGCGTTGTGGGGGTGCTAATCCTTCCTCACGCGTAACCGACTCCCGAACTCAGACTGTTTCGCAGACCGTAAAATTATCTTTTTAATAAATTTTAATTAATTTTAAGATTTCATTAAAAAGGTATGTTTTAATAGGTGGCCAATCGCACCTAGCCAAAAAAGATTGGTGGCGACTCCGTTTTTTTTATTTCGTTTCCAAATTCGTCGGGCGGACGTAAAACCGTTACGACAGAGAGGAGCATCGCGATGAATTTTAAAAATTTTCAATGACCGACGACCACCGACAGCCACCGTCGATGCTGACCTAGGTGGTGGCAGGCGCGGTGGTCCGACGATCGAACGGTGAGAGCTCTAGAGCTCACCCCAGAGCTCTCCCCCTTTTTTTTTCTGAAAATAGAAACCAAATGAACAAAATTTTTTTTTCAGTTATATATAAAGGACTAAAGAGCAAAATGACGTCAATTTACGCGAGGAGGATCCACGCATTGGCCCGGATCTGACCCGAGATCACCGCAAACCGACCCGCCAACCCGCTTCAACCAACCTTGAATCGGTCCAAAAGAACCGCCAGTGAACCGATCTAAACTGATTCGAACCACTGGACCGCCCGAACCGCTGACTGAACAGTAGAATCGATCATACCAGTCCAGACTAGCATTGATCGGACCGTTGTCCGGTCTGGTTCAGGTAAAAAAAAATTTTTTTTTGTTATTTTAAGTATATTTTTATATTTATGCATGATAAATTTATAAATTTGTTAGAATAAATGTTTAATTATTTTAATAATAATAAAATTAAAAACAAGTAATAACTAAAAATATGTATTAAAAATACTTAAAGAAGTAATAATAATTTTTATTATTTTCCCTGCCTAGATGTTGGAGGGAATAAAAAAATATTTTTCTAAAAGATAATTCCACCTAGATGTTGAGGAATTATTATGAATAAATTTTCATAAAAAAAAAACACATAAGGAATTTTTAATTAGTTTTTAAAAATTATAAAAATTGAACCTACTCCAAAAGTCCGCCTAGATGATGGAGATTTTTAGAGATGTTCGCATTTTACTTAAACCTTAAACACTAATTTTTAATTTTCAAAATCCTAAGTTTTTAAAACCCTTAAAAATTCAAAATCCCTTAAATCCAAAATCCCTAAAATCCAAACCTCCTAAAATCCAAAACCCCCCCAAAATCCAAAATCCCAAACTTTTAAACTCTTAAATCTAAACCCCCTAAATCCAAAATCCCTAAAATCCAAACCCTTAAATTAAAACTCCAAACCTCAAAACCCAAACCCTAAAATCTCCAAACTTTAAAATCAAAACCCTAAACCTTCCATATCCTAAAATTCAAGATTTAAAACCCTCTAAACTTTAAAACCAAACATTCAAAACCTCTACTCAAGCCCTTACTCAAAACCTCTTAACAATCCTAAGGACACGTGTGAAAATTTTATTTGAAGCAATTTGTTCTCGAATGTCGCCTAGATGATGGGGTATTTAAAAAATTTTACTTCGTTAAGTCTTTTCACATGATTTCTTAATTCTCTTTGATAATAGGATTAATAAATAAAAATTATAATAAAAAATTAAGATCTTAAATATAAACAGTCACACCTAAGTACTGCCTAGATGTTGGAGAGTCGGAGTGGTCTCATTATACTTAAGAATCCAACTCTTAAATTGCATTTCATGTTACATGACAGTCATTAGCATACATACGTTAACATGTTATCATCGATAATTGTCTACATTATTCTCTTTTTGATTTACTATTCGATGATAAAATATTTTATAGTAAAAAAGAATAATACTTAAAAAAATATATTTTTGTGATATTATAAAATAAAATAAAAATAACATTTCAAAAGAAATAATTCTTGGTACTCTGCCTAGATGTTGGAGAGTCACTACTAATAATTTTCTATAAAGAGGATTGTTGTGTTAAATCTTAAGCGAAAAGAGTTATTTCAAATTCTGCCTAGATGTTGGAGAATTTTGAGATAATTCTTTAACTTAAAGATTTACTCAATATTTCTAAATAAAAATTTTAACAAAAATATTTTTTTAAAAACGAAGGGAATTAGTATTAAATTTCAAGTAAAAATCATTTTTATCCAACACCGAAAATAACGCATAGTTGAATGGTACCAATTTATGGGCGTTGCGGGGGTGCTAATCATTCCCCACACGTAATCGACTTTCGGATCCAACTTAGTTTTTCGTAGACTGAAATTTGTTTTTTTGATAAACTTTAAACCCGTTTTTATAGTTTTATTAAAAAGATAAACTTTTAGGTGGCCAATCACATCCTAACAAAGATTGGTGGCGACTCCCCTATTATTTTTCTCAATTTTAAAACACCTTTACGTCTGGTGATCCCAAAACCATTACGACATTGATGAATAAAATTAATTTTTGTATTAATTTTATTTACATTTTAAATAATTATATTTGAATAGAAACAATTATTAATGACAAATAGTTATAACTATTTAAATATAAATAAATTATTATTCATAAAAGTCATGATTATATAAAAGATCATAACTGTTTGGATAGAAGTTTATGGCTGTTTATTCATTATAAATAAATCTTTCAGCATAATTATTTTTACTATTTTGATTGGAGAGTTTGAGATTTTGTTGTATCCTAAAGGCATAATTGCCTTTAAAAAAGTGTTCTTCATGTTTCAAAGCCAAAATTCTTTTCTATTATTTTTCTTCTCTTATTTACTTTTTCTAATAATTTAAAGGTAACTATGATAAATTTATATTTTGCATGAGAAAAATATAAGGAAAAGAAATTGGCATAACTAGGAGATCAATTTTAGATAAGGCTCAAAGTGTTAAAGGATTAATGTTTCTATGGACCAAAATGTTAATTTTCATAAAGATCTTTATTAGAGGTATGCATTTTATTTTTTACATAATTATTGGTAAAAAGATTAATTGAATGAGATAAATATGATAACAATTTATTTCATTAGTGTGTAAAATCAAAAAACAATATGCAAAATATTGATTACATTGCATAAGTTTATGCATATATTGAAATAGACTCCACAATTGGGTTTAATAAATTGTATTATATTTATTTGAAAATTTGATGCTTATAAAGATTGGGATGGAAAATAGCCTAAAAACATAAAAGAGAAAGACATGAATTGATTTATGATTAAAAAAATTATCACTTGTTATTAAGTAACGAATTAAATTGGGTTCTAATGGAATGTCTGATTATTTAATTGTCATGTTTTGGTTATACATAGAATAGGCAAATTGTCTCATGGTTTCTAAGAAAACAATAAAAAATAGGTAAAGGAATTTATCATGAAAAATTATATGTAAGTAGAGACTATATGCAAAAAATAAGATTTGACTACAAGATTAGTTTTATTATTAAATCATGACACCAAAAATGAGATAATAAGTTGAGTTAAGCTATTTGTATGGTTCTATCTTTGTTGGTCGTTTATAAATCAATTGTTGATATATTTTTTTAAATTTATTATCGGTTCAAATTTTGATTAGTATTCAATTTTCATGAAAATCAATTAAAATTAAATTGATGTATGTAAATAATTATTATTAAAATATTATGTTTCATGGATTAATTAGTGGATAATAAACCAAATAATTATTATTATCAAAAACATAGGTAGTGTGATATGTATTTTACCTACTGGGTATATTACACTAGAAGTGATTATATAAAATAAAATTTTATTGTGAACAATCATAAAGTAAAAATTATAAATTACCGTTAAAGAGTTAAACAATGGTTACAAAAATGCATTATTGCTTTTCGTATATGAGATATTGATTAAACGAAATAGGCAAGTCATTAAAAATATTGATGCATTTGTTAGTTACTAACATTTTGAATGATGCTCATTAATGTCTAATTAGTCATGTTTATAAATTAGAAAAGAACATGCAAATTCAATGTTTCAAAGGCACTAATACATGCATGTGTTTAATTCCATTTTTTGATAGCATGGAGAATATTGGTATAGTTTGCCTTTTATTATGAAAATGAATGGAATGAGATGGAAATTTCTTTCTTATACATGTAAGAAAGATATGGACTATGGAGATAGAATGGCATCATTCAATTAATACATTATTAGTTAAAGACAATGATGATATTTTTGCTTATTGTACCTAGAAAAATGGCCTTTTGCAAACTGTTTAAATGAAAAGTGAATAAGTTTTCGAGATTTTTAATAGTTTCATGACAATGGTAAGGATGTGGCTGGTTATGCACCATATTAATATATGGGCTTAGATAATAATATTGGTTTGTAAAAGCCGTAAACCTTAAAGTTAACCAATCAATGATTTAACCAATGCAAATTTATATGAATTTTTGCATGAAATATGTGTAGAACTTGTATTATAATTATTATTTATACTATTTTATGAAAATGATCATTTGGATTCATGTTTCATGACTTGTATTGATATGTTGATCTAAATATCACCTTATTGGTCACAAAATGATTGTGAAAGTATTTGAAATTTAAGTTAAATATATTATGGACTCTTATTGTATATAGGCATATTGATCTTATAAGTAAAGTTTGAATTTATTATATATCCAAAATGTTATGACTAATTAAAAGTGGTAAAAATCATAGATATATAAGCTACATAATGGTAGAGAAATAAAGTTCTCATAAAATTTTGAAATCAAATTTAGAGGTTTCAATAGTTATGAAATTGGAATTGGCCATTGGACAATTAATATATGCATTGAAAACTCATAATAATATTTAAGATAATTGATTTTTACTAAAAGCCATCATTATAAATGAGATAACTTTAATAGCCAAATCTATATGATTTGTAGGGATGATGTAGATTATTATGGTTGGCTTAGAATAACTACAAGCCAAAATTGATGCCACAATCTTGATCACGTTGTAGTAATTTTTTATTATGTATATGGTCAAATTTATGGATTGTACAAATGATTCATGGATTGCACAAATAATTCATGAATTGTACAAATGATTTATTATCTATGGTTTTATACATTGAAAATTTTGAAGTATATTTACATTGGAAGCCATAAGTGATTCAAAGATTTTATGAATATCAAAACTTTTATAACAGCAAAAAGAATGCTATTTGATCCATTTGGTGATGAAAATGGTTTTGTTCATGGAAATAAAAAAGTATTAATAGTGTCAATGATGAAATAGATTCATATAAATATTTATGAATTGACATAAAAATGTTTAAAATGAGACTATAGAAGCATGATTATATTTGAAATCTACTTATTGATATAAACTTTTATATTGAGTTAAAATATAAAAATTTTGAAACTTTTATAGAAATATTAAGATATTTTTTAGTTATCTTTCACTAATGGTGGATTTGGAGGCCTCTTACTTAAAAAAAAACCATCAAATAGAAAAAAAAATGACAGCTTGATTAAGTATATATGATATCTCAATAATTGAACAAGACATTCTTTAATAAAAGAATTACTCTTACACATGATAGGGGTGATAACAATCAAAAGAAATAAAAATTAACCATAGTGTTGTAAGATTTTAATATAATTTTATGAGCAAATTATGCAAGCTAATAAGTTTAGACACTTATTAAAGTAAAGTCATAAAAAGGTCTTTAAAAATTTTTGGACGACTAAAATGATTTAGTTTATTCATTGAATTTATCTAATTGTACTAGAAGTATAATTATATTAAAGATGTATAAAAGTATGAAAATAGAATAATTGAAATTTATAAGTATAGAGTTATGGTCACAACTAAAACCAACTATTTTTTAAAATGATAAGAATGAGGCAACAATATCTAAAGCATATAAATGATATGCAAAATAAAAAGTTTAGATATATTAGCTTCAAGTGATTAAATTAGAGATTTAATCTCAAGTAGAGTTAATTACCATAAAAGAAAATTGAATTCCAATATATTTGATTCATAGTATTATAAGTAGAATGGATTTAAATCATTACTATTAGACACTAATAATGAGAACTCAACTTTGAATTAGTAACCTTTAATTATAAGAGTTTAATGTGTAAAAATAAGTTATTTTTATATGTCTGTTAAGTACTAATAAAATTCATTCAAATTTTAAAAATTAATGTGATCTATTACATGAAAATGATAAATTTTTATATTTTTAATAAATTTTAAATATTTAAAAATATAGAGACATAATAAAAATTTTATGTATATAAATATAAAAATATTGTCGCTTCGTAAAATTGAAAAGATGAATATCCAAACGACAGGCTTAAAAAAATAAAAAGATTAGAAAAGTATTTTTAAATTAGGAAAATAAGGTGGTGCTTTGCTTATCAACATGACCATGATTAGGCAAGGCAATGATGGAGGCTCAATTATGAATTATGAGGTGGGGGGGGGGGGGGCGGCAGCAAGGGAAGTGGGACATGGGAATCATACAAAATTTTGTGGGGTCAAGGATTAAAAAAAAATTTCCACGTTGGTTGTTGTACCTGTTTTTCTACACTTTCCTTCCTCGATGGCAAATCCTGTATCACATTTTCTTCACGCGTTTCCTGTTCTGTCACTTTTGATTTGTTGTTGTTGTATGACAACGATGACATGTGAATTAAAGATTGCTTCATGTCAAATGTAGTATCAAACTAACACGTGACGTGCTCAAATGTATTTGCTCAATGTGACATGTAATTGACATTACAGCTAATTTTCGCCGTGGGACTTCAACTAGAAAAAGGCCATGACTAGACACGTCCAAGGTTTTGGTCTCCGGTTTCAGCTTCCTTCATTTCCCAATTGCACGAAACAACATATCATGTTTTTGCAAGAAGACAAAATCTCTCTTACTTTTAATTCAAGATTTAGTTTAATTCATCTATGCAATTCTTCTTAAAAATATAATATTTAATAAATTTATAATTTAAATATTAATATTTATAATCTTTTTTATTTTTAAATTGCATCCACCATTATATAAAAAGTTCCTTTCACTAACCTCTAGCTCATTTAAACATCATTGTTATTTATCATTACCACATCTGTCCCTGTACTTGAATTCCTAATGATCCAATTTTGTCTTGGAATTTCAATAAGTTTTAGATTTAGTGGTGAATTTAGGATTTATTTCGAGTTTTTACTTGTAATATATATAATTAATTGTTAATGAATTTATTAATTTTATTAAAAATAATATTCAAAATTTTTTTTTAATTTTTTAATATTTTAGAATATCCATACAAAAGTCCGCCTTTGCTTAGACTTGAGCTAACCTAGTGAAAATGTACGGTAATTCTAATTTCATCACCAATGGTTCGAAGAATTGATAGAACCTTAGCCGCCCTAATTTTTTTTAATCTTTTGGTTTTTGTTTTCTTAAATCAATCATTAACTTTTAGATAGATATAAGTTATGGTTTATTTGGTATAAACGAATATAAATTTATAATATATAACAGTACTAACTAGATGGTTTTTTTTTTTTTAATGTGAGATGATATCAATTAACTAGGTGTTTAGAATTTTACTTTGTGAAATAATTTCTTTTCAAATAATGTCAATCTTAATTAAGTTTTGCATTAATTTTAAATTTAATTATGTTTTTTCAGTCACACACATCTGTTGGGAAAAACAACAATACCTACGCGCAGCAACCACACACAAAATAACAAGCTCAAATCAAGAATAAGAACACACAAATATATTTGGTTTGGCCCAACTCAAAATGGCCTACTCCAAACACAATCCACTAATAAATAAATCTTTACAACTGTGAGACTTTTAGAATGAGAAAAATCTCCTAAAACTCCTTACTCAAAACTTAACCCAAAACCCAATTACACCCTTTAATAGCCTACTCACTTAGCTATTCTCTTGGTGTCTAACTCTCTGGGGTTACTAAACTAAAACCAAAACATCTTATTTATAAGGGTGAAACCCTTTATACCTTTACCAAACTCCCGATGTGGGATACAAGACAAATTCAAACTTACTTAACTGGGATTTTGAGATTCAAGGCAAATCCCAACAAATCCTCCCTTGACTTGAATCTCCAAACACTTCAACAGTATCTGCAAAGCTAACATGCTTACCTTTCTTCTTTTCTTTCATCACAGGCATTCCAGCAACTGAGTTTCCATCAAACATGTACAAGTGATTGACCATATTCCCTTGTAAAATCACACTATCATTCTTATACACTTTCAACCAATCATTACTACCATAAAATGTGTATCCCCGAGAAGATAACTCACCTAAAGCAATCAAATTGTAGTGACAATTTGGTACATACCTTACATGACGAAGTGTCCTAATAACACCATTGTGAGATCTAAGGCGAACACTCCCAATGCCTTGAATCTGCACCTTTTCTTTGTTAGCAATCACAATATCCCCATACTTTTCATTCTCATTCAACTCCACAAAGCAGCTCCTATCATTGCAAACATGAACTGTAGCAGCTGAATCTAAAACCCAACCTTTGTCACTTTTCAAAGTCTGGGTCTCATCCACACAAGTTGTCAAAACAACATCATCATCATCAGACAAAATAGCAGCAGTATCACTCTTTTCTTCATCTGATTTCTTCTCATCATTCGCCCTTTTGAAAGCAGCCATATCCCTTCTCAGCTTCCTGCAGCGCACTTGGATATGTCCTTTCTCATCACAATAATAACATTCTACATCACTGTAATCTCTGTCTCTTGACTTAGATCTCCATCTCGATCAATCAATCCTCTTTTGAGTCCTCCTTCGATCAAAACCCTCTACAGCTAGTGTACTCCCCCCAGGTGATGAGTTCTGAGCTCCCATAAACCTTTCATTCTCACGCAACAGGGCAGTCACATCATCCAACTTCAAAGTAGACCTACCTACCAACACAGTCTGAACTAAAGGCCTATAAGACTTGGGCAAAGATGACAACAAAATTAAAGCTTTCTCTTCATCTTTTAACTCATCAACAGAAATCGCTAGCAATTGAGAAACCAATTTATTAAATTCATTCAGGTGATTATGAAGACTCATACCTTCTTCCATCTTCAGAGAATACAGATCCATCTTCAAACATAATCTATTAGTCAACGACTTCGAAGCATAAATACCTTCAAGCTTATCCCACAAACTCTTCGGAGTACTCTCAGTCAACACACTGTACTTTACTTCTGAAGCTAACGCCAATCTAATAGTACTAACAGCCTTCTTCTGAATCCTATTCCAATTAGCATCAGACATTCCTTCAGGCTTACTACTCTCCAATGCCTGATCCAATCCTTGTTGTACTAACAGATCTTGAATCGTACTTTGCCATAACATAAAATTACTCTTTCAATCAAATAACGGAATCTCAAACTTAGGCATAGACATACCAGACATACCTTCTTCAGACATCTTCAAACACTGCTTCACGATGTCTTGAACCCACGAACCTTAAACCTCGAACCTCGCTCTGATACCACTTGTTGGGAAAAACAACACCCATGCGCAGCAACCACACACAAAATAACAAGCTCAAATCAAGAATAAGAACACACAAATATATTTGGTTTGGCCCAACTCAAAATGGCCTACTCCAAACACAATCCACTAATAAATAAATCTTTACAACTGTGAGACTTTTAGAATGAGAAAAATCTCCTAAAACTCCTTACTCAAAACTTAACCCAAAACCCAATTACACCCTTTAATAGCCTACTCACTTAGCTATTCTCTTGGTGTCTAACTCTCTGGGGTTACTAAACTAAAACCAAAACATCTTATTTATAAGGGTGAAACCCTTTATACCTTTACCAAACTCCCGATGTGGGATACAAGACAAATTCAAACTTACTTAACTGGGATTTTGAGATTCAAGGCAAATCCCAACAACATCAACTAAGTCACAGTAAATATGATTGAGTTACAATATTCATAGATATACATGTCCATGCTACGTTTTCTTTTTATTTAAAATTATTAAAAATTGAATCATAATTATTAGAATTAAAAATATAAAATTTTATCAATAAATCACATACTGTTGATATGAACATTACATTTTAACTGATCCTATATTTGAATTCATAAACAAATATCCCACCTAATTATTTCTTTTTTAAAAATTTCAGTTTTTTTTTTCCAAAGAAAGGAATTTCAAAATTTCAGTTTAATTTAACTTTGCTTCTCGTTTTAAAACATTTCAATAATTTTTTTTGACTTGATTCTTTCAATTTTGTACATGTGTTCTTTTACTGTTTTTTATTGAAATCTTTTTTGTGGTTCAAACAAGAGTTTGGCTTCACAACATGTACATGAACTCAAACAAAACTGAAAACTTCCAAAAGTGGAAGACAAGATTTCTTTTTATAGAAAAAAAAAAAGACTTGCCAAACTTGACGTTTTGAGTAAGAAAATGCTTTCACTTACATGAATGATGAACCAAATGCTCAAAACATTGTCTAACATTGACCTTCCATTCGAATTTGAGACTATTTTTGTTTTTGGATATTGGCAAATTATCAATTGTCTAAACTGAACCTCTTTTCTTTAAAAGTTTGCTGAAAATTTCGTTTCACTCCCATAGTTTCAAAAGTAGCAATTTTATCCTCAAACCTCTTTACTCAATCTAGCAGCGGATAAATTTTCTCATTAATAAAATTAATACATAAGATGACGCGTACTTTTTTGTTTTAAAAAGAGATCAAAATCTAAAAAAAAAATTAGAGAAAAGGAATTTACAAATGCTGATAATCGAATCTTAATCTTATTGAAATCCATTTCTTAAAAAAGATGGATGAATCATTTACACTAAACCTCAAGTTCTAAAGTGACATGAACTTACCAGTCTGATAGATCTAGAGAAAGCACGGCAGCATATTGTTTCATTCCGCTTTGATGGTTTCGAACTTTTTTTTTTTTCTTAAAGAAAATAGCAAATAGCAAATAATAAACTTTAAGGGACAACTTTAATTTACATATAAATTAATTTGGTAAATTATAATAGAATAAGAGCCAACTTTACCATTTATTTCATCGGTCATCTTTGATCTAGATCATATGCAGTTTTACTATTATATTTTTTTAATTCAATTAAAATATTTCATTAAAAAATTTAAAGCAAATGAACTCAGATAAGCTTTCACGAGTGGATTGGATCCAGAGGTCCCACTAAAATCTTGAAAATTTTGAATTCTTTTATTAGTAAAAGACCTCAAATTTAAATATTTATTCTGTTTTGCCTCGTTAATCCTTAAAAAATAAATAAAATTATTAAAAATAAATCTAAAATTTTTAATATTTTTGCTTTTTCCCTCATTAATGTAAAAGAAACATTTAAGTATAAATAGTTTATAATTATGAAATATATATGAATGCATTGACAAAATAAAAAGAGTAATTGAGTAAGTTAATGGTTCAAAATGTAAATATAAAATTGATCTCTTCACTTTACTTCTTAATTAAGTTAAAATGAGTTTAGACTGGTTACAAAACCTAGCATGCCACATTGTTTAATCTGACTTATTTGATAAATTTGTTAGTCGTGCAGTGTTATGTAACTTGTTTAATTAATATATAGTTGTGTATGTATTTAAATTTTAATTTGTTTATTTAATCGTAACCTATATAAGTGTCAATACTCTTGCTAAACACGACAAAATTAGGACAAACAAGCATGAATTTTAATGTCTTGTTTTTATATAAAAATGAATTTTTATATTTTTATTTTTATACAAATATTTTATTATTTTTATATTTATAGAAGTATTATTTGACATTATACATTTTAATAAAATTTATTTTGTTATAATAAATTTTTTAAAAAATTATGTAAACAAATATTACTTAATAATTTTGCTCCATTGAGTATAAATCATGGACCTAATTGGATCAAGTTTTGAATAAAGTATTTAAGACGTCGACGGAATCTAGTTTGGTTCAACCTATTTACAACTCTAATTAATCACAAGTACAATGTTTTCTGAAGTAATTGTTGTAAGAGAATGTTATTTGGATTTGATTATAAATTCTCGATTGATTCAAGTATTTTTGTTTTTGATTTTTTTTTATAAAAAAAATGTTATAGGTAATTGAAGGTAAGAGAAAATATTATAGATATTTAAAAATAATTAAATAAACCAATGAATTAAATTCTAAATTTTATTATTAAAAAAAAAAAACTGTAGGTTCTATTCGGTTGTTTTGTCATGATTATAAGAAAATATTAAATCAATGTTAATAGGTGCATAAAAACAAAAGGAAAAAAATACAAAGTACTAATAGTGAAGAGTCCAAACCCAAAAGAAAAAAAAATAATATGCTCTCACATGCATAGATATATGTAGTAAAAAAAAATCTAGTTTGTTAGAATCTTTCTGATAGCACGAGTGCGGATTAAAAGTGTAATCCATATCCTTAATGATTACACCGTTTAAATAATCCCACTTTACTTTTGATTAATTGTATACTTTTTATATACATCCTTGATCTCTCTCTCTCTCTCTCTCTCTCTCTCTCTCTCTCACTTAAATCAGGTGCTTAATACTTTCAGCCAATTTCTGGAGAACCATTTTTTTTGGGTTTCCATCAATCCTCAATCATCAATGAGGAGCCTAAGAATATCTATTTTGATTTTTCTTCGTATACAAAAGTAGCTAGGGATGTTCTTTACTATCTAGCTATCAGACATTAGTATTAGATTTTGCTTCCTTCACTTAAGCATGAAAGTTGAAACCCGTTTCAGAAAAAGAATTAACCAAAACCAAAAACTGATCAGTTAAGTTTATATATATATATATATATACACACACAAGAGCAACCGCTGATTAGGGATAGTGAAAAAAGTTATTAACTGATGGGATTTGAACTTCAAATCTGAGAGATATCAACTTTTAAGGATCACAGCATACACCGAATTAAGTTATGGGTTTGATCAGTCCCAGTGCACTGGTGGAGAAAACTGAAGTATAAGCAATCATGCAAGAATAAGCTATGAAGCTAAGAGGAATTTGAGTTTCCTTCTTCCAGGGGCAACCGAGAAGCTAAGATGCAAATCTTTGTGACTATTATAAGAAGATGAATGGAATATAACATGTCCTAACCATAAAAGCAAGTAAAGAAAAGCACAACTATAAGCTTGGGATCAAAGATAAAACTTAGAGATTCAGCACCGAATCAAGTTTTTAAAATATAACAAAATAAAATTTTCACCATAATTTCACAGAGAAACTTGTTATACCAAGGAGAAGGAGAAGCCAAGGAGCATAAGGAAGGGAAAGAAAAGATTATCCATATATTTGATATACACATGATAAAAGAAAATCTAAAACTAGTAGCTAAATTCCAAGTAGCAGCAGGATCTGTAGAGATTTTTATTCAGATTTCTCCATATATATATATATATATTTATTGTTTTAGTCGTGCCAGCAGAGAAGCATAACAATACATCTTCTTATTATGTAAAGCCTACCTCTTTCTTCCCTAAGGAACCCAGCTCCATTTCCCTTGCATGGCCATGAACACCTTCTCTTAGACCCTCCAATTGTTGCACCTTTCATCTTCATCTCTTCTTATCAAATTATAGGATTTATTTGCTTTTTTTTCACTTTTTTTTTTTGGTTAATTTTTTCTTCTAAATTCTTATTGGTTGGCTTGAAGAGCACTTCGGTGAACCTTTTTGCTCTCAGTAGTTCTCTCTACTGGCTGGATGGATGGATCATTATTGGAGTTTGAATGAGTAATGATTGACCTTTTTTTTTTGGCTTGCATGAAAAGAGCAGCAAAGGGTAGGGAGTGCTATTATAGGAAGGAAATGGAATGGTTTAGAAAATTAGGCTCCACCTGGGCCCAAATAAGGGAAAGCAAATGAGGTTAAAGAAAGGATGTTTTTTTTTACGTCTTCTTTTCACCGGTAACTGCACTTTGAACCCCACCTCACTGCCATGCAATACGATCTCAATCGTTGTATGTGGAATATGTTCAGAAACCATACAAAACTCCCTTACTTCCATCTCTGTGACATCTGTAACTGAAGCAAGCTAAGGCCATTTCTTGTTCCAATTTCTTATCCACTTACACTTGTTTCTTTTCTTTTCTTTTCTTTTCTTTTCCATTTCTTTTTCTTATTTTCTTTCAGTGTCTATGAAAAGCGGTAGTAATTTATATCTCTAGGTAGGGAAAGAAGGGAATTAAAAATGAAATTGGCTGGCAAAGCACAGCTGTCTTGATCAAAGGTTATTTGGCACGAGTGGACTATACTCTAAAGGTCGTGGAAGACCACAAAATAGAGAGAGTTTCTAATTTCTAGACTTACATTGTGTCCAAATCACGCAGCAGACGATAAAACTTTTTCGTTTCCCGGTCCTTGAACTTGGAGTAGCCTGTTCAAGTTCATTGATGGAAAAAATTTGGAAGTCATAAAAGCTTGATTCAAAAAATTAATAAATCAAGGAAGCTTATTCATACAAAATGAAAAAGAAAGATAAATAAAAGCTTATTCAATTCAATGCACGCACGTATATATAGGAAAAGGCATAGCTGTAGTGAATGGTACGAAGAGGGTAGCATACTACGAAGAGGGTCGCCAGTATAACTATAAAATAGAATTATTTTTAGTACTTAAATAAATTAATTTTATTTAGTTCTTGGTAAAATAAGCTTTTATACTCTTAATGTACTTAATTAGTTGTTTTATAGGAAATTTAAAAAAAAATAATGAATCTTGATGAATCTTGAAAATTTTTGACCAATCTTGAATGATTTTTGGTATATTTGAAATAATCTTAGATGGTTATTGGCAAAAGTCTTGTGGATTCTTGAAATTCTTAAAAATCTTGAAATTGGAGTGATGAATTTAAGGCTAGTGTTGCCGAAACTAAAGAGTGAAGAATTGATCAATTTTGATGAAAAATTCAAAAAATTCATGCAAGAATTGTGTAAGGGATGTTTGGCTATTATTAGCGACTAAAGAGTAATTTTAAGTTAAATGCAAGTCTATAATATTTACGTAAGTACGCATGCATAAAATTACTAATGAATGACATGGTAGCAAATCTATTTTCATTGAACAAGAAAGATGACTTTAAAACTTATGTGGCAAATTGATTTGGAAATTTTGTTAATATTTAAAAAAAGTCCAAATCACTTTTAGTAATCCTAATTTAAGAAGGTTTTCTTACTTTGACTTGAAATTCTACTTTAACTTGGATTTCCTACTTTGATTAGGAACACTTCGCAATCATACTTTGAGCTGTTTTTCCTACTTTGGCTAGGAAATCCTAGTTTAAATGGATATTCCTACCAATCATAGAATTTGCATGAAAATATAAAAGCACTATAAAATGAAGACAACACATGGGAGGACACAATTTAGAATTCTACCTTTTTTTTTTTTTTTTAATTTTTTCAAGAACTCTTCAACTAAAAGCATAAGTCCAATAGCTAAGAAACTAATTTGAGACCAATTGATTTAAATTTAAACCCAATTCAAAAAAGTTCAAGAAGTGCTAAAGTCTACTTCAACTTGGAGTTCTTGTTCTAGAAGACTTTCAAGGGTTTTAAAGTAATTACAAAAAATTCTTTTCTCTTGAAAAAAGCCTTAGCCACCATCTACCATCCTTCTGACTTTAGGATTCTTTGTATTCTTATTCTATAAATAGCTAGCTTAGAAATTAGAAAAAATTATGATTATGGTGACAAACTAATCTTTAGTTTAATAGCTTTTTTTTTTTCTCTTAAGTTTTTATTGTTCTAAAGCTTTTCTTTACTGCAATTTAAGATTGTTAAAGTTTTTTTTTTTTTTTTTCAGTTTTTAAGACAAATCAAGTTCTATTTTATAGTTTAACTTTTTGTTCTTGCTTTTTCAATGCAAATCAATTTAAGTTTATGTGATTTACTATTATTTTTCTTTAATTTGATGTTTGCATGTTTTAATTAATTAATTTTAGTTTGGTTTACATATGTTAATGCTTTGGCATTGATTTAATTTATAATTATCTAAGTTAGTTGAGATTAATTTGAGACGACTATATGTTCTTAAGTTTAATTAATTGAATTTGGTTAAGATTTAATTAAATTAATTTGTTAAATTACATGCTACTTAGGTTGTTTTTGGCATTGATTTAATTTATAATTATCTAAGTTAGTTGAGATTAATTTGAGACGACTATATGTTCTTAAGTTTAATTAATTGAATTTGGTTAAGATTTAATTAAATTAATTTGTTAAATTACATGCTACTTAGGTTGTTTAGATTAGTTTCTATTTTAATTCAATTCAAAGCATATAAAATTTATATTTAGGTTGCTGTTAGAGTATTTTTGCATGGTTGTATGTTTAGTTTACTTTTGCATCATTAGGTTTTTATTATCATTGTTGCTTGCATTCAACTTAAGTAATTTGTATACTTAGGGTTTAATTTCAGGTTCTTGCATAATTTAAGTTTTGGTTAGATTAATTTAAGCTTAATTCATAAGTTACTTGTTATTTGCATTAATTTCATCTTAATTTATTGTTTTTGCATCTTTAGAAGTTTAATTGCATTTTTTAAGTTTTGCTTTTTATTTGTTCACATAATAATTTATCTTTATTCTGAATTTTCTATATATAAGATAAAGTGAGACAATTTTATTATTTGATCACTCTATTTACAATGCTGGTAAAAACATATTCTACTTAGATTCCATGCATTTACAGATTCTCAGTCATACACCTGAAGTTCACTCGATAGACATGGCTGTTGTCTGTGACATGGACGACAAGCTAAGCTTATATTTATGACATGGTTTTGAACCACATTCACTCGATTGTTTAAACCATAACCACTATTTCTGTTGGTGTTGGCCTGGCCTGGGCTTCTTTCCCTCTATCTTTTTTTTCCTGATGGGGCTTCCTATCCTTCTCTATGCCATGAAATGACCCCAGCCAAGAAAATAAAAAAAATAAAAGAAAAAGTGAATATAACTCCATTTGAATAAACAAAATTAAATATCAAATCATCCAATTGATGAAGATTTTTTTTAGTAAGAACAGGAAGAGGGGGTAAGTCTCCCACAAACCTTGAACAAGAATTTCCAGCAAATGAGTCAAAGTCCTACGCTACAGTCGACGTTCAATAATTCTTGTTAGATAAAGTGGTGATGCTGAGAAGGAAATTAAAAGCTTCCCTCTTTATATTGAGCATGCTCAAGCTCAAGTCATCAAGTTTAAGCACATTTAACACATTGATCTTTACTCTGTTTCCCTGTCCCTACCCATTCACAGAAAGCCCTATGAGCTGTCTATTGAAGTCAAAGGCTTAAAAGCAGCTGAAATTTCATGGTGGAAATTAGTGACAAAGCCAAGATACAGTGGATGAAGACGTGCACAAATTTTCAGTAGGGATCGGAGCTGGTCCCCCTCCCCCCCTACAGACCAGAGAAGAAAGTTTTTGCAGCACTTCATCACCTGGTAGAGAGATCAGGGAACTCCAACTTTCACTAGCTACCCTCTCTAGCCTCCACCTACACGTGACAAAATAACCAAATGCCAACAGCTATCAGGAAGAGATTGCATCACTGCAAAAGTTTATCTTGATAGCTTCTGTTCTTCTATGGGTTTCAATCAGGAAATACAATTTTGAAAGTATTCTACTAGTCTCAAGCTTCATAAGAATTTACTGGGAAAATGTCCAAAAATCATGTGAGCTACTGCTATTCAAATTGCAAGATAAGATCAGTATGAGTCAAAACGGTCAATAATGGTTGTAAGTAGGCTCAGGACATCACATGATGCCAGGAAAGTTCAACTTCAATAAAGTAGGTATCCAAAGAGATCAGATCAAAATTATTGTAAGAATCTGAACAAAATATGCATGCATCTGTAATAGTTTATTTATTTTGGTGCCTAGAAGAAACATAGCATACGCAGTTACGCACCATACCTAATGATAAATTGAACCCCACTGAACCATTCTAACCGCCATGTTCATGATATGAACTTTAAATCTCACAATAGTGGTCACCAGTTCAACCCAAAATGCAGCTGCTACCAAGAATTGACCACCTTTTGACAGATTTCAATATCTGCTCCCATCAGTGAAAACTTTTCAAAAGATTACAAATTTTGGTTAGGCACAAGGAAATAATAACCCTAAAATGGAAAAGGAAAAGGAAGATTTCCACAGAAGTTGGAGAAATCAATGGAAATGAACTAATTAACTAATCTCAATTTTCTATCTAGAAGTTTTTGGATACCTACACATTCGAAGTTAAACCAATTATGAATAAGAAAATGAGATCAAATGCTTTCGATTACATTCTCACAACCTCATCTATATATTATAAATTATTGAATTTAGAAAATGGTTGGAGCAAATGATGCGTGACGTGCCCTGCAGACTGAAACAGTATGCCGGTACACCAGTATTATAAGTGTAAACAAACTTTGAATTTGAAACTGCTCAAATTCAATAAAAAAATATAGATTTTTCTGCTAATTAATTTGTTTTCCTACAAAAAGAACATGTAAAAGAAATTAAACTGCTGCTCAAGATTGTAACTCTACGCTCAACTCTCCCTCTTCATATCCTTAATTCATTATATCTATGATGGAAATGTACAAGACATCACATCCATTAATTTTGAGCATATAGTATCACATTTTAATCATAGATAGATTATACAGGAAATTAAACACAATGAAAGTAATAGTAGTAATGTAATATTCCAATTTATACAAACAACTAATCCAAAAAAAAAAAAAAAATACAGAGAACTTGTCATAAAAATTACCTTCAACCACCTCACTCAATTTCCTACTCTCATCTATCCTATTGTACTTTTCAAAATCAACTCAGAAAAGTTTAGATCTAAACCTAAAAGTTATGAGTTCAAACACCAGTCTCAAACAGCTTGAAATTTAACTGATTACTCCATCCCTCGCTCTTCGTTTCTACTCATTTAAATTTACCAAAACCTTAGGCCGCCAGAAGTGGTCATGGTTGTTACCATCGATCTTCGTCTGATCAGTTCCAAGCAAATCATCCGGCAAAAGCGACATGTATCAAGGTAGAGGGGGAAGACAAAAGCACTACAAAAAAACTGTCATGTATTGACTCTTAAAAAATCGTCGGTAATACCGAAAACCAAGGAACCAGCTTTTTTTCTACTTTGTTCTTTTGCCAATGTTACGGTTGATTTTTCTGGCAAATTTCATAGTTTTGCGGATATATAGCTTTTATAAATGCAATCCTGCCTTAAAAGAACCTTATAAGAACCAACATATCGTGCCTTCTCCATCGTATTCCTTAGATTGAAGTACTTGTCCACCTCTAAAGCAATTATTGGAGGTGGCTTAAAACTAAATTCTATACCTCAAGAATTTTTTTAATATTTTTATGCATGGTTATAGGATTTTTTAACATTTTTATTTATATATTGTTTCATGCGGTTGGCCTTTAGCAATATAGAGGTTGGCTAGTAGTGGCAACAAAGAGAGAGAGAAGAAAGAGAAGAAAAGAAAGTTTTTGTAGTTCTAATCAAGTAGATTGATCAAGGTTCATCTATGGTCTAATTGAGTTGAAATTTTATTAATGTATTCATGACTCATTATTCTTCATTCTAAACGGTGAAGATTGGATTTTGAGTTTTTTACCTATTGAATTCGTGGGTGTTTGTTAATTTTTAAATTTGGTGAGACTTTTTCAATTTTTTCTACGAGATCGGTTCTTACCAGGATTATTTAATCTTGAGATATTGTGGTTGTATACTTCTAGTTCTAGCTAAAGAGAACTTTTACTCTCATGATTTTGACAACACTACAAGCAAATGAAAGATTAGTGACAGTTTTGTAGCAGCATTTCACTTAAAAATGCCGCTAGCTTTCGTATTTTTATAAAACTCAGCATTTTTTATCAAAATGCCACTAAATATTCAAATAGCGATATTTGTAGTTATAAACACCACTAACGACAAAAATCAATGGAGTTTATGGACTAAAACGCTTTGAATAATCCTCTCTAAAAAATTGAAGTGATTATTAAAGGTGTTTTTGGTAAAAAAAAAATACCTTAAATAATCCCCTCATAAAAATGGATAGGGGATTATTGAAGATGTTTTTGGCAAACCATGCCTTAAATAATCCCCTCATAAAAAATGAAGGTGATTATTGAAGGTGTTTTCTACCAAAAACGCCTTCAATATTTTCTTAAATATTTTGAGAGGATTATTGAAGGTATTTTCGTTCAAAAATACCTTCAATAAATCACCTCTTAAATAAAACCGTTTAATTCTAAAAACTAGAGTAGCTCTGTCGGTTAGATCATATGATTGTTAACCATAAAGTTGTAGGTCTGATATCTTCCTTTAGCATTTTTTGGGTTTTTCAAGAGATTATATGTAAAAGACTATTCAAGGCATTTTTTAGCCAAAAATACATTCAATACTCTTCCCGAAATAATGGGAAGAGATTATTAAAAGTGTTTTTGGCTAGAAAATGACTTGAATAATCCCTTACAAAAATTGAATGGAGTTATTCAAGGTATTTTCTAGCCAAAAATGATTTCAATAATCCATTCAAAAAATTTATGGAGAGAGAATATTGAAGGCGTTTTTTGCCATTGAAAGCGTTTTTAGCTAAAAACGCCTTCAATAATCCTTTGAAAAATTTTGGAAGGGATTATTGAAGGCGTTTTTAGTCAAAAACGCCTTCAAGATATACGCCTTCAATAATCCACTCAATAAATTTTTATGAGGGATTATTGAAAGTATTTTTTTATCAAAAATGCCTTCTATAATCCATATAAAAAATTTTGGAAGGGATTATTAAAGGTATTTTTAGCCAGAAATACTTTCAATAACCCCATTCAACATTTTGTGAAGGATTATTCAGGACATTTTCTAGCTAAAAATGCCTTTAGTAATCTCATAAAAAATTTGGTTTAATTATCTATGTGAAGTCAGTTGTAAGTTTATGCCTAGAAAACATTTCAAGTCAATTGTAGGTTTATACCTAGAAAACATTTGGTTTATATATGTGATACTACCAATTACATTTTGGAATTTACACTACGAACATTATAGTATTTCAATAAATTGACCACACATCCGAATTTAAAACTGATAACATTGCCAAATAAATATACCTTTTCAAAAAATCTTACTCAATATATATGTATTCATATAAGCTGTCAATTGATATAAAACAAATATATACCAATAATATTAAACCAATACCCTAATCTAGAAACTTAAATTATCCATTAACGTAGCATGTTAAAAACATTATAACAAATGAAATGCATATATTTATACCCAACCAATAATCTCTAACCTCAAGGTTTAGCAAACGATAACACATACTCACACCACTCTTTATAGACTTTATCAAGTTCGTCTATCATGAAGCTTTATTTACTCTCCCACAATAAAAAAAATCAAAAGTAAATGTTAATAAAGAAGAACATAATTTAGCTTTTTTCTTAAGATATAATGATTTTATAAAATTAATACTAATCTTGAATGGTGTGATCATAAAATCATATAAAACTATGTCCTTCATAAAATGAAAGACATAATTCCACATTCAATATATCCTAGTTGACAAGGTACCTGAAAAATAAATTTAGTGGGTTTAAAAAATATTTATCTAAATAAACTCAGCATATAAGAATAAATTTCATATTTATCAGTAATGATACCTAATTTATCTTTGCTTGCTTATCAAATGCAGATATTATCCTAAATTGAAAAGAAAAAAATCAATTAATACAAAAATAAAAGTAATTATGAAAAAACAAAAGATAATATAATAACATGTAATACCTCTTATAAAATTTTTAATATCAAGGTTAAGCATTGACGTTAGTTGAGCAAAATTAAATAAGTATGGCATAAAGAAATTGGTATCATCACAATAAGCTGCCAATAATGACTGCAAAATAATAAGAATGATATACTCAGATTAGGCATCATCTTAGATTCGAGTAAGGTTGGAATAATTATTTGTATGAATATAACTTACGCAGCATTATATAGGAGCAAATAATAATAAGCCCATTTTTTCATGCATTGAATCACATGATAAGCATGAAAAACGATTGTGCCACTTTGCTCACTAAAGAAATTTAGGTAAACAAATATGAATCTATGGGTCATTTGTCTTGTCTTGACCTCTCTATATAAGAAGCTGCATGATAACAATCAACAATATTAGTTAGTAATACAACATAATATAGATTAATACATATTGACTTTGTATATTTATATTTATAAGCTAACCTCATATAAGCAACAATATCAGTCGCTGATATTTCATCCAAGTTATAAAATTCCTTAATCTCATCCTCACTAATGTAAGAAACTGATGGGTGATCAAATAACCCATCCTTGGATTTAACATTAATGCAGTTTTCTCTAGATAAATGATCAAGTGAATAATTAGATAACTCATCAATAGCAGCCTGAGCAAGGGTTATACTCTGAGTCCCAACATCATGCTACAATATATAATGAAATATAAATATTAAAACTAAATCAATAAATATAATAAACAATAAATTAAGTGAATAAATAAAATCATACTTCATGGCTGGTATTGGAGGTTGAGTTTTTTACCTGACTTGCAACGGAAGCTTGTCCTAGGTGAATGATGCTATCCGACAGGCCTACAGGCATGCTAGGCTACATTGCTGCCAATATTGCCTCCAAAGCTATGAGTCATTGTTGTTGGTCATTTAGATGTTGCTTTTAGTCATCAAGTCTTTGCTATTGTTGCTCAATGATTGCTTCATATTGTGCATTTATCATTTGAGGGGTTTTGGGTTGATTATTGAAAAACTTTGATAGCAATACAAATTTACCAACCCCACAAACTTGACCATGTCTTTCTTTTGCTCCTAATGCTAAAAACAAGGGATCTTCGCCATAATGAGTTACTAGTTCATCATATTTAAATTTAGTAGCATAATCATCCTGAAAGACAATAATAAAATAGGCCATAGCAAAAAATCTATACAAGTATAAAGTTATGCATACAAGCACAAAGTCAATCATACATGATATAATGAGCAGTTATACATACAATCTCTTTAGTCATTTTGGGTTGCTTCATCTATAAATGATTAATTCTTTTATAGATGTCCTTCTCTGCAAACATCCCATTTAGAAACTTTAAAGCTAAAATTAGCCGATTCCTAATAAATTACCACAATATAAGAATCAGAATCTATTAAACGAATGTTCATAAATATTCATTGATAAGTATAAAACAAGTGTGTCAATACTTACAAGCTCATACTTGACATTTGCATAACCCTTTCTCGAAGCCCGATGGTGATATACTTGTTTGGTCGGAAAGTTATTTTATTGTTCTTTGATTTTCTAAAAAAGAAAGAAATTGTGTCAATCACATATTAAAATATCGAATATATTACATAAAATCCTATAAATAATATTTTGTAATGGGTATGTGCTGAGAAATCTTTTGGTAGCCGATCTCGAACAAAAATTGTCCAATCATCATAACTTATAACATCTGCATATGATGTAGGTGAAACAACCAATACATCACTCTGATCAACGAGCAGTAAAATATATTAGGTTGTCAAATTACTTTTAAAGTCTTTGAATGCTTTCCCAATCAATTATAATACAAACTTCTTACACTTAATTGGGACGTTGAACCATTCTTAAAAAAGTATACACAATTAGTATGAACACATTAAATTTCAATTAAATGATTATTTAACAAATTTTATGAAATTGTTGAATAAACATACCACAACCGACTCTTATATACAATTTTTTAGATCATCAGGAACTCGTCACCAATTATGGTATGCAATTGAGATGCTAATACGGATGACTGCTCCCATATGAGTAGCCAATTTGGTAGCTCCATTAGATACAGGCTACCTACTATGATTGAAGTCGACGTGAATTTTCGTGTTAGTCACTTGAATTTGTTTATTTCATCCTCTTTTTTTTTTTTGGCCTACAGGTGTATCTTCTTCATGTTTAGTAGTAGAAGAAGTATGTTGTTTAGATTCCATAATACCTACGATTTTAATCATAATTAAATGAAATACACCAAATTGTATCTTTAAATTTCACACAGTACGTAACAAAATACAACCAATATCATACTACAGAAACGCCATTCAGTAAACCATTTAGCAATGTGCTCAGAAACACCATTTAGCAAACTATTCAAAAACACTATTTAGCAAACCATTTAGAAACACCATTCAACAAACCATTTAAAAATGTCATTCAGCAAACCATTTAGCAAAACAACATCATACAATACCATTCAGTAAACGAATATTATACAATACCATTTAGCAAACTACAATATTTAAATCAAACTACACAGAAACACCATACATGGAATGACAGGGGCTTAGACGAGTAAGGTTTTGGTGGAATGAATAAAAATATATATACAGATGTAAATAGTAAGGAACAAAAAAAATACATATATTGAAGAATATAAATAATATAACAAACAAATAAAATAAGGACATATCGATAAACATAGAGGTGTACGGCATTGAGTTGTTGAAGGTCAATGTCGATGAGAGAGATAAGGAAATTAAAAGGCAAACTAAAAGGGTTTAGGGGTTTTGGTTTGGTTGCAATGCAACTTTATATCGTTCTTTGTAATAGCAGTTTAGGATTTCAAAGTTCAAAACAGAAGAATGAATATAAAAAATAATTAGTGAAGGCATTTTCTTGTCAAAAATACATTCAATATTCTCTTTCAATTTTTTAAAGAAAATTATTGAAGGTATTTTTTTTGTAGAAAATGCCTTCAATAATCCCCTTCATTTTTATCAGGGGATTGTTCAATACATTTTCTATAAAAAAAAATGCCTCTAATAATCCTATTCAATTTTTTAGAGAGGATTATTTAAGGTGCTTTTTGTAAAAATTACCTTCAATAAATCACAATTTTTTTAATTGAGATTATTCAAGGCATTTTTTCCTAGAAACACCTTGCATATTCCATTACAAAAAATTAAAGGCATTTCTGCCAAAAACGCCTAGAATATTATTACAAAAAATTTGAAACGTTTTATGCCAAAAACGTTTTCAATAATCTTGTCTAATTTTTTATAGAGGATTATTCAAGGTGTTTTCTATAAAAAGCCATCTTCAATAAACCATGATTTTTTTTTATTTGGGATTACTCAAGGCGTTTTTTCCTAGAAACGCCTTGAATATTCCATTACAAAAAATTGAAGGTGTTTTTTTTTTTTTAGTAAAACGCCTTAGTTGATCATTTTTTATATTCATTCCCTTGTCTTGACTAAAAAAGACTTCAATAATTACCTCCAATAATCCCTTGATAAAAATAAAGAGGATTATTGAAGACATTTTCTGTAAAAATACCTTCAATAATTTTTTTAAAAAAATTGGAATGAATTATTGAATATGGTTTTAGTAAAAAAAAGGCCTTTAATAATCTCTTCGTCAAAATTTAATGAGATTATTGAAAACGTTTTTGGTAAAAAAATATCTTGAATAATCCCCTGATAAAAATGAAAAGGATTATTGAAGGTATTTTCTATAAAAAAAAATACCTTCAATAATTTTCTTTAAAAAATTCAAGGGAATTATTGAGGGCATTTTTAGTCAAAAACACCTTCAATAATCTCTTGATCAAAATTTGAGGGGATTATTAAAGGTATTTTTGGCAGAAAAATACCTTCACTGATATTTTTTATATTCATTCCCTGTCTTGAACTTCGGAATCATTTTTATGTGATTTTTTAAAACTTCTCCCAACTCATAACATTATAATTTAATGGAATTCGTTTGTTTGAAAATGCCTCTATTTGTCAAATTTATAGGTTTTTATCTTACAAACTCTACTAAAATTGTCCCCAAACTTAGTGTATTGATCCCCAACTTTAAGCCTCAACTTCATTAATCTACTATTTCTCATTTCAGACCAACTACAATTTATTTTCCCTTTCCTTCAGCTTTTACTATTTGAACTTTGTCTTTTGGAACCTTATTTTTACTATTCCTTCATTATTTACTTTACCTTTTATTTCTTTTTTTTATTTCTATAAAAAAATACCTTTATCAATTTCTTTTAAAAAATTCGAAGAAATTATTGAAGACATTTTTAGTCAAAAATACATTCAATAATCTCCTCGTCAAAATTTGAAGGGATTATTAAAGGTATTTTTGACAGAAAAATACCTTCACTGATCATTTTTTATATTCATTTCCCTGTCTGAACTTCGAAATCATTTTTATGTAATTTTTTAAAACTTCTCCCATCTCATAACATTATAATTTAGTGGCATTTGTTTGTTGAAAATGCCTCTATTTGTCAAATTTATAGGCTTTTGTCTTACAAACTCTACTAAAATTGTCCCCAAACTTAGTGTATTGAATCCCCAACTTCAAGCCTTAACTTCATTAATCTACTATTTCTCATTTCAAACCAACTACAATTTACTTTCCCTTTCCTTCAGCTTTTACTATTTGAACTTTGTCTTTTAGAACCTTATTTTTACTATTCTTTCATTATTTACTTTACCTTTTATTTCATTCTACTATTCCTTTAGCTTTTGTAGTTTTTGTTATAATTGTTGGTAAAAAAATTTTTTCCAAAACTCATCTGTCTCAAATACCCATTTGGAACCTATTATTCCTTTTTCTTTTCCTTTCTTTTTCTTTTTTTTTTTGGGTTTCCTCTAAACCAAATATACCTTATTTCAACCCTAAATACAAATACTCTAGCCTAATGTATGGGTTAGCAATAGAGTTATAAATGTTTTATAGCAAGTAGTTAAGAAAATACTTCATAACAAGGAGTTGAAGTTTTATAAATGAGATAATGACCTTTTTCATCTACTACAAATTATCAAGGATAAGCTGAATAAAGTTATCGAGGTAACTGCTTATGGTGTTTCATACTTGTGTTTAAAGAAACTGAAAAATCGTTCAAGTTTTATGGAGAGATATTTCGACTGATATTATCATAGTGTGCATAACTCCTTTGTTGTTTTTATCTTCTATAAGTACTAGTCATGTTATTACTTTTGGTTTAATATATAGTATAATTAAGTATTTTACATGTTCGTTTCATATAATTTATTTATATAATTTTAGTCTGATAATGTAGCAAGTACTAAACGGATCATGTAGCAAGTACTTAGAAATGCGATTTGTTGTTGCTAACAGCTTTGAGTGGCTTGGGTTTGATGTGGACCATAACTTGGAGGATATAGTGACTTAGTTACTTTATATGAAATATCTTTCTCCACCATTTTTTCTTTATTTCTTTTATTTAGAGCTTTAAAAATCTTGCTTAGTTCTCCTTTGATTTCCTCCTAAGCCTTTTTCAACCTTTCAACATGGATTACATTGTCTTACTTCATCCTCTTAGCTTGAGCTTGGGTATTATATAGATATTGAGCTATTCTTGCACCTTAGTACCATAATCTAGAATTAATGATCTTAACATGATTTGACATGATCAAGAAATGGTTATGAATGAATGTAATGCAATGCATGAAAAAGAAAGAAATAAGAAAAAATATTTGCACTTTTAAAGATTTTAATAAAAGTGAACTTTCATTTATGCCATAGAAGTTTGTTTTACATCAAGTCTAATACTCTCCATTTGTAAAAGCACTTAATTTGCTCGTACTAATCCTTAACTTCCTCAATAAAGTTCAGAAATCATTACCAATGCTCTCTTACTAGTATGACCAAAGCTCTCAATGTCTCAGCCTCTTCCACCATTTCCCTCACCTTAATCACTGCCATGCCTATCTGAGTTGTAAGATGCTCTATGTGTCTTTGTCTTCCCAATCTTTCTTTTTTGTCAAACCATACTTGATAAGATAATTCCTTGTCTCTTTCTGTGAGTGCCATGATATGATTTCTGTGCTTGTTCAATTTTTACTTCAGCATTTGGATGTACTTTTTAAGCATTTCATTTTTTTACTGAGCTTTGACATAATCATCTTCCATTTGAGAGCATTCTTTTTTCAACATTTTATTCTCACAAGTCAAAGCTGTGTTATTCATTTCTTTGGCTTGTATCTATATGTGTAACCTTTTGTGTTCTTGTTGTAGCTCTATCAACTCTTTAAGGGCATTATCATGTTTTCTTATAACCTTTAAGTCTTGCTCTTGGTCTCTAATATCTTGTGTTGTTGATCTTTAACTATCATGTTGCACTTCTTAGAAATCTTGTGGACTTGAACTTCTAACTTTTTTGCTTTGTCTTTCTATTATCCATTTTTTTCTAAAGCTTTAGAATTTCTTGTTTCATTTTATCTTTCTCAACTTCAAACCCCCTATCTACAAGTTCTAACTTTGAGGGCACATTATCCAACTCCTGATTTACTAACTGGTGCTGGTCCTTAAACATAGGCACAACTTTTTTGCTTTTCTTGGCTCTTCAAATCAAATATCCTTGAGTAACTTTATCATTAAATGGTCCAGAGGTCACGCTCTTGGGCTTCTTCCAAGCCTTGATTATGACATCGATTTTTTTGAAATGTTTTATGTTTTTCATATAAGTAATCAAATTGGTTGAGCTTGTATGTCATAGGAATATATTGTTCAGCTCTATATTGTCTCCTTACTATCAATAGTGCATAACCTGTGAAACCCCATAAGCTTAAAAGTGGACCCCCTATCTCATCTCCACATTAATATAACATAGGTTCTTGACTCATCCATGGGACTAACCATTTCACATGACAAGCTGTGAGCTTTTGCAATATTTATCCCATTCTTTCTTGGTCTTCGTCTCTGGTTATTCACTTTCATAAAACTTATTGATAGGGTTTCAATTATAAAAACAGAGTTTAGAAAAAATGTTCTTCCTACATTCAAAATGACTCTTCATCCATAAATACAATAATGGCATATAGATGTACTATCTGAGCATTTCATTTTCTTACTAAGCTTTGACATAATCATCCTCCATTTAGGACATTTTCTTTTTAGCTTTTCATTCTCACAAGTCAAATTTATGTTGTTTATTTCTTTGGCCTACATCTATATATGCAATCTTTTACTTATTGTAGCTCCATCAGCTCCTTAAAGGCATTATTACGTTATTTGATAACCTTTTAAATCTTGCTTTTGGTCTCTAATATCTTGTGTTGTTGATCTTTAACTATTATGTGGCACTCTTTAGAAATCTTATGGACTTGAACTTCTAACTTTTCTATTTTGTCTTTTCATTATCCATTTTCTTCCTGAGTCTTAGAATTTTTATTTTATTTTATATTTCTCAACTTCAAACCCCTTCTCTACAAGTTCAAACTTTGAGGGCATATTTTTCAACTCCTGATTCATTGATTAGCAGTGGTCCTTAAATGTAGGCACAACCTCTATGCTTCTTTTGGCTTTTCAGATCAAATATTCTTGAATGACTTTATTGTTAAATAATTTAGGGTTCACCTTTCCGGGTTTATTCTAAGCCTTATTTATGCCATCGATTTTTTTAAATGTTTTAAGTTCTTCATATAAGCAATCAAATTGGTTAAGCTTGTATATTATAGGAATAAATTGTTCAACTCCATGCTGTCTCTTTATCATTAGTGGTGCATAACTTGTGGACCCTCATAAGTTTAAAAATGGAACCCCTATCTTATCTCCACATTAATACAACATGGGTTTTTGACTCATCTATGGGACTAACCATTTCACCTGATAGGCCGTGAGCTTCTGTAATAGATATTTTCATTCTTTCTTAGTCTTCACCTCTAGTCATTCACTTTTACAAAACTCTTTGATAGGGTTTCAATTATGAAAATAGAGTTTAGAAAAAGCACTCTTCCTACATTCAAAATGGCTCTTCATCCATAAATACAATAATGGCATTTGGATGTACTCTCTAAGCATTTAATTTTCTTATTGAGCTTTGACATAATCATCATCCAGTTAGGAGCATTCTCTTTTCAGTTTTTCATTCTCATAAGTCAAATCTATGTTATTTATTTTTTTAACTTGTATCTATATGTATAACTTTTTGTGTTCTTGTTATAGCTCCATCAGCTCCTTATGGGCATTATCATGTTCTTTGATAACCTTTTAAGTCTTGCTCTCGGTCTTTAATATCTTGTGTTATTGATTTTTAACTATCATGTTACACTTCTTAGAAATCTTATGGACTTGAACTTTTAACTTTTCTACTTTGTCTTTCCATTGTCCATTTTATTCCTAAAGCCTTGAAATTTCTTGTTTTATTTTATCTTTCTCAACTTTAAACCCCTTCTCTACAAGTTCTAACTTTGAAGGCACATTATCCAACTCCTGATTCATTAATTGGTGATGGTCCTTGAATATAAATGCAACCTCCTTATTTTTCTTGGCTCTCTTGATCAAATATCCATGAATGACTTTATCATTAAATGGTCCAAGGTTCACCATTCTAGGCGTCTTCTAAGCCTTGATTATGCCATCGATATTTTTGAAATGTTTTAGGTTCTCCATATAAGCAATCAAATTGGTTGAGCTTGAATGTCATAGAAATAAACTGTTTAGCTCTATATTGTCTCCTTACCATCAACGGTGCATAACCTATAGACCCCTATAAGCCTAAAAGTGGAACTTCTATCTCATCTCCACATTAAGACAACATGGGTTCTCGACTCATCCATGGGACTAACCATTTCACCTAAAAAGCCATAAGCTTCTGCAATAGATATTCCCATTTTTTATTGGTCTTCACCTTTAGTCATTCACTTTCGTAAAACTCCTTGATAGGGTTTCGATTATGAAAAAAGAGCTTAGAAAAAGCCTTACTCCTACATTCAATATGGCTCTTCTTCTACAAATACAATAATGGCATGCACCCCAAAAAACATGTTTTATCATTTTGTTTACAAAAGCTCAATGATCTAATGGTTTTTGCCAAGATCATTGGTGAAAGATTACAATCTCTCTCAATTTGCTCAAACAGATCCACTATCTCAGTGTGGCCTAAAACCTTGGGAAAGATTACAATATATTGCTAAAGCAAGCACATTAATTCATTGGTCATCATCAAGATGTTTAACAATGAAATCTCGAAAAAAACTCTCATGAAAAACTTTTATGCCCTCTTTTTTCTTGAACATGTGAATCTATGACCTTTTTTCCTACCCTTAAAATATGAGCCAACTTTTTGTGATACCTCAGATTTTGTTTTTTTATATATATTCTATCTAGATACTGGAGATGCACACCTACTAGAATCAAATACTCTTCTACAATTGATGCCAAATTAACTTTATTAAAAATGAAATAATGATAAGAAGGATCCTAAAACTCTATTATCTCCTTAATGAGTGAGTTTTTAACTTTCACTAATAAGAGTGTGTAATATGCCCAAACTTCTAAGAAAATGCTAGCTGCTTGGAAAGAACCATGTTATTCATATGTCTAGTAGGTCTTTCAAGTCATTTTGTTTAAGAAATAATTAAACTTCCTTTGGTAAAGTAGAGACATAACTAGGCGATAAACAATCTCTTTCTTCTTGTTGTCTTTTTTCTGACTCTATTTTCACATCCATAGGCAAATCACATTTGAAGAATACAGACGAGATGCAAACTTGATGTTCTGTGGGTTCCATGAATGCTTTTGTTAAAAATATCTTTAGGATAGGAATAATATGCAATCTGTATTTATGTTTATGAATATGCATAAAAATAAAAACAAAGAAGAAAATCGATTAGTCACATTGATATAAAACAAAGAATAAAAATTTAAAGTAAGTAAAATAACAACATGACTCTAAATTTTAGATTAACTATAAGGGGTAAAGGGACATGGCTCTACTTATGGGTTAAGCTCTTAAGGTTAAATATATGTAGCTTGGATTATTTTTAAAAGATTTTTAAATTGTTCATTACATCATTGTCAATCACAAACTAGTAAGGCACCTCAATCTTTGCCTATTATAGACTACGAGCAGAAAGGGTTCAATCTGAGTGAGAGTATTTCACTAGTCCATGTGGAGACATGAAATCTCAAGAAGGTATAGGTATTTTACTTTCTCCTAAAAGACAAAACTTGGGTGAAGAGCTCATGTTATGCATATGTAAGTGAATGATAAATATATGAAAACAAATAAATGAATAACTAAATAAAATATAAGCAAGGAAAAATAAAGAAAGAAGAAAAAGATCTCAAGTTTATTAGTTTAGGCTTGGATAATACGAAATCATTTATTGGCTTAACTCTCAATGTTCCTAGCGAAGTCACCAAACTATCATAACTTATAGATCCATAAACTTACCACTAGACATAGATTAAATGAGTTGCCACTAATCTTTTTTGTTTAGGTGTGATTGGCCACCTGACAAAATTTATCATATTTAAAGAAAAGTCCCAAGATTGACTTAGATATCTTCAAATAGTATATTTTAGTCCACGAAATTAGATTTTAGGTTTGGAAGTGTGATTAAGCATGAGTAAGGTTATAGCACCCTCACAGCACCGATCCAAATAATGGTATCAGTTTGATTTCAAATTATCCAAGCCTTAACCATATTTATGATTTACCAAAATATTTAATATTAAAAATCAATCTTAAAACTACTCCAATAGTTTGGTAGCAATTTAAGATAATTCTCTCACTTTAGGAGTATTTATGAAAACTAGTGTCCTACCTTCAAGAGGTTCCGTCATCAAATTCATTTAAATATTTAGTTAAAGAAATAATCAGTAAAATTATCCAATAGTTTGGTAAGATTTACTTTGATGTAGATTTTTCAGTAGTTTGGTGAGATTTCTTTGTAAAATTTTTTAAAAAATATATTAAATCTTCCAATAGTTTAATAAGATTTAAGATGCAAATCCTTTAATAGTTTGGTAGGATAAAAATACAAAATATTTTAATAACAATTTTTGTACAATTAATTTATGAAATTCTCCAATAATTTGGTAAAATTCATAAAAAATTTAAATTCATGAAGAAACCTCTAATAGTTTGGTAGGATTTATGAATTTATTTTTAGAAACATTTTTTTATTATATGAAATTTGTATAAGAAAGAAATTAATAATAATGAAATTAAGAAGAATAGAAAATAATAATAATAATAATAATAATAATAATAATAATAATAATAAAATGAAATAAAAAATAACAAATTTAGAAAAAATAAAATAAAAAATGTAAATGGCAAACAAAATGAAAAAAAAAACCTGCGATCGGGTTGGATCTAGCACACGGGTTACACGCAAGTCAGCGAGTTAAAGCACAGATCTTAGACTTTCAAAACAACGTCGTTTGGTACTAGTATAAAGCCAAGCTTCTCAACCTTTCTTCATAACTGTCCAGCCTTCTCTTTGTCTAAAAAATTTTTTTCTACCTTTTTTCTAGAAAGTCCCAAACCTAGCCACCAGAAACTAGGTTTGGTTGTTGGTTTCTAGAAAACTAGTCGAAATCTAATCAAAATATTCAAAACCCATTAAAAATTTTAACCGAAAAATTCAAACTTCAAACCCAAACCCAGATTTTTCCATTTTTTCCCAAAAATTCAACCTAATCCCAAAAACTTAAACTCCAAAACTAGAAATTCAAACCTAAACCCAAAACTTCAAACTCTCAAACCTAGAAATTCAAACCACTCTCAATCGCTAAAAACTTTAAATCCAAAACTTCAAACCTAGTGAGGTCTCCTAAAGAAAAACTCCCCTTTTCTTTGTGATCCTGTGTGCAATTTATAGCCTACTTTATCTAATTTTAGGGCTTAAACAGAATCAATCCGGGCTTGAATATTGGGATTAAATTTTGTCTAACATGATTTAGGCCTAAGTTTTGCAAGTCTGCTTGATTTGATTTGACTCTGAATTGAAAACCCTTTGATTATGCATATTTGATTTCTTTGTTTCAACATAGATTAAGAAAAATGAAAGAATAATAATAATAATAATATACCAATAATAATGACAGTTAACCCTAGACACATATGGGTGTCTACACCGGACGTTTACTTCCATCGAATTTTTCAAATTCATAAATTTTGAACTTTAATGGAATTACCACATTAGCCACCAAGCATAATTCAACTACACTTATTGATCCATAAATATCCATCCCTTCAATGGCTCGTAGCCTTTCTTCTATAGGCTTCATCTTATGTTAAGACTTCAAGTCCTTTCTTACTTTTGATGTACTTGTTTTGATCTTTTCTTGTTCATTTGGATCATCTAAATCAGGGACATGGATTCAATTTGATGATTTCATCCTTATGGCCGAAATAGCATGCCCTAAAAGTTGAGCAGGTCTCTATGTAGTCGGCATGGTAGGGTAGGTGGATGGACATTTTTCAATGAAGGGTATAGATTGCAATTGTATTGGTCAAGAAATCGAGGCTTGATGTAAAGTGCAACCTAGTGGACATGGGGGTTAATCATCATTGTTTTATCTTTGGTCTCCCTCTTGGATAGCTTATTCTCTTACTACTTCTTTTATTGTACCCATTTTCCTCATCGTTTCCATCATCATGTTGAGCTATTCGTTTGTTTCCTTTTGTGTTTTCTTGATCTTATCCATCTTATTTGCCCATTTCCTTTCCATAACCCTAGCTCAAGCATTGCACAAATAGTGGATAAGTTGATTTGAAACTTTAAGTGGTTGAGCAATCCTTAAATCATCTATTACCATAATTTCAAAATCAAGATCCTTTGTGATTTATTTTTAAAAAAAAAAGTTTTTTATTTTATGACAAAAAGTATTAGCAAAAATTTAAAATCATTTTACTTACATGTGCAAATGCATAGTTGATGCATGATATGCATGAATGCCATGAACATTTATAAGTGATGTGAGACAAATATACATGGTCCAAAAAATAAAAGAAATATTAGTAATTCAAATTTTTCTTACTTTTCTTTTTTCTTTTAATAATCACTTTTTTTTAAATGGCAGCATTTTTTTTTAATTTAGGAAAAGGATATTTTTGAAAAGGATAAAAAAAACTAATAACACAAAAAATACACTATTATTTTTTATGATGACAACCACCTTTTTTCCTTCAAAATTTCTTTTATTTCCTTCTTTAAAAAAAAAAAAAAAGCTAATCAAAAGAAATTTTTTATCCTATTTTTTGTTATGGAAAAAAATGACAAATGATAAAAATATTTCTACCTATTTTCGAACTATGACACTTTTTTATTTTAAAAAAAATATATCTAATTAGAAGAATTCTTTTTTTAGAAAAAGAAATGTTTATCCTTTTTTTTTAAAGAAATTTTTTTTTGAAAAAAAATGGAAGGAAGAAACACATAATAATTCAAATTAAATAAAAAAATAGAAGGCTTTTTTTCAAAAAAAAATTTTTTACTTTAATTTTTTATAGTATTATATAACCATTTTATTTTTAATATAAAAAAATGTTGTTAGAAATATATTTCCACATGTGTCATAATTTCAATGATTCTTTATAGAAAAGATTAAATGACTCTACCCAAGGTTAGTTCCTTGTGACTTATTTTATGTTTAGTTTAGATTACTATGTATCTAAAGGTTCCTAAATTGTTTTGTGTTATTGTCCATGTTGAACTAGTAAGTCACTCGATTTTTACAAATCACAGACTACAAATGAAAAGGGTTTAACTTGAGTGAGAGTATTTCATTTGTCATTACGTAGATTATCACCTCACGAGGACATAGGTACTTTACATCTTCATATAAGGGATAGAGCTTGAGTATAGATCTCATGCATGAAATACAATGTGTCATTATGTATAAAGGAAAATAACATCACAATTTCTATCCTAACAGCCACATAATTTATCAGTATACAAAACATTAAAAAAATAGCATAATTAAATGATATAATCAAAGTGAGATGCAAGTGATTTTTCTTCTTTTTTATTTATTACCTTTTTTAAAAAAAAATTAAAATCAATGAGATTAAAGTTAAATACTTATGACCATTCAATCAAGATTAACGATAACACATGATTAATTTTTTGCCTGACTATTAAAAAATCTTCAATAGAATCGTTAAGCTGTCATAACGGTTTTAGGACCATAAGATGAATTTAAAAACACAAAAAGTTGCAATTAATCTTTTTTAGGTAGTGTTATTAGCCCCTATTAAAACTTACCATTTCAATAAAATCTTAAAATCAATTAAAATTTATTAAACAAATAATTTTTAAGTTTATGAAAATAGTTTTAGGTTTAAGAGTATGGTTATGAATGGGAAATGATGAGCACCCCATGGTTTTTGTTTTAAAAATGATACCAATTAATTAAGAGTTATCCTTTTAATCATGATAAAATGTTTGAATTTCAGTATTTAAAAAAATTTCCTTAATCCTAATTTTTCATAATTTTAGTTTTTTTTTTTTTTGCTTTTATCTTTAGTTTTTATTTTTTTCACAAAAATTCCTCTTTTTATTATCATTATTTTTTTTATAAAATTATTATTTCATTTTTATTTGAAAAAATAAACTAGAACCTTATTATTAAAAAACTCTTAAAATATTACAGTACATTAGTAGTTTTGAAAGAATTCTTCTCACTTAGAAATTAATACTTGGATTTTCTTAGATTTTTATCCTCAAATATTTGCATCTATCTTTCCATGATTGAGAGATATGCAAATAAAGACACAAAATATTCATGCATTGCTATGCAAATTTTATTCATGTCTTTATATTTTATTTATTTTCATTCATTTATTTTTTTTAAATTAATTGTCCTTATTTTAGAGGAAAAATATTTATTGATATTCCCTTTTTTATTTTTTGTCACATTTTTGCATTTTTAATAGAAGAAAAAGAATTTCATTGAAAATTCTTTATAAATACTCCAATGCATTTATAGTTTTTATAAAAAAAAAATTTTCACCTAATGATTTTGTAAGAATCACTATGCATATCTCCTTAAAATCTCATCATTGGAACGATTTTTATTTTTTTATATTTTTTATATTTATTTTTCCAAAAAGTTAATTTACTAGATTTTTAACAATATTTTTTATTTAAAAAATATATTTATTCTAGAAATGAATAGATAAATAAGTAAATAGCTCAACAAAAATATATAAAACAAAAAAATGGTTAAAAAAAACTCAAAATGGTATGTTAAAGTTAGTCAATGATTTGGAGTTGTTTACCATTGGTTTGGTTCAGTTTTTTGTGATTTTAGGTAATTTTTTGGTAATTCAACAACAACCTGGTTTGGTTCAACTTGGTTCTGTTGGATGGTCTAGGTGAGGCAATAATAGTCAAAGTGATTAAGGGGTGCAAACCTCGAATCTGGTCAAACCTACGCATAGGTCACTTGGTAAGTTCTTATTTTCAAACTATTAAAGTCAAATTTTGTTTTCTTTTATTTTTCTCTTTCTTCTCTCTTTAAAAAAGACAGCTTCTCTCTTTAAAAAAAAAAAAAACTCCATCTAAAAATTTAAAACCAGCCAAAAAATCAACCATCGTGGCATCTCATCACAATTGTCCATCATAGTCGATCGCTGTTGCTAGCACTGGTTTAAGCCCAAAAAACTTTGACACACTCATTTCAACCTCTTGATGTTTGTTTCAACCTTATATTTCTTTGAAAACCCCTCCCAAAACTTCTAGATCTAACCTTGAAGATTCGGTCAAAACCCATTTCTCTCTTTTATTACTTTTTAATGATTTTTTTGTGTTTGCTTGTTATGGCTTCCTCTTAGAAGAATGTGGCTTTTTTTTTATGAGGTTTTCTTGGTTGTTTGGTAGGTTTCAATATATAAGTGTTTGGGTTAAATGAATTTGTTGGTTGGTGGTGGTCGAGGTGAATGTGGGTTTTCAGTCAAAGTGACGATTGTTATTAGTGGAGGTCTGGGATAGTGGTGTTCTTTAAGGTGGCTGATGGTGCAGTCGATGGTTGTAATTTGAGGGTGTTGGTAGTGGTGATTTGGTTCACAGGATTTTCTTTTGCAGAGCTTTTACGCTTTAAGAAAAATGGTCTTCTCTTTGTTTTATGATTTTTTTCATTTTGTAGAACCAAATTCAGATAAAATCCTAGATTTTCAAGGATTTAAATCCCTTAGTTTCATGGATTAAAATTAGTTTGCCAATTGATTTTGTATGATTCATGGTGATTGTATTAAGATTGAGATGTTAAGTTAGCTGGTAGGGTGGCTAAGAGTCTAAAAGGGAAATTAATGCCTTTTTTATTTTTTATTTTTTTTTGTTTAAAAAATAATTCAAATTTAATAAACTTGGGCTTAAAAAGCTTTGGGTCTCATAAATAAATTTTAGGCCTTAACGTTAGGCTTAAAAAAATAATCACAATACAACTAAGCCTAATAAAACCCACTTAAAAAGTTTAAACATGCTTTTATTGCAAAAGTCAAAATCTTATACAAATATTAAAATTGTCAAAATCCTAAACAAAGATTGAAATTTACTTGGATAAAAATCAGTGTCTACTATTGTGTTCATGACTCATTGTTCTTCAGTCTGAATTGTGAAAATTGGATTTTGAATTTTCTACCTATTGAATTTGTGGTTATTTGTTAATCTTTAAATTTGATGAGACTTCACCAATTTTCTTTTACAAGATTGTTGCTTTACCAAGATTGTTTAATCTTTAAATATTATGGTTGTATACCTTTAGTTATAGCTAGAAAGAATTTTTTTATTCTTATTATTTTGATACTAGAGATTATTTATAGCTGCTCATGGTTTTACTCCTCATTTTGGATAAGTTTTCTATGTAAAATTGCTTGTGTTCTTATGCTTGTGATTTGGTGATTTATTTGTTAGTTTATTCTTTGATTCTTGCTCGATTCACATAAGAGATGGATAATTTGATTTTTCAATACATGACATATTTGATTTGAATATTGTTTGAGGTTGTTTTAATCCATCAATTACACTAGCACCCTTAAGTTGAAAGTTCAATTAAAATTGAATAAATTCTCAACAAAAAAAAAAATGCAAGCAGCTTACTTTCATAGAGATTATATCTTGGTTCTATCCCATTAATTCTTCACATTACACCTTTTTTTCAAAAGCCCCATCTTATGTAATCCAAAGGAACATTTAGGTACAAATATTTGTGTTTAATAGCATTTCTATCTCCTAATATATATGTTATATGTGCCATAATAAATCTATCTACATCATAGATTAAACGTTAAAGTTAATTATACTAAAAAGCAAGCTTTTTTCTATTAAACATACCACAACTTCTTATCATATTATTGACTAATCAATTGAAAAAAAAAATTGCATCATATTCATTGAACAAACTGCATTCTAATGTCAAGAAAACTTAAAAGAAATACTATGAAATATAATAAAATTGTTGAATTTATATTTGCTATTACTAAACTTCTATAATGTTCACTTGAAATGATAATATGAAAAACAAAATTCAGCTTAAGGTGATTGATCAATGTAATTTACTAGAAAAATATAGGATTAATTGATTTTGACCCCCTAAAAAGAATATGATTGATGTGATTACCTTGGAAAGGTAAAGATTATTAAACTTCAACATAATAGTGAAGGATCTCAAGAGGTTTCTCATATGATGACATTGGCTGTTGACAAATTGGATTATACCATCAATGGTTGTAAACTGCAATTGATGACACTGAAAAAGAATATGTTGGTCTAGCCTTTGAACAAGAAATGGTAGTGGTGGGCTTGAAGGAAGATGAAAATGATGAGGAGAAGAAAAAGATGTTAGTTGCAGATGAGTTTTCTTATTGAGTGTTTTAAAACCAATAGACTTGAAGATTTGAGAACCAAAAGAATCAAATTTTAAATTGAAATACTTTATAAGTATGCTCTATAAGTAATTTTTGTTTAGATTTATTTGCTTCCATGAAAAATAAGCATAAAAGAGGGATTGCCAAATACATTACAAGATACAATAGAGTTTTTGTTAGAAAATACTTTGCATCAGTGTAATTCTAACCACTAAATATCTTGATAAAGAATCAAAATTATTAGTTTAAGTTTTCTACAGCAAATTAAGTCTAAAAGACTATACTCTAATTTGAGAGTGAGATGGAGAAGAATTATAAAGATATAATATTGTATATCAAATGTGTTTCACTCCTCTTTAGTTGTAGAAATTTAATTCAAAAGTTATATCCCTTTAGTTATATTATTTATCCAATAATTGCATTGATTAAAAACATTTATCTTTGTAATTTACATAGACTTCTTTAAGAGTGAACAATCACTAAGTGAAAAATCATAAATCAATTGAATAGAAATTTAATGTTTCATCTAAAAATTATAACTTTTGAACAATGGCAATTGACTCATCCTTGTGGCAATTGACTGTGCCTTTGTAATTTTAAGTTTTAGAATGTCACTTATATCAAGACAGTTGACTCCTTTGTAAGGTAGTCAACTTCTTTGAATTTTCATAAAGTGATTGTCAACAAATCAATTAACTATAACATAAGACAATCAATTTTTTTAAATTTTAGAATGCTATTGACTTGAAAGCAATCAATTTCTTTTCATAATAATCAACTTCTATCTACTTACAAAATGTTTCAGCCATCAGAGTAATCGATTCCAACTTATAGCAATCGATAGGATTTGTGCTTTCCTAACCACTTGCTTTTAGATTAAGCAACTGATTGACTTAACTTCTAGCTATGCTAGTCAACTACCTTAAAATTAAGAATCAATTGCTCTATATTCCTCTAATTCTTGGAATTTTCTTTAACTTTTAATGAGTTTAATTTAAGTTATATTTTCACATAATCTTTCACTTATTTTGAAAATAATTCTAATAGAATATGGGTACAGGCAACTGTTGCTTAAGAGTTGAAGAGGCTATGGTCATGGGGACAAAAGGGCAAAGCCAAGAACAATTGTCGCATCCCATTGAAGAAAAAGAGAGAAAAATGAAGTTAAAGTAGAAGGAAATGGATAAAACATTCTTTTATCAACTACCTTTCGTCTTGGTCGTTTGGAGCTATTTTTTTTTTTTTTTGCTTTATGTTGTTAATTTTTTTCATTTTTATTTTTTTATTTTCAATTGGTAAATTTTCAATAATTGATGAAATTTAGGAAATTTTTTTAACTTTTTTGTTAAAATAACTAATAACAATTTAAATCAAACTTCAAAACCAACAAAATATTAAAATTTGCTAAAGAGATTAAGTATATAAAATTTTAAATAATTTAAAGACATTTTAATATTTTTTTTGATTTTTTATATTCAAAATTATCAAAACTTAAATTATGATCTTATTTAAAAAATAATCTTTTATGTATTTCATCAATTTATTTAATTATAAATGAATATTTTAACACCAAATAATAATGGTCAAGTAATATAAAAACTTATGAATAGTTTTAATTAATTTATGAATTTGACATCCAACATTTAAGTAGTAATTTTAAAATACCGATTGACTTTTGAATCTATTGACATATTATTAGAATTAGTGCTTAAAAAATTCAAGTTCAAATGAATTTATACATATAACATCTTCTTCAATTAAATAATTATAAAGATAAAGAGGTTCATGTCTAGATTAAGAATTTCAAAATATAGGTAATAATTTTGAAATTGTTAACTTTGAAATTATAATTATCAATTTTTTTTGTACTTACGTATATATAAACATATTAAAAATATCCTCAACTTCGTCTTGAGTTGACTTTTTTGATAAAAAAAATTATAAAATATTAATCTAAAGATTCTTTAACATGAACATTATTACAAAGTAACAAAAAAGTTAAACTAAAAACATAAAGAATTATATTTGTAATAGTATTCAACATACCAATATTAGTTAAGGAAAACTTTAGTATCTATCTTAATAATCTATAAAATTAGATAAACAATCAATTAAAGTTTTGAAAAAGTTTACCTTTTGCTTCACAGGTAAGCCAGAAGTATATGGAAAGAATTTGATATCTATTACATCATTAAATAAATCGAAATGTATAGGCATTAAATGCTAAGTAATGGTAACAGCAATAATGTATCGAAAGAAATGATAGAAGCATTATTCAATAAAAAATAATGAAGAGATAAGAATTATACACCATGTAAATGATGATATATCAACTACATATCATGAAAATGCTAATTTACAAATCAATATTAAGAGAGCATAACTTTTGCATTTTGTTGGCAGATGTTCTATAAGTACAAATAAAACAATATTGCTTTACCAATGTATGTCATAAAATATTTAATTGAGTTCAAGTTTTTAAAAACTCTAATATTTTTGTTACACATGAGTTATCATTTTAGGGAAGAAAATTACTATTTGTTACATGGTGAGCTGAAAAGAAATGTATAAGAGATTAAAAGACAACTAAGAATATTGACATACTAGCATTTCTATGATAGAGTAGAACAAATCAATTTACAAAAAAAAAATAAATTGTAATATCTACCTCTAAAATGGCATCCATAGAGTAGTTCTAAGAGTTTCATAATATCTGTTTTATCTCTCATATCCAATTTGAATAATTTCATCATAACATATTTGATATGTAATCCAACTAAAAAGCCTTTCAAACTCAACTTCAACTTCAGCACTTATTTCTTATTGTATGACACCACCAAGATGGTGTAATCATTTTGCTTCATCTTGAGCTTTCATAAAATTGAAAATATGTTTTTAATGAATTTGGTCACATGCTACAAATAATGAGCACATTTTGGAAATTCTTTAATAGAAAAATAATGTAGTTTTTATATGACAAAAGTTGAAAGAATAAAATAATATGACAAAAAGAGATTTAAGTAAAAATTAGTAGTGACTCTAATTAATGAATTGCATCTATAAAAGTGAGTAAGCAACAGACAATACACATAGAGAACAACATGGGAACAATTTATATTCCAACATAAAATTAGATAAATAAAATAATGTAAAAAAAGAAAAGTGATAAGATTCAACATCTAACATTTTGGTTTAATAGACATATAATAATATTAAGATTGATATAAAAAATTGTTTTGATATTTAGTTCATGAAGATCAGAGAGCAAACCTTGTATAACCAATGTGGACTTTCGGCATAAAACATCATGGAAAATGCAAATAATTTAGTTGAAAATTATAGATACTTAAAAACAAATACACCATTTAAGAAAATTGTGAGAAAAAAATCTTAAAAGAAACATATGAATAATAAATAATGTGATACCTAAAACATAATTCAAGTAGCCAATAATTTTCTTACTAGGGTTTCCAATAAACTTAGTAGTTATATAATGCAGACAATGCCCATAGCAGTGAAATATCTCTAATCAAAGCTATTATAAGACAGATATATTAAAAAACAAATGATTATTAAGATACCAAGCTTTATTTAATTCCTTGCTATACCAAATATCATGTAAGAACAAATTGATATATGTATTAATTAATAAAAGCATAAATTTAAGAACTCAAATCTCACTTACAACTCGACATAAAAATAATTAGCTAATAATTAAAATAAAAAAATAATTAAATCATATCAAATCAAATCCAAAAGAGCAAAAAAAGATCGACCTTGCTTGTAATCATTGCCTTTATCAATGTGTGGCACTAGATACACTTCATCTTGAATATTTTCTCCTTAGCTTTCACATCTCTAAGCAATGCTTGATTAAATAAGATTGTTAATTTTGATTTCAGTAGATGGTATTTTTTTCAAAAGAAAGGAGATTATAAGGGAAAAGGTTAGAGATTTTTTTCTTGGTTCCAACAAAAAAGAAAATCACTTTCATTTTTTACTACAAAAGTGTTTAGACAACAAAATGAGTTTCGAGATGTGAAACACCAACAACGATGGTGGAAGAAAAAAGGTAATAGGTTTAATATAAGAAAAATACCTGCAAATGGAAAATGTTCATAAAAATCCATGAATAAAAATGAGAAAAGATGAAAATATCTTCAGAAAGTAAAAAAAATACCATTAATGTCCTTTTTGAACAGATGTAAACAAAATATGAATTCGTAAACAGTTTATATAGATGTTAGATATAGAGATAAATATGTTTTATTTCTGTTATATAATATTACTATTAAAAGTAGAGCAACTTAAGCAGAATAATTTTGATTGACAAAAGATATAAGTTTATCTTGAGACAAGAACAACTAATTATGCCAAGAAAAAACAAAGGTGCTAAAAATCAATTATCTATTGAGTCTGCTTTTAGTTGTGTTAATCTAAAGCAAATATCCTAGTTTTTAACCTAAAAAATAGGTTTTTTCATCAAATACATTAAACATTATAAGTAAGAAAGACTTTTAAACATTAGTTATAACTCAAAATTACTTTTACAGACATGGCAACACTAAGTCTAATGTTAATATTAAACACAAAATTTGAGTTACCATCTTATTGTTGTTCCATTCTATGGTGATTCCTCTAACATCACTTTCATTCATAATGATGAAAATACTTAAAGAGTATGAACAATTTGTCATAAAACTTTTGAAAATAAATAAAATCAATATTTTTCTTCCCTCTAGAAATATATCACAAAAATCATTCTCAATTTATTCAAAAGACAAAAACTGATATTTAATTAACAAAACTAACCTATAAATTATAGTGCAACCAAATAATTGTGTAAAGAACAATTACCTAATGGAATGTTAATTATGAAAAATTCAACCAAATTGCAATTAAAGAAATAATGTCAAAAAGTGAGAAGCCATACTAAGTGTGTATTGTCAATGCCTACAATAAAACATATAGACAATTTATATATATGTTAGATAGTAATATGTCCTCACTTCATGTTGGGTTATCATTTTATACTATTGTAATAATATATAACAATGGCAAGCTATAAAAATGCTTAAATGCAAAACACATAAGTAATTGAATTGAATTTCATAAATTAAAAGTTTTCTCAATATTAAATTTGTAAAGGAAAAAATATGTAACCAAACATAAATGAATCAAAATTTGGGATTAAATTGAAATGCTAACATTTGACCAATAGCAAATTTTTCATAACTTCAAAATTCTTTAAAGTTCATATGAATATCCTTTTTTAAAAATGTACAATAAACAAATAAGAAAAACTACAAATCTAATCCTTAATGAATTCTAAAAAACATTAGTTTGAAAATCTATCTTTGAAATAGTAAAATTACTTCATAATACCCAAGCCATCATCATCCTTGTTGCTTATAATAGTTTAATGCTAAAAGGAAAGATGTCCAATTCTATTTGTATTTTACATTTAATCAAATAACAAATAATAAAAAATTAGAAAGAAGCACAATGACAAATTTTAAGGAATAAAGTCATAATTAAGCAAATTGCTAATAGATGTAATAGTCTTAAAAATAACATATGAAAATTTATAAATGTACAACGTATACAGACATGGACACTTAGCCATACCCTTTACATCCATATATGACCACAAAAGTGTATAAGTAGAAAGAGACTACTATATATGTATTTACTGATAATATACATGTAAATATACACAAAAATGATATGAACAAAATCAAATAATCATATTCATATAGAAAGAATCAAGCACAAAATAAAAATAGTCAACTTTCAATTTTAAGTATTAAGTTATTAGAAATTAATACTCAGTATCTTAATAGTCAAATTCTAGTAATCACAACTCAGATATCAATCATTCAAAATAAAGCAAAGCTACCAAAACCTAAAAGAGGGGTACTTCATATAAACCTTTATACTTATTAATATAGATGTAAAATGTTAAATACAATCCTAAATACTGAAGATATAATAAAATAATGATAAAAAATGCTATGTTATTCCTCCAAAAACTTTTAAGAATTTCTCAATTTTGCTCCAAACAAGTAAGGCAGTAAAAAAAAATATCATTAAACATAAAAAAGAGAATGTTTAAGAAAAAAAGTACTAAAAACAAACTTTGTTTAGTTTGAGAAAATCCTTTTTATTTTTATTTTTATTTTCATTTTTTAGAAAATAGTTTTATTTTGTTTTTTATTTTCTAAAAATGTATTTGGTAAATGAAAGTAAACAATTATTTTTTAAAAATGTAAAAATAAGGAAATAAATAAAATATTTAATGATATTGCAAATAAAGGCATCTAATTATAAATATAATATATTTTTATTGATTAATAACATTAAAAAATGATCAAATATGGTAACATGCAAAACATAACGAAAAAAGTAATGTATATCCCTTGTTTTCACAATCGAAAACATCTTTTTTTTGTTTTCATACTTTAACTCTTTTGTTTTTAAAAATTTGTTTTCATTTTCAAGTCTTAGACATGTTTTCAATCATATTTTTCATTTTCTAAGGAAATTAAAGCAAAAAATGATTTTGTTTTTTAAAACCAAATACTATCTTAACTTTTTTATTTCTTCCAATGTATCCAACAAATATAAGTAATCTTAATTTGAACAAACTAAGGAAACCCTAATGCTATAGTTAAATAAATAAAAGCAAAAAATTAAATCTTAAATTCTTATTCCAAAGACTTTTTAAGTAAAATGAAAGAACTATTGATCACAATATTGAAAAATATGAAGACCAATCCTCCAAACAAGCCATATATCATAACATTTATAATTATAATTAAAAAGATAAATACATGTTTTTGAAATTCAATTGACATGGAGAACCAAAGGTGTAATAAAGGAAAAAAACCTTAAAGTTTACATGAAAAAATTTTTTGTATAAAGTGAAACTAATAATTAGAATAAAAAATAAAATTATAAGTGTAAAATCTAACATAAATAGGGTATCATAAAATTAAGGAAAAAGATGTAAAGCATTTGAATCTTTTCATCTTTAAAATCCATCTTTAGTTGGACTTGGAAAAACCATAACAAAATAAAATTAAATATATTACACATCATATATAAAACATATTAACAAAAACAAAGATTAAAAAAATATAAAATGAAATTTTAAGAAAAAAATAAATAATTGAAGAGAAAAAGCAAGATTGAAGCAAAAAGCATGTTGTGAAAAAAAAATGTTACTTTAACTAATAGGAAGCACAATTTTGAGAAAAAAAATCCAAACTTATTCAATACAAATGAAAATTTCTTCCTAGTGCTAAGAGATCATGTTGTCTTTCAATTCAATTGCATAGAGAGAATCAAATATGAAAAATAAATAAAAAAAATTATGAAATAATATAAAAAAAATCTTATTGATCAATATAGACACTCAAATGGTAGAAGAAAAGAAGTAAATCAGGTTCTTACCATATCTTTTTCTTTTTCCTCGCTTTTTTTTCGTCACCTCTCCCTTTACCTTTTTTGGGGTTTTTTTTTTTTTTTTGTTTAAGTTAATAGAAAAATGATAAGGGAAGGTTTGTTAGTATTTTACAAATGATGCTTTATTTTTTATATTTTTCGATTTCAAAAATAAGAGTGTGAGAGAGCTGAATATCATATACAAAACTGTTTTTGAGGTTTTTTTTTTTCTCTCAAAATGGATAAATGGGAAGGAAAGGGAGTCTAAAACCTTTTTTGTCTTTTTTTCTCAATTTTTTAATCATTATACTTTTAATCATGATATGCCACAAATAACTTTAATAAAATAAATAATAGACAAAATAAGTAATACATTCTCTATCTAAAAAAGGATACACATTTAAGAAGCAAATGATTGGAGAAAAACTTAGTTCTGTTTGTTTTGTTGAAATTGACTTTCAAAAAATATTTTTTGAAAAATATTTACATTTTCTGAAAAAAGTAAAGATTTTTTGTTATTTGAATGAGTTAAGAAAAAATATTTTTTGTTATTTGATTATTTTTAGAAAAATTTGTTTCTTTTTTTGAAAAATATTAGTATAACTATTAAAACAATAAAAATTATTTATTATCAAAGTACATTTAAATTATTTATTATTAAAATTATTAACATTCAAGAATAATTATATTTTAATAATAAAATTTAATATAAAATATTATATTAATGTAAAAATACTTAAAAATAAAACTATTTATTATTCTTTATATTATATTTTAAATATTTAAAACAATATTACTATTCTTAAAATATTATTTTTATTAATATTAAAATAATAATATTTATATTTTATATTGAAAGCATCTATTATTAAATCATAATAAAATTTTTTATTTATATTATTATTAAAATAGTAATATAAATACCTTAATATATAAAAATATAAAATTATATATTTTAAACTAAAAAGTAATAATAAATTATTTAAAATATTCATTAGTAAAAAATTATTATTATTATATTATTTATTATTAAAATAATAATATAATACTATTTATTATTGAAATACTAAAAATATTTATGTTTAATAATATACAAAATAAAAATATTTAAAATTGAAATATCAAAAGACTTTTAATGTTAATATTTTAAATTTTTAATTAAAATTAAATAAAATATTTTTATTAATATAATAATATTTTAATTCAAATCAAATCAGTTTCAAATTTAACATATTATATTAAAAGTTTTACTTGAATAAAATTATAAAAATATTTAAAATCAAAATATTAAAAGACTTTTAATATTAATATTTTAATTTTTTAAGTAAAGTTAAATAAAATATTATTTATTAATATAAATCGAGTCAAATCAATTTTGAGCTTAAAAAAATGTATAAGGTACGATTTGAGTAAAATTATACTGAAATATATTAATAAATAGTTTTATTCATAAACAATTATTTTTTAAAATTTATTTTTTCCTTTTCAAAAGTTTAAGATAAATTTCAAAAAAATTACTTTATTTTTTATTGATCAATAAATTATTTTTCATAAATAAATTAATTTATTATCAAATAAATACCTAAAAATAAAAAAAATTATTTTTCGAAAATAATTTCTTCCGAAACAGATTGAGCTTTATATGGCAGTTAGATGCTATTACCAAAATTATTTTTATTAATTCCAAATAAATTTAAAAAAAAAAAAGAAAGAAAATGTGCTTCTTAAAATAATTTGGGCTTGACAGTTTGACCTTTAAGCCACAAGGAAAAAAATTATTAAAAACAATTCTTTTTTTAAGAGAGGCTCTACCGCTTCTTTTTCTTCTGCTATCCTTCCTAAACACTCGAACCCAATTTCAATTTATATAAACAGAGAAAATGATGAAATTAAGTTCATCAATCTCCAGCGTTCGCTTCCTGATTAAATCTTATCCCACCTCTTTCTTTCCTTCATTCAAAATTTCCACCAGTCTCAAAACAACTATGACTCAATTCCCTAAGTTTTCTATTCAAAATACACATTCTTCTCCCGCCAAGGACTCCCAGGTGACGCCGCCCAAGCCCAAACCCAATCCTCCGCCTCAGCAGCCCTGGCTCATTGTCGGCCTGGGTAATCCCGGCGAGAAATACAATGGCACCCGCCACAATGTATCCATATGTTCTTCAATGCCTCCTCCTTTTGACAATTTTAAACGAACTGATTTTTTTAACGATTTTGTTGATTTTTGTTTTTGGTTTTTTCAAACAGGTGGGTTTTGAGATGGTAGACACTATAGCTGAGGCTGAAGGGATTTCTATTAACACTGTCAACTTCAAATCCCTGTTTGGAATAGGTTTTCTTTTTTTTTTTTTGGTTTTGTTCTAACTTTGAATTACTTTCACTGATGGAAGAGGTATTTGATAATCAGTTGTTAAACTAATAATGGAATGCTTAATGCAGTAGGATGGTTTTTACATTAGCTTTTGGTTTTGACTAATTTTAGCTGTGATTTGCGTTTTAATTGAAACTTTTAACTGATTGTTTTATAGACTGCTATGTTTAATATGGGTATGTGATTAAGATATTAATACAAAATGATAGAATAGAAAAACAGAAGAGAGTGTCTAGATAATGGAAACTTATTAGATCATGATCCCACTCCGCAGTTTGCCTTTGATTTGAATGATGGCAGACAGTGTTCTTTGTAAATTCAAATCTTCTTTCATCTTTTTGGAAAAGTGCATTGACATGATATAAATCATGCCAAAAACCTTCTCTACCTTAAGTTTCTTCAGTAATATTTTAAGCATCAATATAAATATTTTCATATAGCCTGCTTGGCCTGAGCATAGTTAATGATTAATATTGTGTAAAGATTCCATCTATGTGTGTGTGTGTGTGTGTACAGATAATGAGTTCATGCCTGATAAAAAAAAGTAAAAAGTTCAGTGCAGTGGAAAATGTGGGTAAATTACAAGTGAATTCATGTTCCACTTCTAATTTTTCTAGCTACAGTAGGTAGCTGAAAATGTCCCATTATGCAATATTTAATTGGAGATAGTTACCGTTTTCCAGGATCTATAGGAAATGTTCCAGTCATGCTTGTCAAGCCACAAACTTTCGTGAACTCAAGTGGTGATTCTGTAAGTAGCCATCTCAAAGGACCTCTATATTGTTTTTGAGGGTAAAAGCTTCTCTCATCTGATTGAAATTTCTATAGTTCTAATAGTCATTGCATGTTTTCTTAATACGTTTTGAAGGTTGGGGCCATTGTCTCATATTACAAGATTCCATTGAAGCAAGTACTTGTGGTAATTTTCTTTCTTTGGTGCTACTTAATGCTAATCTTCCCCTCTCTAACTGTTCCCTTTAACAAATTTTTAATGACTTAGCTAACTGTTACCTTTAACAGATTTTTGATGACTTAGATTTACCTTTTGCCAAATTGAGACTACTTCCAAAAGGCGGACATGGAGGACATAATGGGTATTTATTTTGTTAGCATTTATTATACTTGTCTTTAAATTTTACAGAGCTTATATCAACACTGATTTTTCAATTTCATTTTTGGGTTATACATATTCTATTTGTCACTTATTACCATCCTCAACATTTAGTCCAAAGATGCAGACGCAGACTAACTGTGAACTTTTACCAGTATTATTTACCATTTTAGTGCTTGGCTTTTAAAAAAGAAGACTGCTGTGAACTTACAAATGCTTTTTTAACTTTAATTTTGATCATTCTATTGGACGTTATGATGTGACGGAAAATAAAGGGAAAGTCAGGTTTTAAGTTTTCATCCTTAAGATGTTTGGCTTTTCATTATTATATCAGACTTATAATGAAGCATAACACCTTCAGTTTTATATGTCTGAACTCTGATTCCAGCAATAAAGCATTTTTTTTCACCTTGAGTTTTTTTAATCTGTCTAATGATTGGCTGTATGATTGGTTGTTTTTTTTTATTTTCTTCCAGGATGAGAAGTATCATTGATCATTTAAAAGGGAGCCGTGATTTTCCTCGTCTAAGAATCGGTAGGCTGCTAAGAACACTAAAATAATATCTGAAATGCTGCTAATTTCCTTATTTACTGGTCGTTAAAGTTGTGGAACTTTTCTAGGCATTGGACGGCCACCTGGGGCTGGGAGGATGGATGTTGTTAATTTTGTTCTTGACCCTTTCAACAAGCAAGAACATGAAGAGGTATGTAAAAATATAAAACAACCATAGAGAAGAAAAAGGTTTAAAAAAAATGGTAATAGATTTTTAACTGTTTCAAGGTGATGATGTCTTTTTCTTTCAGCTGGAGTTTACATTTCAACATGGAATGGAGGCTGTCCGGATTCTTTTACTAGAGGGTTTTAATAAAAGTGCTTCATATGTCAATAGCACCAAAACAATAGAACAACTTGGTTAAATTATTACTCTAGTTGGTTATCTCTTAGGTTAAGCAGCAGATTGAGGTAATTTACAGGAGAATGTGATTACAGTGAAATTAATAATTAGGAACTAGATTAAATTTTGCAGGATGAAAGTATACAAGTTATTCGTAGAAATTTTTTCCTAGCTCCCTTTATCAATCGTTACTGATTTTATATGTTCATTTCTGTGAACATATAACTGCTTCAATGCATTAGGAATTAAGAATTTAGAGAGAACTCTTTTTGTCAAAAATAAAATTTTCCCTGACTGAAGTCAGATGTATTCTTTATAACTTTGTTTCATTTTAGAAATCAAAAGGAAGATGTTCTCTTCGGTTTTGTGTTATTATTTGGATTGCATTTAAACAATTTCGGTGTAATGGAGATATTCAAGATTGGAGGTGTGCATTGATGAATGTAGTTGAATGAGATATAAGTATGGTTTTCCTATATTGTTGAAAACTTGAACAATTTTATGAAGCAATGAAATGTGTAAACAATCAACATTAATACAAAGAGCAAGGAACGTGATCCCAGGTCTCTCACCAAACATGGCCAATTACTATAATTTTGCATACATGCCAAGGATATCAGATGAAAGTTAGAAAGAGTAAAACAAGTTGTACTCGATGCAATTTCTGGTTTACCCTATTTAAGGTTGGGACTGTGAACACCGTTGTTTTGATATAGGCTTGGACTATAAACACTTTATACATTTTTTTCTTTTTGAGGATAACATTTTATATTTAAGGTTAGACATATAAAACTTTAAAAAAAAAAAAAAGAAGGTTAACCATATAAAATATTAATGAAATGTTGCTTTTGCCTTATTAACATTTGATTCAACAATAAAAACATGTAATTTGAAAACAAATACATGTACCTTTTTAGTCAAAAGTTCGGTTAGGATCTTCCTCAAATTAACCAAAAAAAAGAAGGGAAACATCACTGAAAGGAACATGGCGATAGCTTCATTAGCATTTTTCGGTATTTATTTGCACTTGCAGACTAAGACTAGAAGTTGGTTGTCTTTCAAAACCATAATCTAATCTAGAGAAATGAATTTGAAACAAAATCTTCACAACCCAATAAAATTATCCAAATGATTAGTCAACGTGTTAAATCCCAAAAGAGAAAAGGAAAATTTCTAGTCGCTAAAAATTATTGGATTATTGAATGGTTAATGATAATAAAAATTATTGAATTATTGAATGATTAATAATTTTTTTTAATTTTTAATCTATCTATAAATTTTCATATCCTTACACTTACATGATTAAAAAAGATGTTATGCGTCATTTTTAATATATACCAATTGATTTTAAGAGAGAATGCTTTTATTTTGACTTTTGCTAAGTAGAGAACTACAGGTATGAGGTTTACTTTTAGTTTTGACAAAAGAAAAAAAAAAAAAAAAAAAAAGCTTTTCTCTAGCCATTTCAGTACACCCAAATTATAATTACGATTTATATTCATTAATTTCTTATTACTCAAAAAAAAAAAAAAACTTATTTCTTATAACTCAACAATTTTAGAACGAGGCAAATATTTAATTTAATGATTAATGTATATATAAATATTTTTTTGTTTAAAGAGATTGATTTAAATTTTTTTAATATTAAAAATATTTTATTAAAAGCTTGAGTTGCAGATTTATTTCCAACTCAAAGAAAGATTAAAAGACGCTTGGCTTGATGAGGTTCAACTTCAACTTTTTAATATGGAGAAATGGCTTCAAATGTCAACTCCAAATGTACTTTAATAATTGCGCTTGGTTTGTGGATTAAAAGGATAAAAATTAGGGCTGTGCAAGAAAAAAAAAGAGTATAATGTTTCAGATATTCTTGATGTACCTCAAGAAGAATCTTATAGTCCACCATTTGATACTCAATGTGCATTACAAATTATGATGAGTCAAATGAATAGCTTACACTCCATGGATAGAGATGTGAACTCAAAGCTTGAATATTTGAGTTAAATCAAAATGTCATGACTAAAGAAATTCGTCAAATGAGGATTGAGATGAACCAAAACTTCCATCATTTCTTACCTTATCCTTCTCCTTAATGATTCACCTTGATGCCTTGTCTTAGATGTTTTCTCTACATATCTATCTTTTTATGTTTTAATTTTCTTAAAGACATTTGCATTATGTTTTTAAACCTTGGTATTTGATGTTTATATTAATGATATTGCATTTCATTTTTATAATGGCATTTGGTATATTACATTGGAATTGGTTTAAAATTAATGTTATGTGGAAATTGGTATATTGATTTATTTGTGATGGCATTGAGTTACGGAATTAAGTTGATTTGATTTAAACATATATTGAGCTTTTTATTGCCTTGAATTGATTGTCATATTACTTTGATTGTCTTGATCTTTTTGCTATAACAAAAAGGGGGAAAAGTAATAAAATGAAAAATTGTTGTTGAAACAAGGTTTGCAACAAAGGATCATTTGATAACTTGCTCACTTGTTATAGAGGGAGTAATTCTAAATGGATATATGGATATTGCCTTATCTATTAATGATCTTGATATTGATGGTTATATTCTTGTTCTTAGCTTGTTTAAATTTTTTTGTACTTAAATTTAGGAGGAGCCTACTTTTCAAATGGAAAAATGTTTTTAAAGCAAATTTTTCACTTGATTTTGTCATATAAAAAAGAAAGAGATTGTTAGCTTTAAATTGATAAAAGTTTTTGACTTGACAAAACAAAAATTTACCTAACTTGAATCAAATTTATTTTATCTCAAAGTGAATTTTTTTTAACCTTCTATCTTGCCAAAAATTAGTTTTGAACTAAAGCAAAACATATTCTGGAAACAAAAATAGACTTTTGGACAATTTGGGATATAAGGGATCGATCATCTAAAAGGAAGGATCGATCCCTTCACATGACTTGATCGATCCCCTGGCTAAAGGGATTAATCCATTTTTCTTCTAGTAAGCTTATCTCGTGGGCAAGTTTTTCAAAATCAATCAATATCCTCCCTATAAGGATCGATTGGCTAGGTTTTCTAAATGAACTGATCGATCCTTTCTTTAAAGGGATTGATCCATTTTTTATCCAAAAGCAACATAGGTTTTAAAATTTACAAAAATAATCAATCTCCCTACACAAAGGATCGATCACCTAGGATAGGAGATCGATCAGGTCTCTTACCTGATCAATCGGGTAGTCTGATAACACATAAAATTGGTCTTGATTTTAACTAATCCAATCAATCTCATATGTGAGGGGATTGATCTCCTAGTGCCCAAAAAGCCCTAAAAACTATTATTTTATTTTAAATTTTGTAGGTTTCAAGCATTAAATACAAGCAATGGCTATCGTCCTCTTTCAACATATAAATGAAGGCTTCCCACTACATTTGAAGAGTATAAAATGCCAAAAAAATTTATTGCTTCCATCTACTATCTTCTCCAAGCATTAAGAGCACTTTAATGTGACAAAAGTGCAAAAATTCTTATTGTATCATATTTCTCTTGATATTCTTATTAATTTTGTTTTGTGCTTCAAATTAGCAAACACTTAATCTTAAAGAGGTTTTTTTAGTTTGCAAAATACTCAAAAGCTTGTATTGTGAGATTGTGAGCTTAAGGGGGAAAACAACCCTTAAAAGATTATGGTGTTGATTATATAGAGCTTTGAAGAGCTAGGTTGTAACATTTAACATATAGTGGATTGAACTCTTTGGCAAGTGAGACTAAGGGAGATGACATAAGTGCCTAAAGGAATTATCGAACCTCTATAAATTTCAATGTTTGATTTTCTATCTTTATCTCTTACTTTTAAGATTATTAGTATACTCATATTTGTTATGTTTTTTTACTTAGAAAATTTGATTTGTAAAATTAGTGTTTATTGGATATTAAATCTTGAAAATTTTATTATCAATCAATTCACCCCCTTATTGGTTTATGTCAAGTCTTTGAACTAACAAATATGTATATACACCTGAAGAATTAATACCAAATCACTAAATAAAGCATCTTCAGCAAATAACATGATATATGAGTTTCCTTGAAAGCATCAGTGGGACATTCCATTCCTCTCGGTTTGACTATCTGAACAAGCACTTTAAGATGAGTAATCAATCCAAATATGATTTCTCTCTAGTGCTGGTGATATAATAAATTTGCAGTATTAAGTTTAATTTTTTTTTAATCTTTTATCTTGGAACAACAAACCAAACCTTGAACATTGTGAGCTACAAACAATGAATCACTAACTAACTTAACAACTGTGCTATAAATTCCATAAAAAAATTTCAAGTTAGAAGTAAGCAATAAGAATAAACAATGCTCACAAAATTTTCATTGATTTGTTTCAATTTTTCTAATTTTCTTTTCATTTCACTTTCAGAAAGATTTGCATTCTACATGGAGCTTTTTTACTTGGAAAGTTGAAGGTTTCCCTCAATAGTAGAGTATCATCACATAAAACAACAAACAAACAGCTGAAAGCAAACTCTGAAAATCTAAAAGAAAATTGGAAAAAGAAAAAAAAAACAAAGAACTCTTCGTACTAAAAATTCTCTTAGTCTCTCATAACGCTTTCACAATGATTTCCTAGCAGAGTCTATTTCATGATGATTTCACAATCGATTTTTTTTTTTAACATGCGGAAACCAAATAAATCCATGAATATAACTTTGCAAACACAAATCTACATATTGTAAGAAAACAAAACTCAATATCTAATTAAAAACCTAAGAGCAAGAAAGCATCCACCCATTGTATCTTTGTGATGAGTTGATACATCACATCTGATTTCAAGTGTCCAAGATGAATTGTCCCAGAATGGACTTTGTCTAAGAACCAAAAAGTTATACCTTACATTTCAGCAGTTCTCTCAGCTAGTACTAAGGATGACATGGAGACAGATTGGTTGACTTAGAAACCAACAAATTAAAGAACCATAAATCTTATCAAAGTCAAACCTAAGGAATGTCAAGCATAATTTATCCATATGTCAAGTGAAGTGATGGTTAAAAAGTAACCATGATTTTAAAGGCTCCCCTATCCGTAACATTCATTATATGGAATGATTAACAAATGAAGCACCAGTCAAAGTTTAAAACCAATATACAAAACTGTTGGATAGGCCATTCTACAAATGAATGCTCCAAATAAAAAAAAAAAACTGCACAAAGTTTAAACCATTAAATATCTAGAAGAAGAATTAAAAACTATTTGCTAACCATCCTTGCTATACACCAGTTTTCATGTTTCACATTAAAAAGTCATTAATCCATATGTACAACAAAAAATGATCAAATAGTTACACCTGAAACACTAATTATAAGGGTACAAAAATAAAAGGCATGAAATTAATTTCAATTGTGCAGTCATCATCTTATTGAAATACAACTATTACAACAACAATAATAATAGATCATGCCTTTTCTTACTACAAGTGGGTCAACTGCATGGATCATTTTGCACCATTTTGCTCATATTTTAAGTTAAATCTTCAGTAACCTAGTTCATACCAAAACTCTCAATTAGGTGTAGTTTCACCAAGCTTTTAGTAGGTTGTCTTCCTTTATGTTAGAGGATCTTTAGCTCTAAGCAGTTGAAAATTTGTAAAGTAGAACACATACCTTTGACATAGAGGTCAAAATATTAGCAAGAAAAAGTTAGAAAAAGTTATGGCTTGCATTCACCATTTAAATTAAAATGCAACATTATCCACATTAATATAAAAGCAAGAAATAAAATATAAAAAAGAATGTGACCCTTTTATCTGTGGAGGTTTAGAAGAGCATTTTATCGATTTTATCCAATATGTCATATAAAACACTGAAACTTCAAAAAAATCAACAAACCAACTTGTATAGAAGTGGAATAGGTCATACTAAGAAACCTTAAGTGTTACTAGCACTGAAGCACCTTTAGGTAACCATACCATCTCTCATGAAATTCAAAGGCATTGTTTTAGCATTTTTAAAGTATGATTCTTTTAGTAAATACATTAAACATGTAAACATCATAGAAATCCAATTGGCAATTATCACTTTACAAAGCGCAAGGGTGGTAGAACATCTAGGTAAAAAGAATAATTACTTGATCTATGAGCATAAACCACAATCTTTCCATTCCAATCTACACCAACAACTTGAGTGATTAAATCAACATTGTTGGCACAAACAGGATCTGTAGGGCTACAAGTATGTCTATTGAAACCCATAAAAATTTAGCAGCTAAATAGAAGCCACATGGTATAATAAAAATGTAATTCTTTTGTATAAAGAAACAATGAAACATGAGGCGTAAAAATGTTTTCTTAAAAAAGTTTAAACAAAAAGTGAACTGTAAAAAAGAAAACAAAAAAAAAGTTTGAATTGAAGTCTAAACCTAAAAAAGAAATCGTTATTTCTCCTTTTTTTTCCTTTCCTTTTCCCTTTATTTTTCATTTTTTTGGTTGTCAAAACTTAAAAAAAAAATTAAATCATTAAATTTGACCTATAAAGAATGAACCCAACGTTTATTCAGCTTAAAATTGTCTCAAAGAGATTATATTTGACCAAATCTACCAACAACCTTTCTATTTTTTTATCTCTATCATTGTTGGCTCTTTTCACTTCTTCTCTCTTCCCCGATCTTTTCACCCATTTTTTGCTAGCTGGATCTACCACTAGCCTGTTTCATGTAATTGAGGCTATATTTGGAGCGATTTCTTAATCTAAGTCTTTAAATCTTCTCTTGTCCTTTGGCACTCTGATGAATCTGGGATTGAATGTTTGTTTTATTTGCTGAGCAGTCATGAGAGAGAAAGGAAGAGGGAAAGTTAACTCTCTTTCTCTCTATTTCTCTCCTTCCTCCCTCCTTCCTTCCCTCTTACGCTGTTCTCCTTCCTTCTCATCGTCATTTTCCTTAAAAAATGAAAAAAATTATCATACACATGACTTTCATGAATAAACAGATAGCATGAAATAAGTACACATGACCTTCATGCATAAATAGATACGCAAAGTTTGACTTAAAACAATTTCTTATTTCAAAATTAACCCTCTAATTATTTTTAAAAAAAATTACTGACGTGGACATTAAACACATAAAAGGGGATTACTTTTAATATAAGTTATAGATTATAGATAGATATGTAGCAATTAAATTTTTCTTTGCTATCTCTTACATAACTATATGTGCTAGGATAAAGCACAGGCTGGTTCTTACTTTGTAGGCTTGAGAATCGATCTAGATGTTACAGTTGCAAATGAATCACCGCTTTTGAACACTAAGTTCATGCTCACTTTATTAAGAGAAAATACAATCTAGGACTTATGGAGGATAAGAATTCATTATACAAAACTCATTATCTCGTTTAACTTGAAATGATTTATGCTGTTTTAAATTGATTTAGAAGTCTGGCAAAAAAAAAAGTTGCTTTAAAAGGTTAATTAAGTTATTCTCTGTGCTAATAACAAATGAAGAAATCTAACTTTTTTCCTTTTACAAATACATCAATAAAAGAGACAATGCTAGGAGAAAGATAGTTTTGCTTTTAATTTAAAAAAATAATAATAATAAAATTTTATTATAAGGGATGACGTAGACAAAAGGCACTCTAAATTGAGAAATAAGTTAAAAAAACACTATTTTGAGAATAAAATTTTGAATTACAACACTTAGATTAAAAAAAAAAAAAGAAAAAAACTCCCGTTAAGGAAGTACGACCACACATTCAAAATCAAATTTTAATGGAATTATTCGTTTAATTGGTCAATCATAAGAAGTGATCTTAGAGAATTTGAATTTTTTATTAATTAAGTTAAAAAATTAATTTATCTAAAATTTATCAAAATTAAAATATAAAATTAAAAATATATGAACTGATCATTTTATTTTATAAGTTGTTAAAATTTTTAACTTGATATTTTTATATTTAAATATTTTGTTAAATAATTTTGTTTAGTTTATTTTAAATATGAGCAATTAAAATTTTAAAATATAATTTATATTAAATATATTTATTATTTGATTAATTACAAAATTAAATAAATTGAATAAATTAAATTAAATTGATTAATTTTTAAAATTAATAAATTTGAATTAATTAACAAAAATAAATAAATATAATTCAATTTAAAATTAATTGAATTGATCCAATGAAACCCTTATAGATGACCAATCCACTTTTATTACAGGTCTAACAAATTCTCAAACACATGTAAGCTTTTTTAATCAAGAAACATATGATTCATTTGCCAATATGAAGAGCGGAAAACTTTGTTGTTTGTGTCCGTTTTATAATTAAACTTTTAAATGTCTAACAATTATAATTAGATGAAGTCCCTCTCACCTTCTGTCAAATAAATAATAAATTTTATCTTTTACCTCTTAACTTAGTGCTTAAAAAGCTTTAAAAAAAAGCGTATAAATGTAAATTCTAATTCCGTTATTTTTCTCCTATACGGATATTTGCCCTCTTCTGAATAAAAAAAAAAAAGTAAGCTTTCGTGCAACTCAATCTAATACTTCAAATACCTTCATTGTGAACTGATTTACTATATAATGCCACTGAACTACCCAACTGTTAAAAAAAAAAAAATACTAAAATTAAATTGCTTTCCTTTCTTGAAATTTATTCAAGTGGGACACCCAACTGGATCCTCCCATTTAATTTTCCAATACTAAAAGTACTAAAGATCCTATAAAAACAACACATTCACTTTTTTTTTTAATCTACTTTAAATTTTTTATCTTATAAAATTAAAAAATTACGCACATAATTTTTTTTTAAATTCAAAATTTAAATCTTCAAATACAGACTCCAAACTTAATCAAATATTAACTGTGACCTTCACCCCTTCTTTCAGCAGAGATAAAAAAAGGCAGGAAAGGGTAATTACGTCTTAACAATTACGAGAAGAGAACCCAATCCTATTATTAGCAAGATCGAAGGTCACACGAGTCCCTTGCTGCTGTACGTTCCCAATAATAGACAAAGACGACGACGTAGGAGCAAAAGCCAAGCAAAACGTTCCCGATGAGTCCACGGGGATCAAATAATTTTTAGCTGGCAAATCCAGTGATTTTCCATCGCCAAAATGAAACGAAACCGTTGGCACCCTAACGCTGCTTCTCGAAGACAAGTCTTAACACGTGTCGAACAACGCCATCCCACCCGTGCTCGGCAAGTCCTGAGTTAATTCCACGAACGCATCTCGGAGGGCGTTGTAAGCCTGAGTTTGCAGCCGGGTTATGGCGGTCCCGCAGTCTACGATCACTCCTCCGTCTCCTGAATCGTTCATGTCAAAAAGACCAGGGGGGATTTTAACCAGTTGGCCACCCACACTGAACCCGGTCAGACCAACGTAATAAAACGTATTGATCTTCCGGCTCCTAAGTAATGGAGCGATCACCGAGTCAGCAGGTAAACCCGAGTTGAAATCCAAAGTCGACGAGCCGGTCGAGTCAGGATCCACTAAACAATAGGAAAACGACGTCGCTTTAATCTGTGATGTTAAAGACAAGGATCCACCGCCTAGTCCAAGCAACCCCGCAGCTCCAACAAACAAGCCTTCATTATCATGGCCACAACCCAAAGCCGCCATTGATGTTTCCGGAGTTTCCAAAAGACACCGTTTCGGTGATGAACTCGCCGACCGTGTAAGACCCATCTCCGTACGAGACTTTGTAAAGGCATTTCCCGCTACGGCAAGCGGAAACTTCAAGAGAAGAACACTGCCTTGAGCCGCAAGAAACCGGACTGTAAGTGGAGGATCCAGACGGGTTAAATAAAGGGTCGGATTGTTGGTGACAGTCCGTACAGGGTTCACATTGGAGCCAATTAATATCACTTCCGGTATCTAGAACCATGCAGTATTTTTTGACCGGGTTACCGACTCCGACCCGGGAAAAGTACTCTCCACTACCTTGGCTTATCCCGGAAATAATAGGGGTGGAAAGTTCCTCGGATTGGACCTCGGTGGAGAGTGGTTGCAGCTCGGATTTATGGACCCCATTGAGGGCCAGTAAGAGTTTGGTAGTAAGCGAGTCGGCTCGGGCAGAATCACGCTGGAGTCGGGATAGGACAAGGGTTTTGTAGTGGGTGTGGCGGGTTTTGTGGAGAGACCCACGAGAGTGAAGTGGAAAAGAAAAAACAGAAGAGGAAGAGTTGAAGAAAAGGGGTTGGGTTTGGGATTGAGTGAAAGGCTTTAGAGATTGTGGATCGAAGGAAAGAATATGTTGAGCTTGTTTAAGAGAAGAAGAGACATCGAGTGTTGTCGTTGTTGTTTGCGGAGGGAGACGAGCGAGAGTGGAAGTAAAGAGGAAAGAAAAGAAGAAAGAAATGGAGAAGAAAGGGAAATGCTTTGAAGAAGATGAAGCCATTTTCCTTTTTCTCTTCTTTGTTAGGGGAGAGTTGTGTCTTATTTTCTTTCGGAGAAGGGGGAGAGCGAGGCAGGTCAAGTCAGGCTTGTTGGCAGACTTTAAATGGAATAAGTTGCGCCGGTTCAAAACCAAACTTTTTCTGCTTCACTTTTTTTTCCTCATCAATTAAAAAAAAATAAACAAACAAAAAGAGTGCCAAGGCACGTACCACGTAGCTTAAACGATAAGGCCAATTTGGGGTTTATTCATTGCTTCACTCTCACTACATTATTTGAAAATCTCAGATTTATGCTTTGTTTGGGCAAAACGACATGCACTAAACTAATCTAAATCGAGAAAGAGAATATAGTTTTGTTGCAAAAAAAAAAAAAAAGAATGGAATTTGAAAAAAAAAAGTTATATATATTGAAATTTAAATTTTAAATTTATTAAATATAAAATAACTACAACTATATTATTAATTGGACTGAATCTTATATTTGAGTACAAAGTTTTTTACTAATTAGCATGGCCTTCTTTTTTTTTCTTCTATGAAATTTCAAAATTTTAGTTTAACTACTTGATTTTTTTTTTAGTTAACTTAATATGTGAGAAATTAGATTCAAGAATGACCATTTTAAATGGAATGCTACAGCTAAAATCCTATTTAATAAATTTAAGTAGTCTCCATTCCTTTGAAGGAATAAAACAAGAAAACAATAACTTGACAAATGGTTTGGTTTGATTCGGGTGCCATTTAGATAGAGTAAGATCCGGATCAAACTTATCATTGATTTGAGATATTAATAGGATGAATATCTAGTCTATTCAATGCGAAGCATAATGAACATAAGGACCTCAAAAATTATCTTTTCATCCTGGGTAACCATTTATATAAGGGTATAATTAACTATTTGATAGCAAAAACAGTAAAACATCTAATATAAAACATGATCTCTGGTGCAACAAGATACAATTGATTAGCTAATGTTTCAAAATTTAATATTAATTCTTAAGAACCATATAAATCGATACCCAAAACTCTTATTAATAAAAAAAAATTAAATTAAAGAAAGATGAGTTTTGATCTATTTTCCTATAATATAGAAAAAATTTACTAAACTTATTGCACAAACTTTTCATTAATTTATTTTTTTATTGAAATTTAATTTAAATCACGATATCATTTTTTTTTCTTAAATGAGGTTCGTTAATTTTTTATTCAATTTTTTTAAATTTATACTCTACTCCGAGTAAAGATTTATCCGATTTTAATTTGCACATAAAAGACAAATGATTCAATACCACGTTTTTTTGCTATGATTTCATTTTCTACTCTCATTAGTGGAAAAAGTGGTTTAAGATTAAAGAGATACAAGTGATAAAAGTGGAATGGATTTGTGAGAAATGATAATGTTTTAAGATTAATGTCCTAAAAACATATTATTCATCTATCCATATATCTATACAAATATTGCGAAGCTACTCATATTCATATATTAATTAAATGAGTTGTAAATGAATCAACCTATTTTAACCCATAATTTTTTATAAGCATTTTAACCCTCAATTAAATAGGTTTGATGTGTTCAATACATATTTATTTATTAATTTTAAAACAATTCATACTCATAGCTTAATAAATGGAAATATACAGATATGGCTTAAAGGTGTTTATGGTCCATTGATCAAGCTATCCATTAAGTCTACGATCCTAACTTAAAAGAGTTATCAAATTGAACTTTGAATATAATTTTTTTAATTCAAGTTCAGCCCAATTTGATAATAAAATTATATTAATTAATTAATAATATTTTTTCATTAAATTTTAATTCTAAAATATCAAAAATTTGTTAAAAATATATTTTTTCAATTTTTTAATAATAAACTTAATTTAAAAGATAGATTGGATTAAATGGGATTAGGCTGGAACATTTAAACTTGAAATCAATCAAGCCTTATCGGCCACGAAACAATTAGGGTTGGCAACGGATCGAGTCATGACGGGTTTTTGGTCGTCCCGATCCGACCTTATTTCATATTCGCTAAATTCGATTTCGATCTGACCCGAATTTTTTTATTTTTTTTTTACACCCGAACCCGACCCAATCCGATAGTGTAAAATGTACCCGACTTCGACCCAACCAAAATTTTTTTAATTTTTTTTATACCTGAACCTAATCCGATCTAATAGTGTATAAACCGTATCCGACTCGACCCAATCTGAAATTAATAAAATATTATTTTTTAAATATAAAATATTATTTTTTAAATATAAATATTTAATTATATAATTATATAAATATATAATTAATTAGTTAATTTAAAAAATTATTTTTATATAATATCGAATCTGATAAAGTTTATCTAAAATTTGAATCCGATTCGATTTAAAATTTAATTTTAAAAAAAAATTTAATCTTATGAACTCAAGTTATATCGAAACTCACCAAAAACGAGTTAGGTTACCACCCTAGAAACAACTCTAACATCGTTTCTGTGCCCGTTCGTAAAGTCATTGACATTGCGCTAGATTCGCCTATGGTGCCATGAGCCAACTCAAATGCGGGCCACATTTGCATCCAATTCAATTGGCTGATGGCAAGAGTAGCTGTAATTGCATCCTTAGGGATGCTTTAGTCTTTCCCACTGTAACATCCAAATGGCGGACTGGGACCATGAACTAGGAAAAAATAACTAAAGAGTAGATTAGGCCCTTGGGCTCTTTGCCGAACAAAATATTTTGGGACTACAACATGCAGAATTTGACTCTAAATGTGCTCTTAGAATAGAAGCCAACATCCAAGCCAATACGAAACAAATACTCGTATCAACGCTATTTGCACGCTTAATTGGTGGCAACTCATTCCTTAATTAACCCCGACAAGCTCGATCATGTTTTTTTGTTCTTTTTCCTTTTTCAACCTTGAGCTCAGCTTCAAAAACTAATCAACTTAATCTACCACATTAAATCAATCTTTAGCTTGAGCGAAAATACTTATTTCTTCCTTTAATAAAATATATTATGAATATATACTGAAAATAGGAAAAAAAAAAAAAAAGCCTTGCAAATTTCTTGCAACTGAAGGTTTCCCGCTACATTTTGCTGGATGCATGCATGCATATAGATTTGATAATTTTAAATACATGAAAATAAACTAAAATAACATAAATAATATTATTGACAATTTTAATAAAAATTAAATATGAATTTGATAAAAAAATTTTATATTTAACATATTAATCTGAATTATGACAATAATTTTTATGTTTTATATGTATTTGACGTAAAATAAACATAACATAAATACATAAATTACTAAATCTAAATATATATATATATATATATATATATATATTCAACTTCTCATTTATACTTGAGCAAATAAATTATTATACTAAATTAGATATAAGGAAAAGAAAAGATAAAAATCCACATTTCACTTTTCAACTTAAATGCATTAGAGCTGCTTAGGCTTTCTTTGAAATTAAAAGGGAGGAAAAAAAAAAAAAAGAAAAGATCAGCCCTTTCATTGAGGACTATTAAACTATATCCACCACGACATCATTCTGTTACATGGTACAGTCTGAAATTTCTGTACATAATTTCAACGACGCATTCCTCTCACAGGAACAAAATAAATGAAGATATGGCATGGGTAGATGAAATTAAAGTCCACGTGGGAGGTCCGTAGTTTTTCCTCCAACGAGGGCTTCCTCAGAGCCATTGCTGCATTTACCAAATGCATAGTAATAAAGTCAGATAATTAGAAAGGAAACCAGGCAGAGTTATCAAAAGATTTTAGGGCAAATGATCACCTGAGGTAGCTTAGGGCTGACATTCTGTATAGACAAGTAAAGACTAGAATGTGCAAACCAATTGTGTAGAAAAATGCAAATGTTCGAGCATACCTACAAAGGAGGCGATTCATTAGCAAATCAACTATCTAGTAATACAGTTGCAGAAGGAAATTGTTCCAGCCTACCCTTATGTGATGGTCACTGCATTTAATGTAACTGCAGGCCACCATTTCTGTGCAATTACCAGAAAATTTTTCTATAAATAAGGTAGAAAAGGTTGTAAAAGGGTATCAATCTTCCTTTGTAATTGGTATTTGCGCCTTGTATAACTCATAGGACAATTAGCCTTGTATGGATAATAAATACTGAAATTTTGCGCATACACACATGCACATTTGTAGACACGGAAACAGCAGTTAAACCAAAATTAACCTATTTACTAAGCTTCTGAAAAGAGTCCACGACCCTAACCCTAAACCCAAGTTCAATTAGCATATAATAGGCAAAGTAAAATGTGAAAAAAGTTGAATCTACAGCAAGATGTACCCAACATACCTGAAACCTAAGTAGACACAAGTGACCATCCTCAAAAAATATAAAATATGATAAAGAGGAGGAAAGAAGACACAGAACTAAAACCAGCCTTGATTGGAACGCTAGATGCCCAAAATCTACCAGCCACAATTACCACCTTTACACATGTGCACACACTCATAGGAACATGCAAAAAAGGGAAGAAGAGATCCAGCAAAATAAAGAACACTATACTTTATATGCAATTTGATAATGAAATAAAACCATACTTATTGCCCATTAGAAAACGTCCACTGCTGAGTGTGATTCTGTCTCTGAATCCCAACTCCTTGTATCTTTGATCCCTCTCCTATGTAATAAATGAAAATGATTATTCCATGATATCCAACAAACAACATGAAAAAAAATATGACGTGATTTGGAAGAGACTATGGATTTAAATGCTAACTGGATTTCAATTTTCAATATTCCCATGTTATTAGTTAGTAGGGCATGGATGGTAGAAAATAAGCTCTACATCGACAAATGTTTTTCATTATATTTGCTTGATAAACATATTTCCCACATCAATGTACAAGGGTGTGAATACATTTTATCTTGAATCTCTCTTGACATTCATGTTGGGAAAAGAATGCTTGAGCATTGTTTGAAAGAAACCAGAGTCATCTGAGTCTTCTATTGAACTGAAGACATATACTTGCCAATATCATTAATTGCATATAAGATGGAACACATGGCATGAATACAAAATCTGAAATTATGCTTAAAGAAGATACATGCGTAAGATTTAAGCTTACAGAGAATGTGTAAATGCAAACATAAACAGAAGCATGTGAAGAGGCATTGTGTCTTCTCTTCTAGAATATTCTAATGAAAGAAGAAAACAAAGCTCTGCAGGCCTAAGTTCAAAATCAAACTAGATCGCTAAATATATGTAATGTGACAGAACTATATATTCATCAAAGAAGCTCAATTTTACCAACCTTTTTTGAGAATGCTGCAAAGGGATTAATATCATCTTCATATATCTTCTTGTACTTGGATTCAACATCTGAGGTGAAACCACTTTCAAGATCCTCTGCATACTGAAAAGTGATCAAATACCAGAACTCAGCTTCAAGAAGCTAAAGACACTAGATGAGAATTATGAAAAATACTAAAAAGTACCTTCTTTGATCCTCTAGAAATTACTTTCTCCTGGTTATAATCCTGGACATAGCGAATCTTTCCATAAAGTTTAACATTATCAGCTTTTGTTTTCTCCAGTTCTGCTGTTAGCTCGCCTATCTTCTCCTTCAATTGCCTTATTTCCTATAAAATATGGAATATTCAATATGCTACTTTGCAGAAACCATAATCCTAACAACACATGTAATAAAACTTCCATTAAATAAAAAATGAGATCAAGCGCAAGCATGTGGAGAAGGCAAATAACATACTTCTTCTGTTTCTCGCAAACGTGCCCTAAACCGGTCACGCTGGTTACAAATAACCTTCAGCATCGAGCTTTGGTCTTGATCTGAGGAAACTTGTTTCTGATCTGTGTTCTGCTCCAGAATAAGAAATGTATTAACAAATCAGAACAAACTCATTGTGAAAAGTGAACTACTTCACTTGTAAACATAATTCTATTTGATGTCAAATCGAAACTAAAGTGTCCGTCTATAAATATTTATTATGGTCCATGATATCAAAAATTTAAAAGCCAAATTTAACATCACCAGTCAGACACATCAATCTTACAAAAATATTATCTCCATATGCCCTCCCACTATCAGCAGGTAAAACATGCTACATCCAATGAATGCTTAGAACAAATGAAACTATAAATTCTTTCCTAGCCTAACAATAAAAAGAAGAAAATCAGTAAGTGTTGCTGACACTGACTCTTTACATGTATCTAATTTTTCAATTAAAGTTGGAATCTGACTTCCTGACAGAGGTCCTTTTATAACCATCCCTAATCCTCACACACCAAAAAAACAAAAAACGAAATGGTAAAAGATAAAGACATAAGAAATAAGGAAGCAAGGGTAACAAAAGAATCTGATAAAATTGCCTAAACCACACATATTGAGGTATCAAGTTCTCCGGTAATTATAGTTCATGCTGGTAAGAATGGCTAGAAATGAAAAAGGAGCTAGAATGGATTTAAGCAATGCAATGCAAATAGCAAATAGGAAGTACAAGTATAGAACTACAAACATCATGTTGTTAAGTTATATTTCTTTGATGCAAGTTAAATTATATTTTAGAGAATACATATCCCGGTAACTTGTACATTAGGAGTAACAAACAAAAGCAAATATACCTCAGAGAGTTCATTCCCTCCACTTTCGGAAAGATCCCAATTATCAAAAAGAGTCCCCTTCCGTTCTTTGGAACTATAACCCTGCATTAAAGAAAAAAAGATGACACAAAAAAGAAAAGGCAACAGTGTGGGGACTAGCATAAACTAAGAATTGTTATGTTGAGTCCAATATCATAATCTCCATGGAACAACATAGAGCCACAAATTGATAATCTCAATCTTTCACAAGGTAAGAGAATTTACATATATTGCAAGTCATTTACGGAAAATGCTGTAAGAAGCATATAATGAAGCTGGTCAAAATTTCCATTTTTAGAATGCCAGATGAGTTAATCCAAACCTTCAATATATCATCTTCTAACTTCTGTATCAACCTTTGTTGTTCGTTAACCTTTTCTGTGACTTCTACTATTTTGCCTTCAGCCGTTTCCAGCAAAGATGTTTTCTCAGAAAGTTTGACCTGAAAACCAGTAAAAGATACACAATCACAGTTATAACATGATAATTAAAACAAATCAAAAGCATCAAATTCTAACTCCCATCCAAAATTTTCTAAAGTAAGAATACAGTATGATAACCACAGATGTCCACAAGATAGACTTCTGTATAGTTTTCATCTAGAAAGATATCAATAATCCATTCATATGTACCCTTGCTGGAGAAAATTGGGAAAAGGAAAAACTAGGGAAGGAAAGCACCAAAAAAGAGCTCATACCTTCAGCTGTGTGAGTTCATGTTCCATTTTCCTGTTTTTATCAAGAAGAAGAGACTCCATTTTACTCATCTCTTCCCCACTGGTAGCTGCTTCCCAATCTTCAGCCTCAATTGAATTATAACCTACGGCCTAAACATGCAACAATGAAAATATATCAAGATGCTAAGAAGCATGATAAAAACAAGAAAATAGTAATACAAGGTCACACACAATATAGCAACATACGTAAAAAATGAAACTGCAACAAGCAGAAGACCATGACGGACAAAACTGTTTTTTTTTTTTTTTCCATGCCAATTTAAAACAAAATAAACAGACCCCTGATTGAAAAGTATACCAGTTTGAGTACAACTTAAGCACAGATTCATCCTCAATATACTTACTGCTCTTAAATTGCATTATATACCCTCTTTAACCTCATGATACTAAAGTTCACCACGGGAAAGTAAAATGGCTGCTTATGTGGATAATTAAGGATTCCCACATGCTAAAAAAAGTCTTCAAGTGTCAAGCAAATATGGCTATTGATGAAAGGATTTAAGTTCAGTTGTTTTTGCCACTTGCTTCTTGCTTTCTAAAAGTTGTTCAAAAAAAAATGCGAAGAGTAAAAAGCAACCTCATATTTAATTTAACAAAAGAGCCAGTGGCTACATATTCATAGAAATTATTATAATAAAAGTAGAATAATGCATTCTATTATTAAGAACAGTTAAATTTTTTTTATTTTAAATCTTCAAAAAATTTATTGCTTTTTAAAAGAAATTAAAAATCTTCTGCCTTTTTCTTCAGAAGCAAAAGGCAAACCAGCAAAAACAACCAAATGGAACCTTAAATATAACTTGAAGGGAGTTTCTTCAAATTCTTATCTGATTGGAAGTTAAATACAATTGACCATTCAGCATAGCATCATTGACTAGAAAACAATCAAAACAAGCAAGAGAATTAGTTAGTTAACAGAATTGGAAGAATTTGAGAACTTGAGAATCATCTTTAACTTCGGTAAACTCAATTACACAAAATTCTTAAATGGGCAGCAGCTGAAACTAAATTAGCCAAAAGAGATCTATAAAGAAGAAATTCTTTAAAGGATGGTTTTACCTGCAAAATTTTCACTTTCTTACGCAAATCATCAACCAATTTTGCTGTTGGCCTTACTTGAAGCTCTTTCTTCATCTCCTCAATTGCAACTTCCTAGTTTGACATATAAGAAGAGGGAAAGGAAATATAAGGGGAAAAAATCCGTTCTTACGAATCAAAAAGGTTCATTTTAACAAATATAAGATCAATACAGAATTAAAGAAAATTGATACAATAATGTGAACTCTGGTTACAGTTCCTATCACCGACTGAGTCTGACACATTGAACAAAGCACCTAGGAAAAATTCTCTAAGCTCACTGAAAGTTGATGTAATCTAACAATTACCCTTTGATTACCATAATAATAAGTAATATCCTAAGTACCAAATTATGAAATTTTTTGCAAATGAATAGACTACAGACTTTTAAAGGGTAAATCACACTGACAGCCCATGTGGTTTTGTCCTTAAGATTTAATGGTTTCATTATGTTACCATAGGTAGTTACAATGTTCAGTGTGAAGAAAAAACTGCCCTCACGTGATATGAAGTGCAAAAGAAAAGTACCATATAGGGTGTTTGGTAATAGAAGTAAAAACACAAGGGCATAATTACCAAATTTCTAACGACTAGCAAACACATTGCATGGATTGGAAGAATAAAACAGCAACAAGGGTTTTTACCTTCTCATTGAGCAATGAATTCAATTTCTTGATCTCGTTCATGTGTTGTTCTCGCTCATTAGATAAGGTGGTTTCAATATTGTGAAGTTCCATATTTAGCTCAGATATTATCTTTTCTTTGGCACTTAGGGAGTTTTCAAGGATAGTATTTGAATCTACATTATTGCTGCATCAAAGAAAATGATGATAAACTCAGAAAAATTTATTGCAAATATTAACATGTAAATTGTAAAAATGACCACAGATATGGAGGAATGAAATATTACCAATGTGCATATTACCACATCTAGAACAACTTTTGACTAAGGTAGAAAGCCATGATAGGATGCAGAGTCAAGAAAACAACTCTTGAAGAAATAATACCTCATTAACATATAACAATATATTTACTTCACATGCAGTCAAAGGTAAAGTACAGAAAGTAGGGCTGTAAATTAACCAAGCCAAGTATTCACTTGTTTGGGCTCAGCTTTGTTAAATTTAAGCGAGCCCGATAAACAACCAAGCACTTAACAAACTTAAAAATTTGTGTTCAAACTCAACTCACTTAAGTTTACCAACCTTTAAGCCTAAAACAAGCTCTAAATGAGCTCATAAGCCACAAAATAAACCTTAAAACTAATAAAAAAAAATGGTTTTAAAACCTTGTAAAAGAGACATGGCCGATAGAAGCCTCTACCCAAATAGGCCCATGGGTTGCAGATTTAAAACTTTTATTATTTTTGTTTGAAAGAGTTGCTGGGGAGAGGTTATTTATAGACTTAGCCTCCCTTACCTCAGGAAAGACAAGTTTTCTTCTCTTTCAAATATCTACTTTCAAATTTATTAAACTTTCATTTTTAGGAACATAAAAAAGCTATTTTACAACAATATTTTTAAAAAGTTAAGATAATTTTTAATTTATGCCATGTGTAATTTTTAAAGATATAAATTTTCTATGATGATTTGTATATTCCTACGAGAAACTAAAGCTTAAAGTAGTCAACTTCTGAGGGATTAAACAAATTATAATCAAGCTTTTTTTTTTTTTTAACTTGTTCATAAACATTAAACAAGCCTAATTGCGAAAAGAATGCACTGAGTTTACCTCTGTTTGAGCTCGGCTTGTTTATTAAACGAGTCTTAAAATCTTGTTTGAACTTGCTTGTTTAACTTATTAAATGAACATAAACCAGCATAAACCAAGATTATTTACTAGTCGTTCGTTGAACATCAGTTCATTTATAGCCCTAATAGAAAAGGGGTAGTCCAAGCATATATAATGAACCTAAGAAGGGAGAAGAGGGGATGAAGTTGGAGGAAGGAGGTGAAGTGAAGATATGATTTAAGGAGAGTCAGAAAAGTTTATCTGCATCAAATAACATATAACAAGTAGTTAAAGAGTAGTATTCCAAGATCTAGGGCCATTAATTTGATCAATAAGTTAATGAGAGAGTTCGAACAAGATTTTATGACTCGTTAATAAATTAACTGAGCTCAAACAGAGGTGAATTCAACTCATTGTTGTTCACGAACAAGCTCATTTAATGTTTGTGAGCAAATTTGGTAAAACACTTGATTATATAGTTTGTTTAATAATTGACTACTTTAAAGCTTTAATATCTTTTAGCAATCTACAAATCATCGTATAAAATTTATATAATTAAAAATTACCTTTTAACTTTTTAAAAATATTATTGTAAAGTAACTTTTTCTATGCCTAAAACTGGAAATTTAATAAGTTTGAAATTATATGTTTGAAAGAGAAGAAAACTTGTCTTTCATCAGTCCCACTTTGACACAACAGCCAAGGAAGGGGAACTGAGTCTATAAATAAACTGTCCTCAGCAACTCTTTCAAACAAAAATTATGTAAGTTTTTTAAGAGCTTGGTTATTTATCGAGCTTGCTTAAATTTAACAGAGCCGAGCCAGAACACGTGAATACTTGGCTTGGCTCAGCTCATTTACAACACTGCCTGGATCACAAAAAGGTCTTTGTGGCCTCCTTTAGCCACTTGCATTGGCAACAATGCAACTGAAAAACAATGTCTTTACAGCGTGCTTGTTAATTTATGAACTTCTGCAAATGCACAGACAATTTTTGGCTTAAAATAGATGTTTTCCTCATTTGGAATATGTAAATTGGAGCCTGCCTACGCCCAACCACAGCCACACACCCCCCCCCCCACCTGGTGGCAAATCCTAGGCCCCAATAACAATCTACACATTTACATGACATGTATAAAACTTTGTAAATGAAAGATGGCATCAAATATCAAGAATCAGATATTAAAGTCTATCAACTAATCAAGACCTAAGTAACTGTTTCACTCATTTCTTCCATTAAATGTAGCAAGAAAAAGAGATTGTACTTTTGCACAGACGATGGTACTAGAGTACTTTACCTTCTCTTGTCTTCAGACTCTTCATGAGCTGACTGTAATTGGGACCGTAGAAGCCCCTGCAGACACATTCAATTACAAACATGGAACATCACACCAAAAGGAACCAAATTACCAAAAGACACAAAATCCAAAAATTAAATGTATGCCCTCTTCATTTGTTACAATGACTGTGTCAGCAGAATCCACCACACCGCACATATCAGAATAATTATTGCAAGCATGATCTGCTTCACTGCTGTAACTAGGTGCAAGGATTTATTTATAAGCAGCACAATGCAGATATTGGAGCTTTTAATTAAATAAAAATAACCTATGCAGGGAGTGATTGGCAGCTAGATATTTTGAAGTTGAAGAAAGGCAGCTGTGATCCTTTATTTACAACTAGGTCCATGTTGACTGCCATATGCAACTATAGTCTCCTCTGCTCTTATATTGGCAAATCAAGATCTTAAATGGATGACATGGTTATGTTGTCAAAATAAACTAAAATATCATATGTACAATTCACCTTCTCCCTCTCCAGACTAAAAAGCCGTGTTTGGGCTCGCTCTACTTCATCCATCAAAAGGTTGACCTCGGATTGCTTTGCTGCCCTATCTTCCTCTGTATTGTTAAAGACAACGTAAGACACTAGCAGTAAGGGAAAAGGAAACAAAACAAACTAGAATCAAATTTCTTTTGACAATTAACGGTGTTGAATAACAGATTTGTACGACAAAACAGTCAGGTTCAGCTATCACCTGACTGAGCACGAAGTTCAAACAACTGGCTTTGTGCAAGTTCATGCAATTTTTGCATGTTTGAGACACTTTCTTTAGCTTGCCGCAATTGATCTTGCAAAGATTGCTCCCTGCATGAAGTAGATAATTCATACATTAGGAAACATAAGAACACAAGTCAAAGAACAGGTTCATTAAGACAGCTATTTACACACCAACCATTGTAATTGGAATTCTGGGGCAATTTTCTGTTACATTCTAATTCCTATGCATAAACAAGAGAATATCTCTACCAAGAGAAAGGAATGTCAAAAAGCTACACCACTAGAAGCAGAAGCATACCTGTCTTTTAAGACTTCTAGTGTTTTCTGGTTCTCTTCTGCCAAACTGCGCTGCTTAATCTCCACAATTTCTTTCACTTTTTCCTCCATCTGAATGCATGACCAAAATTAAGCATTTAGCTGTCTAATTCAGAAAAAAAAAATCCCGATTTAACTGAAGGGGTGAAAGAATAAAGATAAGGAAAATTGTTGGGTGGAACATTCAAGGAGACAATGCTTATCTTGCCATAATTGATATAGGTAAGAATTACAGAACATTGCTGGAACGTTTCACTAGATTTTTCATTACAATAAATTTAACCTGTGAACCCAATAATTAAACCTACTGGAAGTAAGTATTAAGTAGAGTTTGCATAAGTTCTTTGGCATACATCTTAAACCACATACGTATATAACTGAATAAAAGTTAATTGTCCTATAATTATGATCAAATTTGCAATATTTTTCATACACAATGGATTAGTTAGATTTTTTCCTGTTTAAAGAGGCAAGATCATATCTCAAGGCAAAGGAACTACACCAATAGTTGAACTTAGAAGTTAATAATAAAAGGCAACAAACTAAGCCATATGCCCTTTCCTTTCCCTTCTTTTATAAGTGAAGAAAGGCATATTATGCCATAAACTTGACATGCCACAACTATATTTCAAAAACATTAGTCTTTTAAAGAAAATTACACTGCAACTATAGTGGGTATGTTGCCAATTCCACACAACCAGTTCGAATTTTTTTTTTTTTTTCATTTCTCAATAATTCAAGTACAGGATATAGAATCCCTCTACAATTGGCACCAGAAGGTTTGAGCAGTCAAATCCTAAAATTCATTGACAGATGACATAGCTTGTGCAAATAGAATACAGAGACCCTGGAAACAAGTATTAACTGAAATAACATACGGAAAAAAAGTCACTCTCTTAACATTTTTTTTCCCAAGAAAAACAAACAAAATATAAAAGAGAAAAATATATGAAGGTAAGAGATTCAACCAGATAATGGAAAAGACTAGTCTCGTGAAATGCATCATTTCTCTTTTTTTTTTTTTTTTTTTGCTACTTTATCTTTCTGAAACATCAGTTTCAAACGAATGACAAATCCTCTCTAGTGGTAACATAACTCCTAACAAGTGATATAAAGATGCCTACTTGTAGAGGAAAAAAAAAGATAAAAAGAAAGGAAAAGGGCTGCAGATTAGGTATTGGGGATTGGGGGAAAAAAGTTCAGATTTTTTATCACAAATTCTGTGGAAATGGTCAATGTTTATGACAGCAGCTCAATGTTTTTTATGCATACTAAACTAGACTTAACAACGCATTACTTCCAATTAATAAGGAATTGAGGCTACATGTTTACTAGTATATAATTAAGTCTGTTTTATTTGTTTATTTATTTATTTGCATCTCTGACCAAGTTGTTGGTGTCATTCTTTTATCATCATGGCCACTCTCAAAACAAAAATATTTACAGTTCACAAGACTTGCTTAAGTAAGAAACAATAAAAAACACAACACTGCATTGCTAAACTTACAGTATTATGATTTATTAGCAAAGAAAATTAGGCATGCTAACCTGTTGTTCTAACTGGCGATTCCGTTCTTCAAGTCTTCTTATTGTAGCCTGCTGATTTTTTAAGTGCATCGCTTCAGTTCTGAACTCTTCAAGTTCAATTTTCATCTTCCGGTTCTCAGATTCCAATTCAGAAACTTTTAGGTCTTGCTCCTGCAGAGAAGGTGTGAATCCAATGAAACAAACTTGCATATAGTACATGACAAATGCATAGAAAGAATACTTTTGCTTGGAAGTGTTGGAACTACATATAGAGCAGAGTATAGGACAGTATATTATATGATTATTTTTCTGTTAATATTTTTACAGCTTCCAACTAACATGTTCTCAATATACATATTTTTCTGTATGATAACAATTTTTCCCTGTTAAAATTAAAAAATGTAAATAACATGTTATAATTTTGTACTGTTCCCCAGCATTTTCCATTCAATTCAGTATGACTTTTCTGTAGGTAAATTTCTAGAAGCTCAGCATAGATTTTAACAAAATTAAACTCAAATGACAGCAATGGGTTTATGAGAGGCAGATTACTAGTTCTTACAACATAAATATGAGGAATGGTGACCATAAAACATTGTTGCCTGACATAACCCAAGTCACATTGATACCAACTCACATGCATATCAAGGCTAGAATTAGATACACTAGCTTAAGATTTTGCATCAGCAGCAAGTTATTACATTAATTCATTTTAATAATTTTACTCTTCCCCTCTAATGCAACATTGATATTTTATTTATAAAAAAAAATCAGCAATGATACTAAATGAAACCATTTGCACACAGATACATAATTAATGTCACCGAAATAGTCCATCAAACATTGTTTGATTTGAATCCGAAAAATATAAATCATTGTCTGGACCTTAGTTTTACATACCATCTCACACAAATAAAAATCAGTTAACATTAAAGAAGTCCAATCAATTTAAAACTGACTTTTGGCCGCATACAACTGATAAAATGCAATAGTTAGTAGGATGTTGTTCTAAAGAATTACCAAATCATCTGAGCTAATACTTACAGCAATTGAAGCAAGAGCAGGATAAGGATCAGGAGCCTCATAAAGCTTTTGGTAGATGTTCAGAAAGGCATTCTCACCAAATTTTGCTCTCTTGGTAAGATTATCAACTTCTTCTTGGTAACCCTTAAGTAATGAATTAAATGAACTTAACTTTTCCTCTGCTGAAGCTTTCTTGAAATCTGTTATCATGGTTCATGACAAACAATAAGTTTGACAAAGGCATTTCTCTATCAAGATTAAACTGTTAATACAAAGAAATTTACGGCACAGAGGATAGAAAAAAAGGAAAAATCTTCAACTACTCTAATTTTCACAGTAATAAGAAATAACCTATTATTTGGTTTTCCTTTATAAATGGCATTATTCTCTCAACCTTCTTTTCTTACTTTTGCTCCCTAGTAACTGAACCAACAAAATAGAAAATCTTAGTAGTTTAGCCTCTATAAGACATATAAAAAAAAAAATCCGACACTTGAGGTTTTGATACTCGTGTCTACTTGTGTCCAACATGTGCCTAGAAAATACTAGGATAACTCATTTCTATTTAACTTTAAAAATTTATAGCGTCATGATGGTACCCTGCATCCTTGTTAAAAAACCTGCACAAAGTATTTATGATTACCACACACCCATGCACATGCATGAAGGAGCAAACAATACCTCTTGTACTCTCAGCAAGCTTCCGCCTATTTTTCTGGCTGTTTTCCTGATTTTCAGCTATTCTGAGTCCTTGTTCATCAAGCAAACTTTTCTCCTTTTCCAAATCAAATTCTGAAAAAGTGAGGAAAAAAAGGAAATTAATGCCCATCCCAAGAATGATTACTTCCCTATTTGATTATACTAGCACATAATCACAAACATTGTACATGAATAAATGTTATTAGTAACATATTTTTTATGTTAAACTATTGAATATAAATAAATAATTTTTTTTTACTTTATAAGTGATTTAATAGTATCAAAATAAGGCAATGGACATAAAGTGAAACCAAAAATACCATTAAATCATAGAATTCATTAAGAATTTAAATGTCATCAAGCAATAATTAGATATTAGTAATTCTATTTACAAGTTTCTCATAAATAAAATTTACGAAAGGGCAATTTAATAATATAAAACAGTCTAAACAAATCAAAATTCTTCTCCTAATCATCATCTTTGGAGTCGTCTCCAATGCAAATGAAGAATGTGTTCTCTTAGGCTTTGCTAGGTATTGAAGAAGGATGGAAAAGCAATAAAATAGAAAGCTGGAAGAAAAGAAAAGAAAAGAAGAAAGATATAGAACATTATTTGCAACATAATTTTTGTTGGGATGCTAGGTAGAGTTGGAAGTGAAAATAACATGATTTTTCCGTTGTACCTTTGAAAGAGGAGACAAAAAGGATAAAATCTGGAAAAAAAATGAACAATCTTGTAAATTTGCAACACATGACTCACATCTCACACGTTCTCCGTTTTGAAAGGATTATTTTTGTGAATATGGATAGAAAATGGAAATCTCTCCTATTTGACTATGTTCTTTTCTCACACTTTCCTCTCCAACCCTCACAATGAATAACGATTCAAAACGAAATCAGCTAATAATTTGAACAAAAGAAAGAAAATGCAGTCTTGGTTAGTTGCCATCTGAATATCCCTCCAATCGAAATCATTGAACAAACAAATTGGTCTCAAGCAACTTCATAAATCGATAAACCAGCTCGCCCAAACAAAATTAACACTAGAAATTTTATTAAGAAAAGGAATTTTTTCAATGAAGCTAACATCGATGATACCTTTCCAGAAATTGGAGACGACGGGAACAGGAGAAGAGGAAGGATTGGATTTGTCGCGGTCGGATCCACCTTGTGGAGCATCCATTTTGGGGAATTGTGACCACAGCAAATGGATGAAAATGGGTTCTCAGGATTTGAAATTTGCTTCTATTTGTTTTTAGTAGCGTTAAGGATAAGATCGACGATGGGGGAAGATTTATGGGACTTGGTAGATCTGATAATTGAATTTGGGGATTTTCAAGGTTCCTTTCAAAATAAATCTCGCTACCGATGGTTAATTAGTTTCAAGGTTAATGGGACTTGAAGCTTACTTATTACTGTTTGCTTAAGGCTTGGTTTATAGCTAGGCTCAGTCCATTTTGAATTCTCTTACCAATTAGGCTTTTATGGATCCAGTTTTAAAATTTTTGCTGACCTACGGATCCAAGTATTAATGTTGTAGAAAAGACATCATTTTCCATCCACTTGTGTAAATTCTATTTCTTCATAAACGTGACACCAAAAAAGATAGCTAGTGCTTATCGATAGAGAATGTATATCAATTTCTATTATATATCTTAATTAATTTCCAGAAAATTATAGCGCAGAGAATATTAATTCCCCTGACTTGATTTACAAATTACAATCATATATTTTCTTTTTGTTTTTTTTCTATGTCTTTCCAATATAAAATGTTGATGAACATCACTACAATTCTTAATCATGGTTAGAAAATTATGAAAAAAATAAAAAAGAAATTATCTAAATTTTACTAAAGTATAAAATAAATCCTCTTCCATGATCTAGAGGTTAAAACTTATCATATGTCATTACGGTATATTCAACTACCAATTCTCTTAAACTTGATAATACGACGTACTAAAATTTAATAATTAGATTATATTATAAATAGTTGTGTAGTTTATTGATTAAGTATTAAAATTTTAATTTTAGTAATTAATATTTAATTTTTGATAATTTTTAATACAAATAATAATAATAATAATAATAATAAATTATTTTTTATTGAAGATAGATAATAAAGAGGTGATTACTGATTATTAATAATAACATAAAATTAAAGATAGATAACTAATTAATTATAGGTGATTAGAATCTGTCTAGCTATGATGTAAGTTGATGCTGTGACTCTCTCACATATTGCACTATTATTAAGGTCAAAAGCTAGAAATCTTACGGTAAAACATACAAACATGGAATTAGTGTACGATTGGTACTATAATATTTACATTGAATATTGAAATTCGAAAACAATAATATTCTAATTCATGTTAAACGTCCACAACTTGCTTATTTATTCCATTTAATTTGCAGGATAAGATTTAATAATACGTGATCCTAATTGGTGATAAGTTGCATCTGTTGAAATGTTTAAACACTTATAATCATTGGTCTTGCTTTTTTTTTTCCTTGGAAAATATTAGGACTCTCAATCTACTAAAATGTAAATTAAATAAGCGCAGTACGCCAGAAACTGTCTATGGTGTATATTTTTTGCGGGATCTTTGTGTATGCTTAGCCCCTTATGTAAAGATTTATAATAACAAAAGTTAAGTGTTTGATTCTTAAAATTTTACGAATTTTAACTTATAAAGAAAGTAATTTTAAGTTTTTAGACAAAATTATAAATCAAAACTTTTTCAAAAAAAGTTAATTTTAATGACAAGTATTTAATAAAAATTTTTTACATTTTTACTTTACTCTTCAATAGTTCACAGAAGAAAAATTATATTATTTTAGATTTTTTGTTTTATCAATTTTCATTGAATTTATTTGTTTTTTTATTATAATTAATAAAAATATCATTTCATTTTATTTATTTTTTTACTTAAAAACTTATGATTTAATTTAATAAAATTGACTATTTATTTTTTATTTCTGAAAAATATAAAAAAATTATCAAATATTTTTTTCAAGCACTTCTATATTAAGTTTATTAAATGCTGTTTTAATTTTTCTTTACAACACATTTAAACAGTTCTACCCCAGCATCACATTTTTTTTTATTTGAAGGGGTTAAGTGAAAACATCGTTATAGACTATAATCAAAATTTATATTTTATGTTAATGTGTGAAATGTAAATATTGGATGAGTGTACATAATTTTTTTTTCTTTTAAATTATACATGGCTTGACAGTTGATTTATATAGCTAGAGGTGTAAAGTAAGACAAGATTAAAGTTTATAAGTGTAGAATGTGGTGCATCCAGAAAATTTTAATTATTGATAAATAAAATTAATATTTGTATTAATTTTATTCATATTTTAAATAATTATATTAGAACATAAATGATTATCATATGATAAATTGTTATAATTATTTGCATAATTATTTGAATATAAATAGATTATTATTAGTAAAAGTCATAATTATACAAAAGGTCACAACCATTTAAATAGAAATTTATGTCTGTTTATTTATTATAAATAAATATTTTAGTATAACCATTTTAACTACTTCTGCTTAAAGGATTTTGAGGTTTTGTTATATCTTAGAAGTATAATTACCTTTAAGATAATGTTCTTTACGTCTCAAAGTCAAAATTATTTTCTATTATCTCTCTTCTCTTATTTTTTTTCTAACAATTTTAATTAAAGGTAACTATGAAATTCATATTTCGTATGAGGAAGATATAAGAAAAAAATTGGTAAAGTTGGCTAAATCGAATTTTGAAACAAGCATGGAAAACTTCTGTTATCCAAATAGTTTCTTAGTGAATAAATACTAAATACAAGATAAGTTTCTTGTTATTATCTTTCTAATTTTTATATTTTATTAAAAAAATTAATGATTAATAATTCATAAAAAACCTCGAGTCTCATTGAATTTTGTTTCTTTATTAACTAATCTTTTAATCTTTTAATTTTGAATTAAATTATTTAATTTATGATTTATGATTTTATGGTGTCATATGTGTATTTTCTCAATCATAGCATTGAATGATCATGAACATAAAATGGACATGAAGTACTTGCTAGTTTTGATTATAAATCTTTTATAGCCTTGTTATATTTTGATAAAGATCATGGTTATCAAATCAAAATGATAAAATTCTCGAGAATTATTTTAAGACATAAAAGAAATTGTGAATTTATAAATCTTTTCGAAAAAGAAGTAAGTATATATGTTTTTATCATAAAATCATATTTTATGATACATAATTCATGATTGCATTTTATTAACAAGAGAATAATGCATGATTCATATTATTTAATTTATATAATATTGTTTCAATGAGAAATAAACATATTATTAAAGATAACTTCAATTCAATTAGAGAAGTTATATAATTCTTTCTAACTAGTTAAAATGGTTTGTATTTGTTGAGTGAAAAAATTTCATGTATTTTATAATTTGGACACAAAATTTATAGTATTATATGGTTGTACGTGAAGTTTTGACTTTTTTAATGACATGAACCATGGTGGATATAGCTTTGGTGTCCATAATCCAATAATTTTTAAGTATCCAAGAGTTAGAATGAAAGTCTCAAAGTGAGATTATAGAAAGCATGAGTTTACTAGTTTTGAGGGTGATTATATTTGGCATTATACTTATTGATGCATATTCTCATATTGAGTTGAAATAAAAATTTTGAAACTTTTATGAAAATGAAATATTAAAATATAGAATTTTTACTAACTATCTTTCACTAAAGGTGGATTTGGAGGCCTTCTTCTTAAATATATATATATATATATATATATATATAAAACCACCAAATAGTAAAAAGATAAATGAAATAGCAACTTAATTAATATATATTATATCTTGATAATTGAATGGGACATTCTTTAATAAAAGAATGCCTATTTGCACATGATGGGGGTGATAAGAATCAAAAGAAATAAAACTTAGTATTATAGTGTTGTAAGATTTTAAGTATAATTTATGAGCAAATTATACAAGCTAATAAGTTTAGTACACTTATTAAAGTTAAATCATAAAAAGGTCTTTAAAAATCTTAAAATAATTAAAATGACTTGGTTTATTCATTAAATTTATCCAATTATACTAGAAGTATAATTGTATTAAAGACATATAAAGTATGAAAATAGAATGGTTGAAATTTATGAGTATAAAGTTGCAGCCACAACCAATACCAACTATTTTTTAAAATGATAGGAATGAAGCAACAATGTCTAGAGCATGTAAATGATATGTAAAATAAAACGTTTGGACATATTAGCCTATGAAGTGAATATTTTAGAGATTCAATTTCAAGTGGGGATAATTACCAGAAAAAAAATTGAATTCTAAGATATTTGATTAGTAATACTTCAAGTAGAATGGGTTTAAACCCTTACTATTATATATCAATAATGGGAACCTAACTTTAAATTAATAACCTCTAATTTCAAAGTTTAATGGATAAAAACAAGTTATTGTTATGTGTTTATTAAATATTAATAAAATTCATTCAAATTTTAGAAACTAATGTGACCTATTATGAGAGAAAGAATGAGTTTTTATACTTTTAATGGAATTATTATTTAAATGTATAAATCAATGAAAACATACTGAAAACTTTACATATATAAACATAAAAGCGGCACTACTTCAACAAGTTGAATTGGGGTCTCTCTTATAAATATTTATAAATAAGATAAGCACATGGCCATAATAATATTATAAAACCTCTAATAAAAGAATAAATAAGTATTATGTGTATCTTTAATTCTAACACTAAGAGTTGAGGTTTAATCTGTGGATACTATCAACTTTGTTATAATTATAAAATATATACGCTAATTGAAGATTTAAATCGAGATATATCTTATTGTATTCATAATATTCATTTATATGAAAGGTTAAAGATTAAACACAAATATTCTAAACTAGTGGGAGATTGTTGGTAGTTTAGAATGTGGTATATCTTACCTTAAGCAAAAAAATTTAAGTATTAATGAATAAAATTAGTATTTGTATTAATTTCATTCATATTTAAAATAATTAGGTTTGAACAGAAACAATTATCATACAACAAATGATCATAACTATTTGAATATAAATAATTTATTATTCATAAAGGTCATAATTATACAAAAAATCATAACTATTTGAATAAAATTTTATGTCTGTTCATTTATTATAAATATATCTTTTAATATAACTATTTTAACTACTTTTGCTTATAGAGTTTTGAGATTTTATTATATCTTAGAGCCATAATTACCTTTAAGATAATGTTTTTTACGCCTCAAAGCCAAAATTATTTATTATTATTATTTTTCTTATTTATTTTGTCAACAAAAAGTTCTAGCATTAGAGTAGGGATAATGTTCAAATTAATCCCCTAAGTTTTATTCAATGTCATCAATCTTTTAACTATTTAAAAATTTGACTGTAATAATATATACTGTCAAACATGATAAAATTTACAATAAAAATTAAATCTCAAATGTACGTAGTAAAATTGTGATCGATGTTTTTATATTTAATTGTAAATTGTTACAAACAATAATGCCAAATTAATATACTTAATTATTCTTCTAGAGATTCATTTCCCTTGCCTTTTGCAACTAGAATCCAATTTCCAATGCAGCCAATCATCAGAACTCTTTTTCTCAATCCCTTTACAAAACACTCATTCAATGCATGGCTAGCTATTAGCCAAACCCTATTGTGGCCACACTAGTCATATCTTATTCTGCAAATAAGAATTTGCTTTTGATGATTAAAAAAGTAAATATCTAGTGTATCCTTAAACTTTATATCAAATATTATTTTGATTTTTAAATTTCTAAATGTCATTTGTTGGTTTTCATATTTGTAAAGTTATAATTTTTTATTAGGTTAAATCTATATATCAACAAGTTGATTAATAGTGTTAATCCAAGATATCAAAGTGGATGGTGGAATAAAAGTTAGAATACCAAATTAACAACGGTATTTGTTTAAACACCAAATTAACAGAATGTATAAAGTATAGAGACAATTTTTATATTTAACCATTTTATATTCTTCTATTAATGCTTTTATCTATTCAAACGTTAAATGACAGCTAACATCAAATAACGTTACGTGATATGTGTTGATTAAATAACGTAAATTTTTTATTAGTTTTTCATTACCAAGGAATTTTTATTCTTATAAAAAATAAAAATAATTTTAATAAATGTATTTTTAAAATTTCAAAATGTTGGCAAAAAAGGAAAATTGCATTTGGCAAAAAAATAATAATAAATAAAAAGCAAAAACTCTAAAAAAATTTTTGCATTATTTTTTAAAATTTTTATTTGTTTTTATCTTTCTTTTCTTTTTTTCCCCTAAACTCACCATTTCCTAAGACCAAGCCAAAATCATAAATTTTCTTCCATTTCTTTCTTTTTCGTTTTCTTTCTACATTTCTTTCTACATTTCTCTCTATTTCTCTACTTCAACTTCTTTAATGTTGATACACTAAACCTAGATCGAGAAGGGAATAAAGGAAAGTGGAAGAGACTTTTTTTTTTTTGCTTTTATAATGCACTAAAACATTGCAATTAGACAAGAAAAAAGAAAAAAAAATGCCATGTCATTCAATCCTTACATGTCATCTGATGCCATGTGTTTAACACTGGCATTAGTTGGAACTAATGTTTGAATCAAAGTTAAATTAAAAAAAAAATCAAAATGAGTTTCGAAATGGTCAAATTATGTTAAAGGTTCTTATATTTTACTAAAATTATGAATTTAGCTCATGTATTGTAATTAATACAAATTTAATTCTCGCACTATTTTAATTTGATAATTTTAGTCCAACCACTAATTCTGTCAATTCTTTCCATTAAAAATGCTGACATGCTCATTGAATTGATAACACGAGCATTGACTTTGCTAATGTGATATTGAGTTACTGACATGGCAATTTGGATTGATAAAATAAGTTGTTAAATTATATAAATAATCCTTATATTCACACGAAAGTTCAATTTTTGGATTTCAAATTTAATCCTTGTACTTGTTTGAAATTTAAAATTTAGTCCCTCTAATATAAAAATATTTTGAATTTTTCAAAAATTTTGTAGCATTTTAAAAATATTAAATTTATTTTTTTCAATATTTTATTTTTTTAATTTTCAATATTTTGAATTTTTAGAAATTTTCTAGTTTTTAAAAAATATTTAATTTACTTTTTTTAATATTTTAGTTTTTTAAATAAAAATCATTTTTTGAATTTTTTATGTTTTCAAATATTTAATCAAAATATTTAATTTTTTTAACTTTTTGGAATTTTATAAAATTTTCTATATTTTTTTAATTTTTTATGTACTTTAGAAATTTTCCATTTTTATAATATTTAAATGAAAAAAATAAATGAATAAACTAAAATGAAGACATAGGTCTTTAGAATTTATTCTGTTTGATACATTTGATATGGAAAGGCATAAAAATTTGGATAAACAAAGAAATAGTGAAACACAAAAAGTTTTTAATTTTGATTTTTTTTTACCTGAATAAGATAAAAAAAAACATGTAAATGTTTTTAAATTTGTAAACTCTTTTTAAAACTAAGATATTATAAAAATTTTCTGAAAAACATAAAAATTAAATATATGGAAAATTTTATAAGAATTCCAAATAATAAAATTAAATATTTTGTATAAATAAAAATGTTAAATTTTGAAACAATCCAAAACTTTCAAAAAATGAAATTATAAAAATTAAAATACTGAAAAAATTAATATTTTAAAAAAACTAGAAAATTTATAAAAAATTTAAAATATATTCTATGTTAGAGGAACTAAATTTTAAATTTCGTGTAAGTATAAAAACTAAATTTTAAATTTAATATGAATATAAAAATCATTTGCATAATTTAATAATTGATTTAACAATTAATTTTATTTATCTAAATTATCACATCAATAAGTTATCACGTCAACAAGTAAACGTCACGTTAACAAAGTCCATGGTCACATAAGCAAAGCTAACGGCTACGTTAACATTTTTAATAGCAAAAAATTAATGAAGTTAATTATTATTCCAAAATTATTAAATCAAAATATTACATATACTAAATTTATATGAATTATAGTATATAAACTAAATTCTAAAATTTTGTAAAGTACAGAGACTTCTAATATAATTTGACTGTTTAAAATTCAACCAATGACTTTTGAAAGTATACTAAAACAATATTTGATTCAAAGTGGATTACAAGTGCTATTTACTTTGATTAAAATGAATAGATTCTGGATGTGGGTGATTTTAGTTAAATGTTTGAAATTGTTAATTACAAGAAATTTTGAGTTTGTTTTTTAGTTCTGACGAAGAGTTCCGTATAATATTTTCTGATGCCTAACGAGGAGTTAAAATGTGGGAGAAAGAGAGGAGTTTTGAGGAGAAAAGAAAGGAAATTAAAAATAAAAAATTAGGCTCCATTTGATTATGCTTTTGTTATTTAGTTTTAAATTTTTCAATAAAAATAAAAAACAAACAACAAAAATAAGAGTTTATATTTAATATATTGTTAGTGTGTAAATTACTAGGCAATTATTAAAAAATTTTAAAATTTTTGAATTTTTAAAAATAAATATTTTTAAATTTTAAATATTTAATTATATTAAAACAAAATAATAATGTGAAAGTTTATGAGGCGCAAATAATGTCTAACATTTATATAATAACAATATATAAAATATAAATCCTAAAAATAACAAACAAATAATAAAAACTAAAAACATTTATCAAACGAAACCTAAAGAAAAGAAACAATAGAAAAATTGGCAAATGGCAACAAATATTGGCTAGCAATATTCCAACTACATATTAGATTTACTCTTGTTAAAAAAGAAAGTAAACAATCTTTTCATAGATATATAATGAGAAGAGAAATTAGTAAAATGAATAATGTTTGTTCAACTCCAATTCCAAACTGTCAAATGGGTAAATAATTTTTTTTTTTTTTTAGAAAAACCACCAGCTGGAATGCATGTTAAATTTTAATTTGTATATGTTTCTTTTAACCACAAGATGCATTTCACCAAAAAACTTTCAAAAAACAAAAAAGGATGGTTCTTTGCTTTTTTAAACTGAGAAAATATGTATCAATGATCAGTTCCGATTGACTTGGTCTTGTTTTAACCATTTAATCTTCCTTTTTTTTTTTTTTAAAGTTTGATTAAGAGAAAACCATTTAGTCTTACTGTAAGTATTACTACATACTATTGCTAATTGAAATCATTGTTCGTTTTCAACAAAGTAAGTTACCCGCCGCAGAATCATTCTCTTTTCTGTCCTATATGTGTCTCTTTTCTCGGGTCATCGGCTGCATTTGAGGGTTGAGACTTGAGACTAAAAACTCATAGCCACTGTGTCCACGCGTTATTGCCGACGCCCGCACATGGATTGGCTTCCAGTTCCCATTGCCAGCCATTTTGCTGGGAATATATCGGAATTCAGAAGTCTACGTCTTCCAGCCAATATAGTCAAAGTAAACCCTTCAATCATTCCAACCCATCTGTCACGTCGCCACCATCTTTGTCTCTGTGCACCAAACGCACAAAAATGACAAAAGGTCAACTCCTTCTTCAAGTCAAATAATAGTTTACAACCCCACTTCCCTTCTCGATTCATGCTTATCCCTACAACTTGCTAAATTTACACTACCTAATTTTCTTTCATTTCATTTTCCAGGAAATATCCCTTCATATTTTGCTTAATTATATGTTCAAATCTTTGGTGCTTCCTTCGTTGAATATTTCTACATAGCTAATTAAGTTAGCTGGCATTGAACTTTTTTTTCCTATAAAAAGCTAGCTTTATCACGAGTTCGTAAGCAGTAAGTAACAATAACGCCTTCTTTTCCTATCTAGTTTTGGCTCAAAGAAGAGCAAAAGAAGACTAGTGAGCTAGAAGGTATGGGACGCCCTGATGCAGACCCTTCTGCCTATGAATCACAACAAATTCAGACGGAATGTGAGCTGCAACCTCAAGAATATGAGCCAAACCATGAGGCCACACCAAATATTCCTGATGACTATGTAGCAGCAACCTATCAGAACAATCAAGAAGACCAGCAATACCAGCCCCAGCAAATGGTCGCACTAATTGGAAATGATCCTCAGGCTCAACAACAACAGTTCCAGCCCCAGCAAATGGGCGCACTTGGAAATGATCCTCAGGCTCAACAACAACAGTTCCAGCCACAGCAAATCCAACAGCAGTTCCAACCACAGCAGCCGCAGCAGCCACCACCAGCTCAGCCTCAGCCAAGACAATACCCCCCACCACATCCTAACCAAGCTTATCCACCGGTCCAGCCCGCACCATACCCACCTCAAAATTTGCAAAATAATCCAGCACATCCAAACTGGCCGAACCAGCAGCCTGCATCATATCCACCACAGCCAGTGCAGTACCCGCCCAAAAGCCCACCAACCAATCAGATATACTCAAATGTAAGCCCACCAGTGATGCAACCTCAGACCGTCTACGTCCCCTAACCTTTCAGCACAAGCATTTCCTCAACCTGCATACCTGCCTCCTGGTCAGGATATGCCACCTGCATCACCACATAAACCTGGGGGTCAACCTCCTGCGGTAGCAGGAATTCCAGTGGGTCCTGGTAGTGGCGAGGGTTGGAGAAGTGGCCTTTTTGATTTCATGGATGATCCGATGAACGGTAAAACTTCTCTAAAATTCTCAATATAACTTGGGTGCATGCATAAAGATAAAGAAAACACAAGTCGTCTGCTCGTTGACTCGTTGCTCACTGTTTCAGTTTTCCTATTAAGTAACAGCTTACAAACATTTCTATCATTGCTAGTGTAGTACATAAATGATAAATCTAGAATTAATGGGACTAGACTCTAGATTTCGAGTATTCTTTTTTATTTCTCTGTTCGTCGATTTTCTCAAAAAATTTTACCTAGCTATAGAAATCAAATAAAATTTTTAAAAAATAAAAATAAATTCTATCAACCATTTGACTGATGGAATGTAGTATATATAGATGCATGCTTCACTGGGTTGCCTCAAAATGCAACGTATTGTGGCTAATTTTGATTTGTTGTTTCTTTTCAGCTCTGAGTACAGCTTTATTCCCATGCTTGACATTCGGTCAGATCGCTGAAATTGTGGATGATGGCCACACAAGTAAGTATATATATAGAAGAGAAGTCTTTCTTAAGGTGTTTATTAATAAAAACATACATAATAGAAGTTTTCAGCTTTTTAGTTTAATAGTCAAGAAAACCTTAAGAAGAAGACACAAGATTGGAGTTCGATCCCAGCCTCTCTCCCTCCCCCTTAATGTAAGGTTTGCCCTCTTGTAACAAAAAGAAATTAATAAAAACATACATAATATATATATATATATGATAAAAGCATACAGTTTATAGTATATGAGGCTACAAATATAATTATTACTTATAATTATGAGTGCTTTTCTTTCCCTATATGCATTTAATTTTAGCAGTCATTAGTAAAAGGTGTTGCTTGAATGATTATAGAAAAAACTTCTTTCGAGAAAGGATGGAAACTTAATTATTTGATGATGTGATGCACGTACAGCTTGTGGAACCAGTGGACTGCTTTACGGTGCGATCGCCTTCTGCATTGGGATGCCTTGCCTAATGTCATGCACGTATCGAACCAAACTAAGAAACAAGTTTGGGCTCCCGGAGGCTCCAGCTCCGGATTGGGTTACTCACTTCCTTTGTGAATGGTGTGCTCTTTGCCAAGAGTACAGGGAGCTTCAACATAGAGGCTGGGATCCTTCTATAGGTAAGAATACAATTGATCCATCTGGAAGAAAAATGCATTGAGCAAACAATTTTAAATTCTTACAATACTAGAAAAATGGGTTTTAACAACGCTTAAAGTGATTGTAAAATATCAATTTATTGTTGAAAAATCTTATTTACAAAACACTTAAAGTCGTTGCAAAATATCAATTAAAGTGTTGTTAGAAGTCTTGATGTTTTTTTTATGTTTTGTAGGATGGCAGGGAAACCTGGCAAAGAACCAGATGCGGCAGCAGGCAATGGTGGCACCGACGAACCAAAGAATGATGGCTTGATGATGAGAAACTGATCTTTCGAATGGTTTTGATTTGTTTTTTTTTAGTAATGTTTCTGGTTGGATTGTTATATTTTGAGTCAAATGCTCCCAATTTAGTTTCTGTTGATAAAATATCTCAACGAGTGTGTTCGGTTGTAAACATGTAATTGCTTTCAAAAGGAAATATTATGTTTCTTATTTAATAATTATAAACTACTAGATCATGACATACTTATTACTGGGTGAAATAAAATATTAAGTATAAATAAATAAATAAGAAGTAATTAACGAACTATCGGATAATTTGTTATTAGTGATATTTTCAAATTAATTGAAAGGAAATTATTTATTATTATTATTTTTATTTGTTATATATTTCTTATTGTTGATTGAACTGGTGTGACTTAACTTCTAACACCAAACTCAATTTTAGTATAGATGTATATAAATTTGCATTGAATTACTTATGGGATCTTACGAGATTTTCAAATTTGGGAATAGATCAAATGATTTGGTTAAGGCATTCACAGTAAATTAATAAAAAAAAAGGGATGTGGTATAGATTTTTCTTTTCGGTTTCCTATAATTTTCATTCATATACTGTATTTATATTAGAGATGTTCAAAGACCAAATTATTCATTGGGATATGTAACCAGAAAACAATTTCAGTGGGTCATATTCATATACTAATTTGTATTATGTAACACGTAACATAAATATTTTTTACATTATATTTTTGAAAAAAAAAAATTGCCCCAAATTCAATTGTTTTAAATATTAAAAATATATATTTAATAAAAAAGATTTCGATGGGACATTATCTCATATAATTATTGGTGATGTAATTATCTTTAAATTTATAAATTAAGTTGAGAATTGCTTTTTTTTTATTCTTTGTCAAATCATTTTTGGAATTACTTGATAAAATATTTTAAAAATTAAATTAAAATAGAGAGAGTTGTTACCAATTTTTATTGTTTGGTGTGATTGGATATATAAAAATTTATTATTTTAATAAAACCTTAAAACTATATTAAAATTTATCAAAAACCCAATTTTGATATTTGAAATTAGCAACGGGACAATGAAGCTAAGGAAAGATGGATCAGGATCTGGCAACAAATGAACTCACCAAAGTTGAAATTCTTTCCGTGGGAATGTGCTAGAAAATTCCTTCCAACTCGAGCGTCGTTCCTGAGGTCAAGAGGTATGAATGTGCCGAACGAATGTCCGTTCTGTAATCACTTAGAGGAGACAACAAACCACTTACTAGCTGAGTGCCTTGTTGTTAAGGCTTGGTGGTCCTCTATGAATCACCCAATTCAATCTAGCCTTAATAGCAGAGAAGCGTAGGAGAAATGGATCAAATCAAATGCCATGAATAAATCATGGTTACCTAACAAGATGGTCCCTTGGAGCACCATTTTTATTTTCTTGTTATGGGAGATTTAGTGGATGAGAAACAAGTTGATTTTCGAAGGAAAACCCATTAACAACAGAGTGATCGAGAAGGCTATGGATGACATTACTGAATATGTTACTCTGGTGGGTCATGCTAGAAAAGTGCCCATCCTTCCACCATTTGTGTTAAGTGGAAACCACCTGTCCAGGGGTGGTATAAGCTCAACACGGATGGTTCTTCTAAGGGTAATCCAAGGAAAGCTGGGGCAGGATCGATCTTAAGAAACCAAGAAGGAGAATGGATTAAGGGCTTTACCAGACACATCCCTAGAGCTACGAATGTTGAAGTTGCACTATGGCCGTTACGAGATGGTCTCATCCTGGCAAAAAATAAAGGAATTGAAAGACTAGAAATTGAGTTGGATGCAATGGTAGTCATCAACCTGATTACTAGATCAAACATTACTAATCTACGCCTTAACACCCTCATTTTTTATTACAGGATTCCGTTAAGGACCTTTCATCAGACAATGATGAATCATGTATACCGTGAAGGAAATCAGTGTGCTGATGCACTAGCAAGATATGGTAGCGAGGAATCCGATTTCATTTATAGTTCTATGTATGGCAGCTCTTCTGTTATATTGTTTAATGACGTTTCTACTTGTATTGCCCTTGTTTTCCTTACTGAAACTCGTGGGGCTGTTATATACCACACTATATTTCAAGTTATGCGTGTTTTTTTTCTTTTTTTCTTTTCGGATAAAAAAAAAATGACTGGATTTTTGGAGAACAAGAAAATGAGAGCAGGCTGGTACTTGACCTCCTCATTTTTCATTTTTCTTAATATTTTAATTAATTAAATTAATTAATATTAATAAAATAAAATTGGACTTTAAAGATTTTGGGCCTGAATTGGACTTTGAGCTTTAAAATTGAATTTTCAAATTTTAATTCAAAATTAACCCAAAATGAAATTGAATTAAGCTTGGATCCATGCAAAATAATGTCAAAATCAATTAATCTGAATCAAAATTTGAAAAAACCCAATTAAAACTCTTAAGCTAACTTAAATTGAAACGTTCAAATCAAGTTTAAAAGCAAATAAATTGGAATGGATTTGAACAAAATTAAGTGTTTACCTTTTTTTATATTTTACTTTGCTATCTTTAAATATATAAGTATAGTAAAAAAATATTTTTGAATAAACAAGAAATAAAAATTAATATTTATATATAATAGAATTTATAAATTTACTTTCATATAAAACATTTAGACGTAATAATTGATACTTATTAACATATAATTATATATTTTTTGAAGCAACACGTCATTATATTTATACCTAAATATAAAATTGTTTAATCTTGTGTTTGGAATCTAAACAATATTATTACAAAAATAGATAAAAATCTTATTTGTTTGACCATTCATTTTATATTTTAATTAAATTTTATTGACATCAATAAAAAAGTTACAAAAAATTTAGTATTTGTTACATGTATAAATATAGCTATGTAAAAGTTAAATGGAGTCAATTGACCTTACAATTTATGTGCGACTATGTAACTAGTATTCATGAATCGAATCAAATTGAATTAAGTGTGATTAATCTTTTGAAAACCCTTGCCTAAAGTTTGTGTTGGGGCATTTAGTGGTTAATATGATATTGTAGTTTTTTCCCCTTATTAGAGGTTGCCAACAAACAGTCAGGGCATTTCAAATATTTGAGCCGACTTGACATGCTTGACATGTTTAGTGTTACATTTGCTCAGCTACATCACTATTGTCCGCCACAGGTCTCTCGCTTTTCTATCTATAAATATGGACATCCAGGTACTATCATTCTAAGTTTCAACTTGTTTTAATTCTTTACTTTTCTCTCATTCCAACGTTCTTTATCCAGATCTCTGACTTATGCATCAAAGTGCAAATGTAAGAAATACTTCATGTTTTTGTATCTAATTGTTTTATTCATTTTTTGTCTTTTCAGGATGACCCTTGGATTAGAGCTCGGTACAAATATTTGGTGTGCCAAGTAGGGGCCTTTTACTTATCAGCTGAGCCTAAAATCTTGCTACCTAGGAAGAGAGCTATGGAGGAAGGAGAGAACTATCCTAGTTGGAGAAAAACACATAACTACCAACAGACAAACAACTTGCCCCACAATAGGTCGGCTTGACCATGGAACAATTTCAAGCTTTAACTAAACAAATACAAGCTCTAAAACAAATGCTACATACCATAACCTCAAGCTTCAACGATGCTAATCTAGTCACCCCTAGTTGATAAGCCACAAAAAGGTAATTAAGCTATGAGGAAATAGAAGCTTCTTCGACTTCTAGGGAAGAAGAACACGATATTTTAGCTACCCACCATTATTGTAGCCACAATGTGATACAACTAAAAAATCAAAACAAACCAATTTGAAACCCCAACCGAGTAGAGACCTAAAAGTTTGAATACAAGCTATAGATAAGGAGCTAAAGGGGAAGATAATTGTTTTTAAGGACGAGCTCAAGTTTATGGAAACCTCACCCTTCATCAGAGAGATTGATAGAGCTATGCCTCCAAAACGATTCAAAATATCAACTTTGGAAACTTATAATTGTACATTTGACCCATTTGACAATTTAGAGCTTTATAGAATTAATATAATGATGCAAGGTGCAAAGGAAATTCTGATGTGTAAAGGTTTAGCTACCACATTCAAGGATGAGCTTAATCTTGATATAGTAGCATCAAGCCAATGTCAATTACAACATTTAAAGAGCTCAGTCACTATTTTATGTCCTGTTTTGTAAGTAGTCAAAGAATAAAGAAAATGACTTTCAGCTTGATGTTAATCCATTAAGATAAAAATAAATCTTTGGAAACTATGTTATGGGTTTTAATGCGAAAGCTCTATAGTTGAAAGGCCTAGAGTAGATGACTGTTATAGCCACCATAGCAAATGAACTCAGTGATAAAGAGTACCATCTTAAGTTGACATTATCCTTAGAGCCACCAAAGACATTGGTTGATGTCTTACTTGTGGTCAAAAAATCTATAAATGCTAAAGCTACAATGAGAAACAACTGAGGTAATAGAGGTTTACCTCAATTATAAAAAAGGTAAAGATTTTTACCATTCTCCCTCAAGCGGGAGATAACATTGGGTTAAAAACCTTAGCAAAGAAAAAAACTACACGTATTAAATACATCATGAGAAAGAATTTTAATACAAATTAAAAGAAATCCAAAGCTTAGATGGCCAAAGTCATTAAAACAAAACACAATAAGGGATTTGACTAAAAGAGACATAGGCCGCAACATTGAAAACTATGTCGATCTAAAAAAAAATGAAACTTTAATAAACTAGCTAAAAAGATTTATGGATTGATGAAGACAAGGTTAGAGTAGAACGAACTATAAAAAAAATCATAGAGAACCCATAAGGGATAGGAAAGGCAAGCCAAAAGAAAACATGAAGGGAAAATTTGAGGGGATGATAGAAATAGGATGAAGGATAAACTGTTGACAATAAATCAATTATCGAGGTAATTAACATGATCACTAAGGAAAGCTCTACCTTGGCTAAAAAGAAGTTTGATTAGGGCATAGTCATGGTCATTAGCTTTTTGGTAAAGAAAAAGAAAGACTGAAAAGATGAATCGATCTCATTCAATTTTAAAGATTTAGAAAGAATATAATATTTCTATGATGATGCTATAGTGATTACGATTATGGTATATAATTATGTGGCCAAGAAGATTTTGTTTGGTAATGAAAGCTCGATCGATGTCCTATATCATGCTACTATTAAAAAGATAGGAATCAAAGAAGACCAACTATAACTAATCACCATAACCTCGATCGGATTTGAAAATGAATATGCACAATCAAAAGGGCTATTAAATTATTGATTTATTTGGAAATGAAGCTGAGAATAGTTAAATTGATCATAAAATTTATTTTCATACATACCTTATCTGCCTACAACATGATATTTGGTCGACCTAGTCAGTTTGTTATACGGCTTATAGGCTCAGCTTCCCATTTGAAAGTAAAATTTCCAACGCCTTATGGGGTTAGAGAGGTGAGGAAATACCAGTCCATTGCACGTAATATTATGTTACAATGATGAAAGGAAGGACTGAAAAACAAACTAAAGTTTAACTAAAACTGAAAAGATTGAAGAAAAAAAAGAAGTAATAGAAACTGAAGAGAAATAAGAAAGTAAGAGTAAACGCCTACAATAACAAAAAATTAACCTGAAAGAATCATGCTCTTCAGTTGCTTTAAGCTCTTAAATTTCACACCAACAGAAATTATACTTTTAGCAATTTTTGTAACTTTTGAATAGATTCTAAAAGTGACTGAGCTCTTAAGCTGGCGCAAATACTCACATGTCAATAGGACTGGGCTAATACGCTAGCCAAAAAAAATTGAAATGAAAATACATACATTTTATTCAATTCTACATTCTTATCACTTATTGTTTTACTTATTAACAACATACTAACTGCCATGTTAAGATTTGTCCTAATAGGAAATGGTCTCAATCTGACTGAGTAGAAAGAAATAATTGATCAAAAACTGAGGTAGATGAGAACTAACCTAAACCAATAAAAAACTTTATGCTATACCATTCTAGTAGAACACCTTAGAAAAATATATACAAATTGAAATTAAACTTAAACATAAAGAACAATTAATCTAACTCTTGAGGAATAACGATAACTTGTTTGCTTGGACACCATTTGATATGTTAAGAATTGACCTCGATGTAATGGTCTATAGGTCGCACACCAATTTGAACATGAAACTAGTTTGATAAAAGAAAAAAACTTTTGCTTTAAAAAGGTAAAAGGTTATTGAGGAGGATGCAGCAAGCTATTACAAGTAGGTTTCATCCGGGAGGTCTATTATCTTGAATGGATAGCTAAGGTGGTCATGGTCAAGAAGCATAATAAAAAATAAAGAATGTGTGTTGACTTTACTGACCTTAATAGAGCCTATCCAAATGATAGTTTTCCTTTTCCTAGCATAGATTGACTGGTGGATGGCAACACTGACCATGGCTTTCTTAGTTTCATGGGCACTTACTTTTGCTAAAATCATATCAAAATGTTGAAAGAAGATGAAAAAAAAAGTTATTGTTACAAGGTCATTCCATTCAGTTTGAAAAATACATGAGTGACCTACCAAAGATTGTCAATAAAGTTTTCAAGAATTAGATCAATCGAAACATAAAAATATACGTAGATGACATGATAAAAAGTAACAGCTTGGTCGAGCACTTAAAAACCTAGCGAATACCTTCAATACCTTGAAAAAAATACAATATAAGGCTTAATTCAAGCAAATACACCTTTGGAGTCAAGTCAAACAAAATTCTCAGCTATGTGATCAATAAAAAAAAGGATAAAAGTGAACTCAAAGAAGGTTCAGGCCATTTTAAACATGAAAGCATTGACCTTAATGAAAAAGGTACAGGTATAGATGTTAACCAAAAAAGTAGTCATTCTGAGTAGGTTTATTTCTAGGTTAACAGAGCAATGCTTGCCATTTTTTAAGATTTTTAGAAACATTTTTGACTGCAGATGGACCATTTAGTGTCAGAAAGCATTGATAAGCTTAAAGAGTTTTTATTTCTCCACCTATCTTTTCCTAGCCAAGGCTCAACGAGATATTGTATTTGTATTTAGCCATCATCAACTAGGCTATTAGTTCAATTTTGATCTATGAATAAAAAGAAAAATAGAGGCTAATCTATTTTGTGAGCAAGGAATTGATAGGGTTGAAGATAAATTACTTCAAAATAGAAAAACTAGCCTACACAGTCGTCACATCGACTAAAAAGCTCAAATCGTGTTTTCAAGCTCACACAATTCATGTATTAACTGACCAACTGCTTAAGTAGATTTTACAAAAATGAGAGTTATTAGGTAGATCAATCAAATAGACAATATAACTCATTGAATTTGACATGCATATGCTCTCAGGTCGATCTTAAAATCCCAAATATTGGTAACTTCAGTGTAGAATTCATGTTGACTAAGGCTGATGAACAGCTTGAGAAGAATAAAGAAGTTAAAAAAGAAGAACTATGGAAAATTTTTATCAATGGATCAGCTACCAACCATAGCAATAAGGCTAGTCTCATCCTAATTATCCTAGAAGGCTTATGATATCAATATGCCCTCAAATTCACATTAAGCACATCTAATAATAAGGTCGAGTATGAGGCATTAATAATCAACCTAATATTGGTAGCCGAGCTAAATGTAAAGCATATAATTGTATCAAGTGATTTTCAATTAGCAGTCAGCCAAATAAATAGTGAGTTTAAAGCCAAAAAAGAAGGAATGCAAAAATATTTGGATAAAGTACTAGCTCTTATCACTACCTTTTATAAAGTTGAGAAGAGAAAAATATCAAGATCCAAAAATATACTAGCAGACTCTTTGTCCAAGCTGGCCTCAGGAATGATAATGAAAAATTTAGGCCAAGGCCTGATGAAAAAATTAGTATAGAAGAGCATTGAAGAGAAACTAGTAAAAAAAAGAAAAAAACCTTAAATAACCTTGATCAAAGCATACATGACCATAGGAAAACTACCTAAAGACAAGGTTTGAGTTGAAACTTTAATGAGAAAGGCTTATTGGTATGCCATAATCAATGAAAAATTATTCATGAAATCTTTCAGCTTGCCTTACCTGAGGTGCATAGATGATAAAGAAGCAAATTATGTCCTTAGAGAAATTCATAAAGGGATATATGAAAATCACTTTGGAACTTGATCACTTGCTTATAAGGTACGTAGGTAAGGTTGCTATTAGCTTATCATAAGAAAGGATGCAATCAACCTAGTGAAAAGATGTGACAAATGCCAAAGATTCAGCCATGTATAGCATTTTCCATCAATCAAACTCATTCTTATCATCAGCCCTTAGCCTTTTATACAATGAGAAATAGACATTCTCAGACCATTCAACTCCAATCACAAGGTAGATAAGATTTGTTATGGTAGCAATACTTCATAAAATAGCTTAAAGCTCAGGCTCTAGCCACTACAACGAAAGCCTAAGTTAAAAATTTTGTATGAAAAAATATAGTTTACAGATTTGACCTAACTCAGTCTATAATAATTGACAATGGTAAATAATTTGAAAACCCAAGATTCAAATAGTGGTGTTTCAACCTCTACATCAATTTAAGATTCAAGTCGATCGTCCACTCTTAACTAATAGCCAAGCTAAAGTGACCAATAAGAAAATATTAGAAGCCTTAAAGAAGAGCTTAGATAAGGCCAAAAGTAAGTGGGTCAATGAGTTCTTTAGAGTACTATGGGCTCTGAAGATAACCACAAAGGTCCCTACAAGAGAGATTCTTTTTCACCTAGCATTTTAGAAAGAAATTATGGTGCTCGTTGAGATCGACTTCTGAGTTTGAGAGTCAAACTCAACTCAGATGAGAAAAATAAAAAGGCTCTCAAGGTCGACCTAGATTTGGTTGAAGAATAAAGAGACGTGGCTTTGACCCAAATAACAGCTTATCAATAAAGGGTACCTAACTATTACAATAAGAGAGTTTGACATAATAACATTAAGAAGGATGGTTTGGTATTTAGAAAAATTGAAGTCTCAAGAGTTGATGATTGAGGTGGCCAGCTAGCTTTGACCTGAAAAAGACCTTAGTGGTTAAAGAGGTCATTCATGACATAACTTATAGATTATAAGACATGAATGGTAGTTCTGTATCATTGACATAGAATGCAAAAAATTTAAAAGTGTACTACCAATAGCTCGGACGAAACAGAGATCAAACTTGTAACATAAAAATCATTGAATAAAGTTTTGATGATCATGTTTACTATGAGCCTTAAATTGGGGTTTTGTCAAACCTAATCTTACCTCAACTAAGTTTGACCTGAGACTTAAAGTCAAATATGATTACGTTTATTCTAACTCCTAAGCTTAGGCTTAGGTCGACCTAATGAAGTTTGACCTGAGACTTGTATCAAAATAGATTCTCAGTTAATTTAAAATATTCTTGAACATTTGGTTGAATTTTAGGTTCACTCAAACTAAGATGAAAATTGGATGTTAGTTCGTTAAATTATTTTATACCATTCGAGTTAAGTCCACCGAACTTAAAACATGTGATTATTTGGTAAATTATTGTTCGAGCTTATGCTTGTGATATTTTTACTTAAATGTTAAGCAAGTAAAAAAAAAAAAACAAATTGAATAAATTGAACTAAGACTTGAACAAAAATTTCACCTTTTATTAATCATCATAAGGTTAGTATAAAAAAAACTTTGATTTACAAAAGTTTAGTAGAGTGATTTTTATCAAAGGTCACTACAAAAATTTGACTTCTCACTTAAACAAAAATTTATAAAAGAATCAACAAAAGAACAAAAAGAAAAAAATTGGGCATCTATACCTGTATCCTCATCCTCTTCTTCTTTCCCCTTAGAATTGTGTGAAAGAGACTTTGACCTAATGTTGTTCAAGCTAATGTCAGAAAAGTCAATCTCAAGGTTAGCATACTTGAATAGCATCTCTTCTTTCATGAGCTCAAAGGCACCGAAGACGTTCTAACTTAAAAACTTCACCTAAAGCTGAGTGAATTCTTTAGTGGTTTTGAATTTTCAAATGATTTCATCCTTGTAGACCTCATTAGCTTTTTGATTGATTTTTTTTTCTCTTCAACTCAACCTTCAGCTGAAACCTTTACTTAACAATTTCAACTTGAGCTTTACTAAGCTTCAGGTTGACTTGATCTCTTATAGATTCTGTTGAGACTTTTTCTATCTGCATGCTCTTCAGCTCATCTATCTTTTTCTTTTACTCGATCTTTTTTTTGTAAAAAATACTGAGACTGGATCGAAGACTGACAAGAGACTTTATGTTTTTTTTATGTTTTTCACCCCAAGTAGTCAGGTCTTTCTTGATCTTGAACATGTGAGCTATTACCATGTAAGTGTGGTACAAGGCCTATCTAACACATATAGGAAGTTGAGGTGGAAGCTTCTAATAGACTATAAAGATAAAACTCATACTTAAAAAAATAACAAAGCTAAAAATAATGATAAAATAATCGAGTTGAAGTGATACTTACTGTTTAAAGAGATCGTGACCTTATAGAACCTTTTAGCTACCTCAACACTCCTTAGCTGGTTCTTGCTAACAGTATACTCTAAACTGGTGCAGGTCTTCTTCGAGCTAGGGCTTAAGACTCAAGCCTTAAGAATTTTTAGGGAAAAAAAGAGGCTTTGATCTTTATTTTTTGGTTGAAGAAAAAGCTATTGTGGAGAGCTCCCTATATGCCATCATCTTATGCTTGTTCTTGGCAACTGTAGAGGGCTAAGCTAAAAAGCTTGACTATTTTTAAATAGGATTTATTATTTTATTTCCCCTTTAAGAAGGCGCACTAAGTTGAATCTTCTTATTTTGGCCTTTCTTGGGCCTTAGTTTATGGAAAAAGAGAGAAAAGTTAAAATCTTTAGCCAAGTTAGAAGACATTTCTATAAAAACAAGTTGAGAGTTAGAAAAAAAAAATTTAAAACCCTACAAAGTTACCTTGTACCTACCCCAATACATTATTTACCACTTTGGGGGAGGTCAACTTGTAGGCATCTATGACTAGTTTTCTTTTCCAGGTGTCGTCCATTATTTTGTCTTGGTCTGTAAGATCTAGGATGAAAAAAGCAACAAGCACATCGAGAAAATTCCTAAGCTCATTTATGATTTTCCATGCCTCTAACTCATTATTTTTATTTTTCTTCTCTTTCTATATGTAGAAGAAAAGTAATTTTCAGTTTTTATTAAGCTCAGGCAGTCCATAAATAATTTTTTATTGGGCCAAGCTATGATGTAAAATTATCTTTTATCATTAGGGTGTTTTTAACAGAAAAGAACTTCTTGAATAGAGAAAGGCTGGGAAAAATACCTAACTATTGGCAAAAAATTATAAATCATACTATATACAAAAATGAGTTAGTGGTAAGTTGGGTAATTATTAAATTATAAAAAAACAAAAATTTCAACAAATAAGGAATGTAAGGAGAACCTCAGATCGACCACGATGGAATCCCAATACACTAAAAGCTGATGAGGCTCTAGCTTATCAATAACCCGATCTGAGGTGTTAGGCATCATTATACTATACCTCTCTTTTAGAAAAAGAAAGTTCACTCCTAAAAAATACACGAATGAGCAAAATACATATTAAGGCAGCCATTGAGATTAGCCCTGCCCTTTAAGTTCTTCATCACATCATTAGGGATTATGCCTAAAAGATAAGGGATATAAACTGAGACCTTAGCCAACTCGTCTGCCCTAAAGAAAGACTCTCCCTCATTTTTGCTTTTCTCGACTAGGTTATCCTCCCTCATCTAATCCTCTTTAGAACCTTTCTCATCATTAGAGTTTTCATCATCAAAAGATTCAAACTCTTGAGTAAGAGCAGAATTCTAAGTTGGAACAGTGGTGGAAACACCACAATGTCAGAGGAAAAAGAAGGATAAAAAGAATTCTTGAAAGAAAAAAATATATTAATAGGAGCTAGTCAAAGAGAAAGAGAGGAAAGAATATGAGCATCAATCATAGAAGGTCGAGAAGCAGAGGATGAAGAAGGTTGATGAAACTGAACCCAAAAGAGAGAACAATTGAAGAAGAAGGTCGACTATAAAAGATGAAAAATGAATGGAAGGATTCTATAAATCAAAATCTATTTGAGTGTATAGCTTATTCACATTTAGAACCTGTTCCCTTGAGCTCAAGCATTCTCGTCAACTCTTTACTATTTTTTCTTGGATATTAGGTTAAGCCAATAGGCTATTTTTTTGTAGTCCCGACCTTTGATGATCAGTGAGACTAGATCATCTTTGTCATGCCGGAATTTATCTCCCCTTGGCGTAACCCTGAACCTCTCTACACCCCTGAAACTAGCACTAGTAAATATGATGAAAAAATATGTACTGAAGTAAAAAGACAAAAAAAAAGGAAAAAAAAGAGAAAACTATAAGGTCGGGAAAGGTTGTTAAGCTCTTAGGTCAAAAAATTTAGGTCGGATTAAGAGCAAAAAAATAAAAAGGTAAAAAATGAAAGTCCTAACAACCTTTTATATAGCCATATCTTAAATCAAATGGGTAGCCTGGATTGCACCACGTGCTAGGACATAAATGGAAAGTGTCTTTTCATTTTCTCTGCTATAAATTTTACAACCCAAACAACTCTCTCCTCATTAGATGCCATCTTAACCACTTAAACTAATCATACCAGCCAGACCAGATAGGACCCCAAGTTGAACCGATTTGGTAAACCAACTACCAGACACCTTTAGAGCATAATAAAGATTCAAGTTGTTGGAAACGTTTAACTCTCACATCGACCAAATGAACTCTATTAGCTCACTTAAACCCTTTTATTTTCATCTTAGACCACTTAAGCTTTAGCAGCCTCTAAACAAGCCATATACCTAACTTAAAGCTTACGTATAATATCAAACTTATACCAAGTCGATACATACTATGATAGCCCAGATTGAGCCAAATAACTAGTATATGCCCTTGATGCTTGCTTATCACATTGGCTTATGAACATTCAACGTCAGCCTAAATAAGTAAGATCTCTGTCAACCTTTTTAAGCCAACAAACATATGCAAAATAAATTAATCACATACCTAATAGTCTGATACTCAGACTACTTGGTAGGGGAATAGAATGTTGGAGACATTTAATGGTCAAAAAGGCATTGTGGTTTTTTTCCCTTATTAAAGGTTGCCAACAGATAATCAATGGCATTTTAGATATTTGAGCTGTCTTTGAAATGTCAGGTCAATCACGTAACTCTTGTCCCTCATAGGTCTCATGCTTCTTATCTATAAATATGGACATCCATATACTATCATTCTAAGTTTCATCTTATTCTAATTCCTTACTTTTCTTTCCTTCCAACCTACTTATCCTGATATTTGACTTATGCATAAGAGTGTAAACATAAGAAACACTTACTTCTTTTACATCTAATTGTTCTCTTCCTTTTTTTATCTTTTTAGGAAGACCTCAGGTGAAAGTTTAATACAAATAGTTTGGTTTGTGTCGTCGAACTCAATAAGCTTGAATTTTTTTAAAATATATTAAAATATTATTAATATTTTTAAATATATTTTAAAATTAAAATATTTTACTATTAAATAATATTCCAAATCAAGTACAATTAGACCTGAGTTGTGAAAACCTTGTCCAAACTAAGTTCATGGACAAGTTTATTGTGAGATCAATCTTGCCTAAATAAATTATTTTATTCATGAATAATATATTATTTTAATTTTAATTTTAATATAAATTTAAATATTAAAATATTATATTATATTATATTATAATTTTAATAATAAAATAATATGTAAATGGTGAGTCGAATCGGGTTAGGCTATTGTTTTTCAAAAATTAGGTTTAATCGGTACCTCTAACCATATATGAATCATTTCAACAATTAAACTCCTTTGATTTAAGTTTTTTAAGTTGAATTTATTCATTATTTTTTAAAGTAGTATTTGGTATGGTGTAATTATTTTAAAAATGATAATAATTTATATATGATTATTAGATTATCATATTTAGTAAACACTTGGTGATCTTACGTGATAGTGATCTTGGATCATAGAGAATGATCATATTATTATTTTTTAAAGTGATCTAATTCTCATCCAAAAGGATAAGAAACTTTTATTACTAATATGAAGTGATATATAAAATTAATAATAATTAATATTATCCATTTAATATGTGAATTAAAAATTTGATTCCTCTTAAAATTATAATTATTTTATGCTATAAATTTTTATATTTTCAAATTAATATTCATTATAATTACAAGTTCAAAAATAATTTGTATATATATATTTTTACTTTTTCTATAATGTCTTTATTTTTATTATGATTTTAATCAATTACTTTTATTTTTGAATTTAAATTTTTTACATAATTTATATTATAAAAACTAGTTTGCTTAATAAATAAATAAATTTAATAATTTAATTATATTTATTATAAAATAAATAAAATATTTCTATGTTTTATTAGTAATTAACTTTAAACAATATTTAAGTCATTAACTTGTATAATTATTACAATAAGAATAGTTATTTTCATACTTAATTTTAAATATTATAATATTTAATTTTTAGTAATATCAAATATAATGATTTTTAATTTGTATGAATTAGTGATTCTTAATTAAATAAAATGATTTCAAATTATGAATAATAAAATCATTTTAATAATTAAATTATTATATTGATCTTGAAAATGATATTAAATATTATCTTAAAAATCTTTATATTTTTCTTTCTAAGCCAAGATTTTATTTAATGGATTAATGAAAGGTACAGACATAATGATGCCACAGCACAAAACCCCAACCACAATGAGAAAAACATAAAAAATAGAGACAAAAAAGATTCCCCAATCCAACCAAATACACAGTTAGGAAAAACGATGGATTTACCCCAAAAAAGAAACGCATATCAACTCTATCAACTTTTGTTCAAACTAAACAATTTGCCATGTTGTTGGCTTCTTTATAAATCTTTTGAAAACATCCATCACAATAAGCAACCAAATAATCAATTTCCAATAAGGTAGACCATAATTTCCAAGGTCTAACTTCCTACTTAGAAAACTAGAACGATAATTGCACCAGGACCAAATCAAGCCAACAAAAGGGCATTTAAAACATTGTAATAGATACTGATTCAAAGACCCTGTAAAACACCATTAAATATTCAACCAATGTAGAAAACCACACCAAAATGGGGAAACTACCTTAACTCTTCAACAATGTCTAGCCCCACCATTGGCTAGAAATTGAACCTATTTAGTCGTAATCCACACCTTAAGGGTCCTTATAATATTTACTGCAACTTTTAAATGTTTCAAAGTCATCACATGTATCCTTATCCTTAGAAAATTAATTACATTCTCTATTCACTAAGGTTAATTAACTGTTCATAGTCAGAGAACTCATTTTTTATGCCATACTAGTTTTAAACCATACAATGGATGGAAATATATTCATATATAAATAAATCTTATATAAATATAAATTTTTTTAAAAGATAATATAAACTATGAAATTTATGAACAACTCATAACTTATTTAATCATTTTTATTTAAATTTATATATTTTAATATAATAAAATAAAATAATTACATATTGAATATACTTATGTAATTATCATCAATTCTAAAGAAAACTTAAACTATAATTTATTGAATCCAAATAATTTTTGGATAAAAGACAATAATGTTTTCAATTTCAAGAAATTAAAGTTTTCATTTTTAAAATCAATCTCGCATACAAACTTGAATCAAATTTTTTTAATCTCAAATTGAACATTTTTTCAGCCTTCTATCTTGTCAAAATTCATTTAAGAACTAAAATAAGATAAATTCTTGAAACAAAATAGATTAAGGCATCTTTTGGATAGAAAGGATCGATCCTTTAAGGGGAGGGATCGATCCTCTCCCTCACTCGATTGATCCCTTGGCCAAAGGGATCGATCCATTTTTCTTTCAGTAGCTAAACTCATGGAAATTCATTAAGAACCAATCGATCCCCTCCCTATAGGGATCGATTGGTTAAGGTTTGAACTTACTTGATTGATCCCTCTCTTAAAGGGATCGATCTATTTTTTATACAGAATGCAATCCTGGTTTAAAAATTCACAAAAAAGATCGATCCCTCCACATAGAGGATCGATCACCTAGGTATGGGATCGATTAGGTATATTACCTTATCGATCGGGTAGGCTTTTTAAGGCATGAAATGGGCTTTCCTTATCATTAACCTAATCGATCCCCTACATGAAGGGATCGATCTCCTGATGCCCAGAAAACCTCAATGGCTATTTTTTTATCTGATATTTTGTAGGTTTGAAGCGTTAAATGTAAAGTAATGGTTATTTATTCCTTTCTACATATAAATGAAGGCTTCCACTACAAATTAATAGGATGAAAAGCTTAGAGAACTTATTGCCTCCACCAACCATCTTGTTCAAGCATTCAAACTAGTTTAAAAAGAGAAAAGTGTAAAAAATCCTTCCTGAAATAATTTTTCTCTAAATTTTCTCATCAATATTGCTTTGTACTTTAAGTTAGTAAACACCCAACCTTAGAGAGGTTTTTTAAGTTTAAATAACATTTTAGAAAACTTTGTATTGTGAGATTATGAGCTTAAGGGGGAGGATAACCCTTAAGAGTTTGTGGTGTTAATTGTGTAAAATTTTGAAAATCTAGGTTTTAACTTTCAACACATAGTGGATTAAATTCTTCGGCAAGTGAGGCTAAGAGACATGATGTAGGTACCTAAAGAAAGACCTTCTCTCTTTGTTAGTGATAACTACTCCTATTAGAAGACTAGGGTGAGGTTATTTATTCAAGCCAATGATTATGAAGTTTGGAGGGTCATTATAAATGGTCTTCAAATTCTAATGAAGATGGTGGCTGGTAGAGATGTGATCAAGCAAGAGAGTGAATGGGATATTAATGATATAAAGATGGCTCAACTCATTGCCAAAGTAATGTATACACTTTTTTGTGCATTAGGGCCTAATGAGTACAATAGAGTTTCTTTATGTGAAAGTGCAAAAGAAATTTAAGACAAGTTAGCTGTCACTCATGAAGATATAAATCAAGTGAAAGAGATAAAAATTGGCATGCTCACTCATGATTATAAGTTATTCAAGATGAAACCAGATGAAACCATTAGTAAAATATCAAACTGTTTCATTGACATCATCAACGATTTAAAGGCTCTTGGGAAGACTTACTCAAATGTAAAAAAAGTGACAAAAATTTTTAATAATCTACCGAAAAGTTAGAAAGCTAAAGTGACAGTCATTAAAGAGTTCAAAGATCCTCACGCACTCTCTTTGGATGAACTAATAGTTTTTTCGTTACCTATGAAATGAAGTTCAAAAGGAGACAAAAACCAATCAAGAAAGGTGGCATTGCTCTTAAATCAACCTTTTAAAAAGATGAAAAAAATCTTGAACAAGAGGAGGATGACGAAGATGAAGAGATGGCCATGTTTGCAAAAAAATTTAAAAAGTTTATGAGAATGAGCAAGTCCTCAAGTAAAAAAAAAACCATAAAGGGAAATGATTAAAAGAGAATCAGTAGAAGAGAAAAAGATTAGATTATTTGCTATGAATGCAATAAATTGGGTCATATTAAATTTAATTGTCTTTTGTGAAAGAAGCAAAACATGACAAAGCCAAAGAAAAAAGTAATGGTTAGAACATGGAGTGATAGTGACTTTTTCAATGATGAATCAAATGAAAAAAAGGAACCAATCTATGTCTCATGGCTTTTGATAAACCCAAGATAACTTCTAATCTATATAATTTAAATTCATACACATTTAATGAATTGCAAGATGCTTATGATGAATTAGCCATAGAATTTGAGAACATAAACATGAACTATAAAAAAATTATCTCTAAGTTGAAACTAGAAAATAAACTCTTGACTAAAGCAAAAGATGACTTAGAAAAAAAAATTAAGCTTTTAAAGTTGAATGTTAATGATTTGACTAAGAAAAATAAAAATTTACATAACTTATTTTCTAGATTTTATATGAGACATCAAAAACTCAATGACATGCTTAAAACATAAATAACATTCTTTGATAAAGATGGATTAGGCTATAATGGTGGCAACAAAGAGACTTATTTAAAGAATTTCCTTATTAAGCCAAATGATTCATCTAGCATATATGCATATTATCATAAATTGGGTCATTCTATATAACATTGTTCTTTGAACAAAGTCACTTATAGAGGTAAGCTTATTAGGAGAATGTGGACTTTCAAAGGAGTTAGCATATCTTAAAATGAGATTACTAAAATGAAATAGCTTTCAAAAGGCACAAAAATTATTAGTACTAACACTCAAAGACCCAAGAAAGTTTGGGTACCCAAAAACAAAAATTTAATTGTGTTTTTGTAAGTGGATGAGCATTGCTATAAAGCAAATTCAAGTAAGAACAATCCATGGTACCTTAATAGTGGACGCTCAAAATACATGACCAGAGACAAGAATCTTTTTAAGGACTTAAAAGCTAAAAGTGAAAGAGATGTTACATTTGGTGACAACTTTAAAGGCCAAATTGAAAGGATTGGCTCCATTGGTAACAATTCTTCTACTATTATTAAAAATATTTTACTTGTAAAAAGACTTAAGTATAACTTACATAGTATTAGTCAATTGTGTGACAAAGGACTTAGAATTATGTTTGAATCCATGTGCTATCAAGTGATTGATATCAAAACTAACAAACTTGTTTTTGTTAGACATCGTCAAGAAAATATTTATGTAGTGCATCTAAATGATCTTTTCTCTAAAAATGTTTGTTTTATGGCTCAAAAAGAAAATAAAAAAAGGATTTGGTATAGAAAACTTGGACATGCAAGTATGTATGTAATTTTAAAACTTTCTCAAAATGATTTGGTTGTTGATTTACCAAAATTGAAATATAAAAATGATAAAGTTTGTGATGTATGTGCTTAAGAAAAACATAGAATAATCTATTTCAAACCTAATAATTGTATTTTAACTACTAGACTTCTTCAACAACTTCATATTGATTTTTTTAGTCCTACTAGAATAATGAGCCTTGGTGGAAAACAATATGGGTTTATTATTGTTGATAACTTTACTAGATTCACATGGCTTCTCTTTTTGCATTCAAAGAATGAAGCTTTGGAAAAATTCATTGCTTTTAGCAAAAAAATACAAAATGAGAAAGGCTATTCACTTTCTAGTATTAGAAGTGATCATGAAAAAGAATTTAAAACTCTTGACTTTAATGTGTTTTATAGTGAAAATGGTATTAGCCATAATTTTTTTGCTTCAAAACTCTTCAACAAAATAAGGGTAGTAGAAAGAAGAAATGGCTAGAACCATGCTTTATGAAAATAATTGAACTAGATATTTTTTGGCAGAAGCCATAAATACCTCTTGTTATAATTAAAGCTATGGTTAGGCTAACATAAGTTGTTTTCATCCTTTTTGTTGTAAATGTTTTGTTTTGAACAATGAAAATGATGATCTTGAAAAATTTGATGCAAAAAGTGATGAAAGAATTTTTCTAAGATATTCTTTGAATTTTAAAGCCTATAGAGTTTTTAATAAAAGAACATTAGTTGTTGAAGAGTCTATACATGTTATCTTTGATGAATCTAATCCAACTTTGAGAAAAGTACCTCTTGATGATGATGATGTAGATATACTTCAAGAATATATCAATGATGCATCACATGACATTGAGGAAAACATTCAAAAAGAAGATGATGGGTTTTTAGAAGAGCCACAACATATAGTGAAAAAACCAAATCATCATAAAGAAATGAGATATGTCAAAGATAGCGAGATTATTGGTGATCCAACTCAAAGGGTAAGAATTAGATCTTTTTATAATGTTTGTAATTATGTTATTTTTTTATCTCATATTGAACCCAAGAATATAGATGAAGCCTTAGAAAATGATCATTGGATATTGGCCATATAAAAGGAATTGAACCAATTTAAAAGAAGCCAAGTGTGGAATCTTATACCTAGGTTTAGTGATCACCCTACTATAGGAATCAAATGAGTTTTCAGGAATAAAATGGATGAGCATGGCAATGTTGTTAGAAACAAAGTTAGGTTGGTAACTCAAAGGTATAGTCAAGAAGAAAGAATTGATTATGATGAAACCTATGCCCCGGTTGTAAGGTTAGAAGCCATTAGATTGTTGCTTGCATTTGCATGTTTCAAAAATTTCAAGCTTTTTCAAATAGATGTCAAGAGTGCATTTCTAAATGGTTTTATAAATGAAAAGGTGTATGTAGAGCAACCTCTTGATTTTGAAAATCCTAAATTTTCAAATAATGTCTATAAATTGACAAAAGTTTTATATGGTTTAAAACAAGCTCCTAGAGCTGGGTATGAAAGATTGTCAAAATTTTTAATTAAAAATGATTTTAATAGAGGAAAGGTTGATACTACATTTTTTATTAAAACAAAAGGAAATAACATTCTCATAGTGCAAGTTTATGTTGATGATATCATATTTGGTGCTACTAATGAAGTTTTTTGTTAAGAATTTGCTAAGACTATGCATGGTGAATTTAAAATAATCATAATGGAAAAACTTACATTTTTCTTAGGATTACAAGTAAAGCAAATAAAGATAGTACTTTCAGCAATCAAGCTAAATATGTCAAAGATTTGCTCATAAAATTTGGATTGAAAGAATCAAAGCCTTGCTTAACACTTATGGGCACTTTAACAAAACTTAACAAAGATGAATGAGGTAAATGTGTTGACTTTAAATTATATAAATCCATTATTAGTTCATTGCTATATCTTACTATAATCAGATATAATATTTAGTGTATGTTTGTATGCTAGATTTCAGTTATCACCTAGAGAATCATATTTATCTGCTGTTGAAAAAATTTTTAGATATCTTAATGACATCCTTAAGTTAGGATTATGATATCCAAAAGGTTCATCTTTTGCTTTACATGCCTATTCTAATGCGAATTTTGATGGTTGCAAAATTGATAGAAAGAGCACTTTTGGTACTTGTTAATTGTTTGGGAATAAACTCATATCATTGTTCTCTAAGAAATAAAATAGTGTTCAATCCAAAATCAAAGCTGAATATGTAGTGGCTGGTAGTTATTGTGCTTAAGTTTTATGGATTAAGCAATAATTGAAGGATTTTGAAATTATCATGGATTATATACCCATTAAATGTGATAATACTAGTGCCATCAATTTTACCCAAAATCTAATTCAACATTCTAAAACCAAGCTTATTGAAATTAGGTATCACTTTGTTAGAGATCATGTTCAAAAAGGTGATATTGTGCTTGAATATATGATACATTGCATCAATTAGCTTATATTTTCACAAAACCTCTTGATAAGGATATATTTTATGCAATTAGAGATGAACTTAGTATAATGAATACTCTTTGAAATGAATTTCATGGTGATATAATGAATGTTGCTACCTTGATTGATTAAATGTATGTTTATCTTGACATTTTTTTTAATCTTGTCTATGATTGTATGATGTATATTTGAATATTCATGTTGCATGGTTTTTAAATCTTCTTTTTTTTTTTTAAATTGCTATAAGCAAAATTGGTCGATCCCTTTCGGATCGGATCAATTAGTTTTCATCCAGTAGCTAAATTAAGAGAAAATGTTGAGGAACTGATCGATCCCCCTTGGATCGGATAGATCAACTTTCCATCCAATAGTCAAATTAAGTGAAAAATGTGAGGAACTGATCGATCCTCTTTATGGACTTGATCGATCGATCCATGGCAAACATATACCCGATCGATCTCTCTTTATAACCGATCGATCGAGTTATACAAAAGTAGCACTATAAATACCATTTTGGTTTCTCAAAATCGGGTCATCTCTCTTCATTGGCCGATCATTCTAGCTTTTCATCTTTTTTTCTTTTTTCCCAAACACTTTCTTTTCAAACCCTAGAAATTCTTTCTCTATTTTCTTTCAAAATTATCTTTTTTAACTAAAATCTTTTGTAAATTGCTTCATTTCTATTTGGTTTCTTGCAAAAATATCCTTAAAAATCTTAAAATCAAATAAAAATCTCCACTTATTCTTTTCACTCTAAAAAATTGATCCTCTTTTTGAAACTACTACATTCATTTAATTTTTTTGCCTCTTAAACATATTCTACTACCTATCATCTACAATCACCAATTTTTTCATCAATTTCACATAAGCCTACCTATTCAACTATCCCATTGTTTTCATGGCTCTAAAGACTAAAAGAAATGTTGAAACAAGGAGGAATCCTTCAAGAAAGGCTTTTAGTTCATCAATGAGACTTTCATTCAATCAAAATTTTACCAATTCTGATGCTAAGGAGAGATATTAAACACATTTTGCTCATAGAAAAGTCAAGCATGGAAGGGTAATCTCTCTTGAATTCCTACAATCTATTGAGTTCCCTTATTTACATACGTTTGAGAGATTTAGGTCGATAAACTACTTGTGCATGGATGAAATTTTATTTGAGAATCTAGTTAAAGTATTTTATAACAATGCTACTTGTATTGAAATTGAAGGATCCGCACATAGATATTATCCTGATAGATTCAAAATTTATGTGATGGGCAAAAAAATTATAGTTAGTAAGTAATTATAAGCTAAAGTCTTTATGATAGATGATGAGGGAGACACCAACATTAGGTGTGACATATTGAAACTAGCTCAAGATATATTTAGAAATGACAATTTAAGAGTTGCTCATACTTAAGCCACTAGACTTTTAATGCATGATAGATTGTTACACCTTATTGTCACTCATGTATTGGCACATTTTGGCACTCAATACTCAACCATTAGGAAATAAGATTACTGATGGATGTATAAAATCAAACATAAAAAAAAAAAACTCAATTTGGTGCATTTATTTTTAGTGATATGATAAAGGTAGTACAAAATAGAGACCACACCTTAGTTTATGGATTTACAATCAGTAATCTTTTGAAAAAATTGAACATTAATATTAGAGAAGATAAACAGATTGTGTTCAATGATCCATTTAGCATTCTTGATGCCCATACTCTGTATGGTATGGGTTATATTCAAAATGCAATAGGTTTGTGGGTTAGAAAAACTGATATTGAGGCTGTGCAAGAAAAGGACGAAAAGCATAAAATTCATATATTCTTGATGCACATTAAGGAAAACTTTCTATCCCACTATTTGATACCCAAAGAGCTTGAGAAATGCTTATGTTTTATATGAACAGTCTATTTCAATGGTTAAGATTATGAATTCTTGATTGAAAAACATGAAAGTGACTCAAAATAAGCTAGTTTCCTAAGTTTGCCAAGTTAGAGTTGATATTGAACACCTCAAATCTACACAACAATAAATGGGGCAACACTTTCCTTATTCTCTACCTCATCCTTAATAATCCATCCTAATGCCATTCCTCATATGTTTTCCCACATCCTTTTTTTTATGTTGTAAATTTTTCCTTAAAAACTCTTTGCATTATGGTTTCTTATCAAACTTTGGTCTTTGATGTTTATATTAATGAAATATATATTTCATTTTCATTATGATATTTGCTATATTACTTTGAAATTTGGCATGTCAAATTATGGCTTGTGATATTGGTATATTCCTTAATGATTGGTATATTGCTTGATATTGAGATTGGTATGAACTTAAGTTGTCAAATTAAGTTGGTATGACCTTGAATTGATTGCCATTTTCTTTTGATTGACTTCATGCTTTTTACTATGACAAAAAAAAGGAGAAAAAATGGTATGAAAAATTTCTATTTGATTGATAATCTTGATGGTATGAAAAATACATACTAGATGATATTGACATTGTTCTTATTCTTAGTTGTTTTAAAATCTCTTAAAATTTCTTTATGCTTAAATTCAGGGGGAGCTTATTTTTCAACTGAAAACATATTTTTAAGCAAAATTTTTACTTGGTTTTGTCATATAAAAAATGGAGAGATTGTTAGCCTTAAATTGATTAAAACTTTTAAATTGACAAAACAAAAAATTACCTAACTTGAATCAAATTCTCTTAATCTCAAATTGAACATTTTTTCAGCCTTCTATCTTGTTAAAATTCATTTAGGAACTAAAATAAGACAAATTCTAAAAAAAAAAATGGATTAAGGCATGTTTTGGATAGAAGAGATTAATCTTCTAAGGGGAGGGATCGATCTTTTCCCTTACTCGATTGATCCCCTGGTCAAAGGGATCGATCCATATTTCTTTTAGTAGCTAAACTCATGGAAATTCATCAAGAACCAATTGATCTCCTTCCTGTAGGGATCGATTGGTTGGGGTTTAAACTTACCCGATCGATCCCTCCCTTAAAGGGATTGATTTATTTTTTATACAGAATGCAATCCTAGGTTAAAAATCTACAAAAGGGATTGATCCCCTCACATAGGGGATCGATCACCTAGGCATGGGATCAATCAGGTATATTACCTGATTGATCGGTAGGCTTTTTAAGGCACGAAATAAGCTTTCCTTATCACCGATCCAATCGATCCCCTACATGAGAGGATCGATTCCTTGATGCCCAGAAAGCTCCAATGGCTATTTTTTTATCTGATATTTTACAGGTTTTAAAAATTAAATGCAAAGCAACGGTTATATACTTTCTTTTATATATAAATGAAGTTTTCCACTACAAATTAATAGCATGAAAACTAAGAGAAATTATTACCTCCACCCAGTTTAAAGAGAGAAAAATGCAAAAAAAACCTTCTTGTATTAGTTTTTCTCTAAATCCTATTGCCAATATTGCTTTGTACTTTAAGCTAGTAAACATCCAACATTAGAGAAGTTCTTTAAGCTTGCATAACACTTCAAAAACTTTATATTATGAGATTGTGAGCTTAAGGGAGTGGATGGTCCTTAAGAGTTTGTGGTGTTGATTGTGTAAAGCTTGAAAAGCTAAGTTGTAACTTTCAACACATAGTGGATTGAATTCCTAGACAGGTGAGGCTAAAAGAGATGACGTAGGTACTTAAAAAAAGATTGAACCTTTATAAATCTTAGTATCTAATTCTCTATCTCTATCTCTTATCTTTAAGATTGTTAGTTTAACTTCTATCTCATTTTATTTAGTGTTAGTTTGCTCTTATTATTTAAAATTATTTTGCAGAATTTATGCTTATTAAGTATTGATTTTTGAAAATTTTATTATTAACCAATTCACCCTCCTTTTTGTTTATTTCAAGTGTTTGAGCTAACATATATGTTGATTGATTTAATTTCTCAAAATTAAGAAATTTTAATTTTTAATACTTTTAATATGAATTGAATTGAAAGTGATTTAAAGTCAATAATAAAAACATAAATATAATCAATTTAGTTTTTTAAACTAGATTTACTTTATATATTTACACATGAAATACATCAATTATTGGATATTATATTTAATCAAATATAAATGTATCAAATAATTGATTAGAGAATCAACTATTTTATAATTGTAATTGTAGTATTTATTTAATTATATATTGATTGATTTAATTTGTCAAATTAAGAAAATTTTAAAATTTTAATGCTTTTAATATGAATTGAATTGAAAGTAATTTAAGGTTAATAATAAAAACATAAATATAATAAATTTAGTTTTTTTAATTATTTTTAAATTAAAAATGCATTAAATAAAATAAAATATATTTATTAAATGTCACGAGACAATTTTTAAAATTGTCCACATAAGATTTTTTTTTTCATTTTTGCCAAAATTTTGACTTTTATATATTTATATAAGATAAGAAATTTTTAACTTATATAGCAGCTGGCATGGTTTAAATTAACATAAAAAAAAAAAAAACATTTTAGGCAAAAGAAAGAGAAAAAATATTTTTCAAGATAAAATAATTTAAGTTCTTTTCTGCCATCAATTACTAGATATTATATTTAATCAAATATAAATGTATCAAATAATTGATTAGAGAATTAAGTATTTTATAATTGTAATTCTAATTTTTTTTAATTATATATTGATTGATTTAATTTATCAAATTAAGAAAATTTTAAAATTTTAATACTTTCAATATGAATTGAATTGAAAGTGATTTAAGGTTAATAATAAAAACATAAATATAATAAATTTAGTTTTTTGAATTATTTTTAAATTAAAAATGTATTAAATAAAATAAAATGCATTTATTAAATGTCACATGACGATTTTTAAAACTATCCACATAAGATTTCTTTTTTCATTTTTGCCAAAGTTTTGACTTTTATATATTTATATAAGATAAACAATTTTTTACTTATATGTCAACTGACACGGATAAAATTAACATAAAAAAAACATTTTAGGAAAAAGAAAGAGAAAAAAATATTTTTCAAGATAAAATAATTTAAGTTCTTTTCTGCTAAAATATTTTTTCAGTATATAAAATATGAGTTTATATTTAATATATTGTCAATATATAAATACTATACATTATCAATAAATCATACAATAACATTTTATTAAAAATTAATTTTAAAATTATAAAATTATAAAAAATATATATATTTAAAATTATTTTTATCAAATATTATTGTAAGATTCATTAATCATGTACAAAATCTATAAACTGACATAATATCAAGAATATATCTTTAATAAATACCACCAATCTAAGTTCTTTGCCGGCTTCTCATTTGGATATTATATATGGATGTGAGCGTTTATGTGCCTTGCCTGGTTGTAATTGCAGTGTGACCGCTTTTTCATTTAATTATCATTTATTGACTGTAATATCAACCGGAATTATATTTTCATTCATTTGAGTTTATGGGATCATTGTTATCCTTTTTTTTTTTTCCCCTTTGGCATAGGTATTTTCGGAAGGATGACAATATGCCATTAACTGATTATTAATATCTGAAAATTATTTAATATGTACAAAATTAATTGTCTTAATCATAATTCTAATTTTATTATTACTGGCATATTCAGATGCCCATATGTTTTGGGTTGTTATTTTAATCCTAACATGAATAAGCAATGTACTTATAATAAGGTTGGTGTGTCAAATTGTCAATGTCATTGGAAGCTTTGTTTCCGTAGATACTCCCAAAAATAGATTGATAATTAACTGTGTTTCTGCCGCCCTCGGAGATTCCGATACAAGAGAAAGAAAACCAGAATAGGCAGAAAAGCAACAGACCTTAAAATCACCAATTTTTTTTCTCTCCTTTTATGCGCAGAGAAGGAAGAAAATAAGTTGAAAGATTTTGTATTAATGGGACAAATCAAAACGGGTCCTTCTGGTTCCGCACCTCATCGAGTCCAAGCAGAATATGAGCCACAATCTCAAGCAATTATATTGCTTCATGAGCCAACCGTTGGGGCTACTACACCAACACAAAATGAACAATCGGTCGCTGCAATCTACCAGAATCAACGGGGCTTAAGCGCCAATGATCTACTAACTCCACAGCTTGCTCAGCAGCAGCTAGAACAGCAACGCTACCAACCACAAACTAACCTGGCATACGAGGTTCCACCACCAGCTGCTCCGGCCCAGGGCGCCCAGTTTCCACCCCAAAGCTCACAAAACACTGAAGTAGTTTACACAACTGGACTGAACCACCTTGTGGAATACCCACCACAAAGCCGGCAATCAATCACAATTCAGCCAGGGCTGCTCCCGCCCCAAGGCCCGCAAACCCATGTGATGATGCACTCAAATGAGCCTAATCAGCACGCGATCTACCAACAACAAGAAGGACCACGTCCACAAGCAATATATCAGCAACCTCCACCTAGTTATCCTCAAAATATAGCCCAGCCATTTGTTTCCAATTGTGCATCACATTCGCAAACCTTTTACGAAGCTAGTTACCAGGTTCCTCCACAGTATGTGGTTATGCCGCCATACATTCATGGTACTGTGAGTCAAGTCACCGCTGCATCGGGGGTTCTACTGCCTGTTGAGGGCTGGAAAACTGGCCTGTTTGATTGCATGGATGACCCAATGAATGGTACTTGTTAACTAAGTCCTTGCTGATTAGTCTTCTTCATTTCTACTTGCATGCGAAAACACCTACAGAATACACTTTCGAAAGCAGATCGATTGCGCACAAATCAATTTTCGCTAAGAAAAATAAAAAAATCTTAAAAGTTATTGGTGCTTTTTGAGCACATATTTCTAAAGTTTGTCCAAAGCTTCATTAACTCTTAGCAAAATTTTTACGCCTGATAGATTCTATTGCTCGATCCATTCTGCCTTGCAGCTCTCATAACAGTTTGCTTCCCATGCGTGACATTCGGCCAGGTCGCAGAGATTGCGGACGAGGGCCATACCTGTAAGTCATAAATCATTTCTCACACTTTTCACCTCATTTTGTTAACAACAAAACTAAAAACTTTGGGTCTATTCAGTTGATGTACGTAGCGATTGGTAATAACATATCTTCTTCCAAGCCTGTTACAAATTAGAATTTTACATATAGATTCAATGATTTTAATCTTGGACCAATTTATTTAACAGCTAGCTCATGCTTACTTGACAGCTTGTGCAACCAGTGGATTGCTTTACGGTTTGATTGCATTCTTGATTGGGGTTCCCTGCATACTGTCATGCACATACCGCACGAAACTTAGGAACAAGTTTGGGCTGGAAGAGTCTCCAGCACCAGATTGGGTTACACACTGTTTATGTGACTTCTGCGCTCTTTGTCAAGAATATCGGGAACTTCAACGACGAGGGTGGGATCCATCCATAGGTAAGAAGTAAACAGAAACCTACTAAAATTCAAACCCAGACTACAAATAGTTTAACAGAGGACAAACTTAGCATATTCAATGGACACTCAAACAACCATATGCAAAACAACACCTACTGCAGAACGTTGATGGGAATTATGGGATAGTAGTCTTACATGAAAACATTTCGTCTAGACTGCCGGGTCAGTTTTTGGGTCCAATGAGCCGTGTCGGACCAGCTACTAGTAGGCCCCGATTTGGGCTTTGTTGGTCTAGTCCATGGCCTTCGTTGGTATGCTGCCACTGCCCGTGAAATGAGCATGTCAGGTCAACCCAACATACTACAGTGCTAGTTCAGCCCAGGATGACCCCCTTGACACTAGTTCGTCTCTAACGAGTCTAGCAGGGACAAACACAAACTTATTAATCATTTTAGGTCATAACTTCGTGTACAAATAGAAAAGAAACTTCAACAGTAATCACATAGTTTGACATTCTTCTTGTAATATGAAACATACAAAAGTTTATATACATGTTTAAGAGGACAAATGTAATATATGTGGACTTGTTTATGCATCGTTATATGTCATAAATGTTAGTTTCCTTGACATTTAATCTTTTACCCAATGTCAAAATCCCTTCATCAAAAGGTGAATATAAATAGTATTTATCTAAAAAAGGCAAAATAAATATCCCTTCATCAAGTATTCCTCCTAGAATTTATTCATTTAGTTCGAAAATTTAATTTTGGGGAATATAAGACATCAAATATCTAAATAAAGACTAACAGATATGTTAAAAATATTTTAATATAAGAAAATATATTAAAAAGTAACGCCTTCCATAAAGAATCAATCATAATTTGTAATATCACATAATTTCAATTATTAGGAATAAAAATGCTTACTTCATCATTTATAAATGCATATGTAAACATATATACTTGCATGTGTGTACACATATAATTTAAAATGCAATAATAGATTAGGCAACTTTATGTAAAAAGAATCAAAGTTGATGAACTTCTTTGTTGACTATTCTTACAAACCGTTTCTTATTGTGGGTTCCATATATAGGATGGCATGGGAACCTAGCAAAGAGACAGAGCATGCAGCAGCAGCAACACCTTGTCATGATGCCTCCAATCAACCAAACAATGATTGGTTGATAACTCCCAAATGGTTCAATATTTTGTTGTTCAATGTTCAATTGTTACTTTCTTCTTAATTAAGAGTGTCAAGGATGTCCAAGATTTGAACGTCTCTCTGAACTTCCTCGTATGTTAATAAATATTTATATTAATTTTAACCCAACTCCAATTTATTTAACCAAATAATAGTTTCATTTAATTAACTTATGTTTTTCTATTAATTGCAATGTTTTGAAATAAGAATAGAAGTTGAATCGGTGATAGCTTTGGTTTTCAGTTCAATTGATTCAATCAATTCAACCAGTTGATCCAATTAAAACGAGTTTTTAATATTGGATACATGATTTTGATATTAATTAGTATAAAATATAATAGATAAGAATACAAATTTAACTTAATTTTATGATTGTTTTAAGTTATACTCATATTCAACTACTATATCTATACAATGAATTGAATAATTAATGCTACATTTATATAATGAATTTAATAATCAATTAATAAATTATAATTTAATTAAATAAGTAAATGTACGTTCGCATAATAAAACTTAAATTTATGATCTCAAAATTTTAGGATCTAGTCCTTAATATTAAGTTGAGGCCTCATCGGTAACTTAATATTTTTTTGAGAAAATTATTGAAAGAATTTTTAAATATTTGAGATAGGGGAATTGCTATAGCACACATGATGAGAATGAGAAAAAGAAAAAAAAATATTTAATACAATGCATTGAAATAAGTGAAAAGACAAAAAGAAAAAAAATACTAAAGAAGAAAAAAAGAGCCAATTTTAATTCAAATCCTTAAGTTAATGAAAAGTAACATATGTTTATTTATTATAAATACAATATATTTACTTATTCACAATCCTATTTGGGAAGAACTTTAAAATATGCGGTGTCGAAGAAGAATTTCAGGATTGAAAATAAAAGTATAAAATTATAAAAAAAATTACATAAAATCTCACGTTTCCATAGATTTTGATTTGTGTCATGAGAAAAAAAAAAAAAAAAAAAAAAAAAAAAGGAAGAAAAAGCAATCCTACTCAGAAGTGAAATTATTTCTTAAATTGAACAGGACTTCCGTTCACTTTGCAAATCCCTATTTCACTATAATTGTCTCAGTTAATATATTAATATTACCTCCGAAGAAAACTCTTGTTCCCAGAAGAAGAAAAAAAAAATCAACATTAATCCATGAGCTTCGGGTTATTTGACGATACGGAGAAAGAAGTGGCGGCTATCCTGCTACAACTGCCTACCCTAATCATCACCAAACCTGCAGTTCCAGAATGGGGCATTAAAGGAAGAAGATCCCCCATTCATAAAATCAGCAGTACAGCTCCTCCTCGACACCGTCCTCCCCACCAATTCGACCCTATCCCCACAGCTGATCATAGTGTTGCTTCTCAGTTGGAAATTTCATGTAATGGTGAGAGTGACGATGGGAAGCCTGTTACTGATGACCAACGCATCACATTTATTGAAGAGACATCTTCCGAAACCAAAGCTGAACCTTCGGCCCTTGAACCAAGCAGTACTACTCTTCCTTGTCTTCCCAAAGACAAGGTAATAAAAATAAAATTTAAGCCTCCGAGGCCTGAAAAGTCTCCTCAACTTTGTTACGCTGATGAATCCAAACAAATCATAAACGATGAGCCTCCCAGCCCTATAGGAGATGTTTATCCTGCTGTTATGGTCATGGACTCTAACAAAAAGAGTTCCCACAAAAGGGTAAGTCTATTTCTCCTTAAATTTCAGCTAGTATCATATTTTTTGGGCTTAATTATTAAGAATATATTGCTAGCTAGTTAATTAATTATAGGCAATTTTGTTACGGATTTTTAACTATTATCACAAATTTTCCTCGTTAATTATATCTATGATGGATATAGATTATTCTGTGACAGATTTTTTTGGTCACAGATAGTGCAATTTCTGATAGTGTTGTTTTTAACGTTCAAGCTAGATCATCCATTGATACTTGAGAACTGAGAATAGCTAATTTGACTAATTTGGTTATTATGTTTGTTCGAGTTCTATAAAGTAATTGTTTTTTTAATCAATCCTTTTTCTTTTCTTATTTGTTTTCAGGCCAAAGAGGGATTTGAAGAGGGGAAGGCTGAGCTAGCTGTGCCAGAATGTCGTTTAGTTGGGGTAGGTCTCAAAATTCCTAGTTATTATTCAATAAATATGCTTGAGTTGTTTACAGTTTTTTTAAACCCTAGACTGCATTAATAATTGTACCAAAAATATTTTTTTGATTGAAGGGATCAAGAAAAATTAAAGCAGAGCCAACCACAGTGTTAGAGGCTAATCCCTTCGTACCTCGTAAAAAACCTGCCAAGGGAAAGGTAATTTCTGCGTCACTCACTGTCTTCTTTTCTTATTTTTGCAAGTGATTTCATCGAGTTTAAAACTGCATTAACAATTAAAACTGCATTCGTTTAAAAATAAGTGATAGATTTGATCATTATATTAAGTAGAATGATATTTGGACTCTCAAAAAATTTCGTCTCCAAGGGGACATCCCGCTAATTAGAAGTGAAGACTTCAGTTTGTAAATTTTTAGGCTATGGCAGGAGTGGACAGAAGAAAATCATCTTCCAATATTATGTAATCAAATATCATATACATATAATCTAAAAAAAATTTATAGTTGATATATTATTAGTGTCTAAATTTTATACACTATCAGAGTAAATCAAATGATAATAATTTATTAATGAGATGAATCAAATAATAACATATCATTAATGAATAAATTTTTTAAAAAATTTTAATTTATGTACATTTATTTTAAAATTGATATTTGCTTATTTATGAAGTATCATCATTTAATTTATTGATAATATATAAAATTTATACACTAACAATGTATTAAATATAAATTCATCTAAAAGTACCCATAAATATATGTAATTTAAAAATACCCACATACATACATACATACATACATACATACATACATATATATATATATATATATATGTATGTATTTGTTCAAGCAAGGCATGTGTTAAACTAGTACTGAAAAAATGGAGTTGCCTTTTGCAGTCGAAACAAGAAATGGAAAACGAACTGGTGTTTTGGGAACAGAATAAACGTGCATTTTTAGAGGTACGTAAATCTCAATCTACAAATATATATTTTTTCTTGGTGTGTTTTATTTGTTTTCTATATTGAAACTAAACCACAATTCATGCATGCATGGTATAATATCCAGTCGATAGACAAAGTAAAGGTTTACTTGGAAAGCCAAAAAGCTCTCAATTTGCAGCTCAAGGCCCGCAAACTACAGGTGTATATCTCATCTTCTTGAGCCCTTCATTTCGTTGCCTTACATTTGTTGTTATTGATATATGAAATTGATGATTAATTAATGTTTCTCTTATTGTTTTCTCAGCTTTCTGCAACAAAAACAAAACCTGATTCAGGGTGATAAATATACTCTTTCTTTCTTCAAAAGTGATGGTAAAAGGGATAGAGATGCACCTCACCATGATTTGTTTTTTCATTTGAGGAAGGGAGAATTAAAGCCCCTATAAAAACACCAAACGATGGGATAGTTGCGTGCGTACAAAGAGTCCTCCATGGCTTAAAGAATGTAAGATTAGAAATTGTTTTTTTTACTTGGTTATTCAATTACTAAGCATGTAATAGTACTCTACAATGAAAATTCTTGGAATTAGTCATGTAAAAATAAATTTCTCTTGATAATTATAGCTGTTAGAGATGATAATTATTAATAGCTAGCTAGAGAGACCAAAGCAGCTCACATTGTTTGGTAAGATTTTTAAAAAGCAAATGAATTTTAATGGTAAGGATTTAGGCTGCATTTGATGTGAATTAATATATAAAAACCTAGTTAATTAAAAGATTGATTAGTTTGAGAAATAAAAGTTCCCATACAGCGAAGAAAAGAAGGCAGGATATATGCTATAATTTCACATACATAGGATTATGAGATGGATGAGACAAACATTTAAAATATGCATGCATTGGAAATAGATGAATGATGCTCACAACAAAATCAAGACCATGCGACGATTTTGAAACTAAACAGGTAATGGGTTAGCACTAGGAATGTTGGATGAAGGATATGACCAGTAATATTTCGTGGGGTAATTTAATAGAAGCGAGATCATGACTGAATTGCAAGGTGATTCTATCCAGATGTAAGTTTCAGCCAACCATTACCAAGCTTAAGAAGGATTTATATGGTGAGATTAAGGTTAAATTTATCAATTTATTTATGTATCGATCAATATTGAATTTTGTTAGTACCAAAAAGAATTGAATTTTGTCACTCTATTTTAGTTTTATTGAATTTTATCATTATATTTTTAATTTTGTTAATTTTTTTATATAAAATACGGAAATTTAAGAAAATTTGCTATTATCACTAAAGCTCATGTGGTAAAAGTGTAAAAAGATGGTAGAGAGATCCTAAAATGTTCCATGTTATCCTCCAAGATGTAAACTAAAGAGAGGCAAAAACACCTGGAATTGAAGATTTAGGTATCTAACCTAACATAAAGAGGTATAAGAAATAAAACATGATAGAGGGACTTCTGCCACTGAAAGTAAACACCATTAGACTGCAAAAGGTTGTCAGTGTACCTAATGCAGGAAGTTACTACATTAAACACAAGTACCAATTATAGACAACAAATTCTCCAATCAATTACACATCACTGCATCTTCCTCTCAGTCCATTATCAAAAAAAGAAAGTGTATAAATCCAAATTGTCAAGGCCTTTTTATAACTTGATGGTAGAGGTACAATTTTGTTATGTAATACCAATAATATGATGAAACCATACTGCTAAATATTACACATTAAAATTGTTGAAATACAGATACCTTTAGAATGCATTTATGAACCAATCAAATCAAGACAGCAAGGCAAAACTGAACCAGAGACCAAACAAAAATCAAGAATAAAAACACTCATTCATCATCACATGGTTACAAATTTACACAGCTACAAGCCGGGAGATCAACCAAGAAAACCTTGCAAAAGGTGACCATGGCCATCAGAGCCTCTGTTTCCATTACCTTCAAGCAGCCAAAACTACACAACATGGGAGAAACTTAGATGTTGATTGTCGCTTCCCATAGCCTAAGAAGTCCATTACGACCACCACTGCATATCCTTTTCCTTTCCAGGTCTGAAACCACACATCTTACCTGGGTACAAACAAAAGAGACCAGAGTAAAACCAGCAAAACACATCAAATCTCAACCAACACAGTTATGGACCGAATAGCCACTGAAAGTGAAGAAAATGAAAACTCATGGTTGAAGACTTGGAGAATTATTAAACTACCTCAAAATATACTCATCAAGCAACAATAAAAAATATACTCACCAAGCAACAATAAAAAATATACTCACCAAGCAAATACAATTTTTAAGACATCGGGAGCATTTAATACATGACTTGTATTAAGGACAATAGGAGCATATCATCTACAATTATTGCACTATAATTGCCCAAGCAAAATGAAATGTATAGGGTAGGCCAAAATATTATACGAACCCCACACTTAAAAGTGATAGTACAAAATTCTTTATTGTGATTAGATAATTGTAAAATTGTAGTAAAAATTAATTCTAGGTGATGTGCTCCAAAGGATAATAGGAACCTATAATCAATCAGGAGTGATAAAGAAGGAAATTAGAAAACTTGGTGATTTTGAATTTATTTATGGTTATTTTATGTGTAAATATCTTTTTTGGTGATCATTCTACATGGGAAAGTCATCTAAATATTAATCCTTCAAAGCTATGGTGTATTTGGAAATTAGCTAATGAAAAGAATTGGATAATATTAGACAAAGTAAAGAATTGAATTCTATGGTTTCTGACCTAAATTGTGATCAATGCATATAGGATAAAGAACAAGATATAATCAAACTAATTATTCTATTATAATGTTTAGTTTATAAACAAATTTAATTATATAATTGGATTAAATTTTTTATTGACAAAATATCCTTAAATTAAAAGTCATATATGATTCTCATTCCATGGTTTCTTCAAGAGTTTAACCAAAATTTTAACTAAAATACGAAAGATAATATCGTTAAAGACAGTTTTAATTACTCAAAAACTCATTGACTGTATTTTCCTTTAACAATAAAAAAGATTAAAACAGAGAGAGACAATTACTCACTAAACCACTGTGAAAGTACAAGGCCCTAGGGAGATCCATTTAATTACTCAAAAACTCATTGACCGTATTTTCCTTTAACAATAAAAAAGATTAAAACGGAGAGAGACAATTACTCACTAAACCACTGTGAAAGTACAAGGCCCTAGGGAGATCCATTTATCCAGTTAAAATTAACCAAAGTTAAGGGCAAAATAAATCCACTAGAACTGAAGGGGCTGTTATGGCCACCAAAAAAAAGAGAATTGAAGGGGCTGTTTTTTGTCTGTTTGTGAGCAATATGATATATGTCAACATAGGATAGATAGGATAGCTTTGATCCAGCCTACCTCAACTGGATTGTGTTATAAGGTCCAAAGTGGATAAGAAATCATCTCATTAATCCTGTTCCACTCTCCAAATAAATGCTAAATATACAACAGGATTAACATCATTGTATCATATTCAGCATCCAAAGTACCCAAGGCAACATTAAGGCCATATTTAGAGCATATTCCATCCCCCTTTGTTTAGCTGTTAGGTTCCTTATATGTTAGAAAGTTTAGAGTTAGGAAATAAACCCATATAATGGCTTAGGTAAGGGCTGCAACCAGGGTAACAAAATTTTCAATGCATAATACTATTGAAGATCCATTTGATGATATCTCTTTTGTCCCCTCTTTTAAGTCTAACCTCTAGTTAAAAGATTTAATTTATCCTTTTTCCACTCCTCTCCTTTGTCATTCTTCCTTTGATATCTGGAAGCACGATTACAACCATGAGATGCAGGTATGAAATAATAAGGACACAACAAAGAGTTGCATTCCTATCCCCATCAGAATGACACCAATTAGGTAAAATATCAAGGGCTACTTTCTATATGTTGTTAACGTTCTTTCGTGTATTGCAAGTGCAAATATAATTAATTATTAATTATAAACATAAAGAAGTGCATGAGAAAAAGTGAAAACCAAGAACCACACAGCATAGCGGCAAAATAAGCATACCACAGCACAGGTCTTTTGTGGGGTCCGATAAAGTTGCCACACAGACATTTTTGATCCTGTGTTAGTGAAGCTACCAAGCCTCTCTTGAGGCCGATGGAAGAGAGACATAGAATTGTCAGCTGCTCCAACTCCTAACCAGTGCTCTCCGGCATTTATAGATAAGATAGCAGCACTATGAATGGTTACATTCTTCGAGCATTTTATACCTCCTGCACGCATATCAAAATATAAACTAATAGCATTATTGAAAGTAAAGGATGACTTCAGGAGATAACTATTGAAAGACTATCATCAACATGCACAATGAAGAGTCAAACAGGTTTTAGATTAAATCTTCAGTAATTGCTTTAACCAGGTTGGATAAAAGCAAACCTAAAGGAAACATGAATAATGCTCAGAATTCAATTACTGCACTTACCCTCCTCACTTTCCCAAAATCGAAGCAGCCCATCTGTTGAACCTGAGAGGATATTTTCAAAGTATTACTATTATATTCTATTTTTTCCTGCCCCAGATATAAAAATTGTTGCTAAAATTCATTCATATTTTCAAAAATACACTAGAACATGTAAAGGTAATAGTAAAATAAACAAACTCTGGGCCAACCAGTTATTATTCCTTTGTCTGATGCTGAATACTCAACACAAAGCAGTGGGCCAGCATGACAGGCAAGAACAGCATCACATGTTCCCTGGGAAACAGACCAAACTCTAGCAGTCCAATCATCACTACCCGTAATCAGAGTGTCTCCAACCATTCTAATAGACCTGCATAATTGACACATGAATACACTGTTCCAAGGCTCATAGACACACACACACACACACACACCAATGAACCAAAATTTTGAAATTTTGAAAAATTCAGCATTTCTGTGCTAACCTTATCCACTTTGTATGCCCTAGAAGCTTGTGCATCTGCCTACCAGCACGGATGTCCCAGATATTTGCTACCCTAACAACGCAAAGGATTCATCAGTTAATTTCCAGGTGACAAGCGAAAAATCTAATTTTACAATCTACAGGTGCATTACAAGTGTTTTTATATACATACGCTTCTCTGCCAGCAGCGGCCAAGATCCCAGTGGAGTCATCATACTCCATGCATAAAACTGCGCTAGAACAGCGACCGACCGTTGCCACACAAGTATCAGTTCGAACATCCCACATCTTAACAGTTCCATCATGAGCAGCTGTTAGGACACGTTCACCAGACAGCATCTGCACACAGCTGACCTACAGTAACAGAAAAGCAAGAATATTGTGATTCAATCATCTAATTCATGTACATTCAATAAAAGGACAAACAGATGAGATTCTCTTTCAGTACATCATCAAACAAAAAGAATTTAGAATTAGGGAATCAGAAAAATAAATCATTAAAATAAGAAAACAAAAAGCTTTCAAAAAAGGTTGACTAGGAAAGCAACTGTGGTGTAAAATGTTCACCAGCACTTCTTTTTATACAAAGGACTGCATAGACGTTATTGTGGGAAAACACTTATTTACAGCTAGTTGTAATCTTATAATCTGTATATTCATATTTGTATCTCTAGAATTAAGTATTTGTATCCCAAGAATTAAGGACAAAAAATTAGGATAAACAATCCCTCAATTATAAGATCAATTTTAAAAAAATTTAGTTTCCTAGTTTACCCATTAGTTAGTTGTATACAAACACCTAAGGTGCTTGTGTAATTCTTAAGAGTGGTTTTTCAATATATATATTCAGTTTTACTCTTAGTTTTCCACACAATTTTATTTTTTAATTTTTTCTATATAGTATTAGAGCCATGATTTCTTTCTGTTGCCCTTTCCAAATTTATCACATTATAAGCTTCTTCCATCTCCGCCTACACGAGATGAGAGCTAGTTAAAGTCGTGTTACCCCACATCTAATGAATATCCAATTTCCTGTAATCTTATATTCAGGTTTGGTTCCTTCACTTATTACTAATTGGTTTTAAGTTTGATGCTTAATATGGTATCAGAGCTTTAGGCTCTTCTTGGGAAGTAAAATTTTCAGCCTTCATTGGTGACTCCTATCTTAGGTCTTCATTGTCGAACTCTGTTAAGGCCTTCATAGCCATTTCACACTACCCGTCCGAAGCCCGAATAAAGGAGAAGGGTTGTGACAGGTTGACAGCCAATGTAAAACATAGTCAAACCATGATGAAAGACCAAAACAAGAATCGGATCAATTATTCAGAGTAATACTGAGATAGAAGTAGATGTCAAACATAGGATTCAAGTAGGATGGACAAGGTGGCGAAGTGCTTCAAGTGTTTTGTGTGATTGCAAAATGCCTTCAAAGTTAAAAGCAAAGTTGTACAAAACAACTGTAAGGCCTGCATATATGGAACTGATATTGCGCTGTTAAGAAACAACATAAGAAGAAAATGAACGTTGCAGAGATGAGGATGCTTAGATGGATATGTGGTAAGACTAGAAGAGACAAAATCAGAAATGAAGAGATTCGAGAAAAATTAAGAGGAAGTCCGAATTGAAAAGAAGATGAGAAAGGATCATTTGCCAAGGTTTAAACGTAAAATGTAGGCCTAGCTATGCACCGGTTAAAAGAATTGAGTCTCTAGATCTAGGAGAGATCAAAATATCTAGAGGTAGACCATGAAAGATATAGAGGCAAGTAATAAAAAACGATACGATGGTTAAAGAATTAAATGAAAAGGTGGTTGTTGATAGAAACGAGTGACGCAAGAAATTCAAACCACAACCTAACCTGATTCTCTTATTTGGTTTTTCATACAGTCGACCCCAGAATATGGGATATAAGGCTTAGTGTGTTGTTGTTTGTAGCCTTCATTGCTAAGAGTCATTTCTAGTTATATCTTAAAACTTGTCTCAGTTCAGAGAAAGATAACAATGTCAAAGATAACAGAATCTGCTATCACTACTACCCGATTTGAGGAAATGTCAACTGGTAAAACCACTGGAGTACTACAAATGTCTCAAGAATAAGGAAAGTTGGACAGAAAAGAGATTGAAAAGTTGAAAAGCCTTTTGAAAGCCTTTGAAAAGCCTACTAGGGTATGTTCCTTGAATAAGGTCTCAAGTTTAGGTAAGGTCTCCAATTCTCATTGATTAAAAATCTCAGTTAAGCCTATTATGAATTCTTGGGTCATTGACTCAGGAGCCAAAAACCACATGACACATTCCTCACAAAAGTTTAGTACATAAACCCTGTGTTCTAGTAATAAAAAAATTGTTGTTGCAAATGGTTCACGTACTATAGTGGTAGGATTAGGAGATATTCAAATTAATCCCTTCTTTGTTTTTAAAAATGTTCTTCATGTTCCTTAATTATCTACTAATCTGATATCTATTCAAAAACTTACTAGAGGCATGAATTGCAAAATGACTTTCTATCCCTTCTATTGTGAATTTCAAGACCAAAGTTTGAGAAAAAAGATTGGACTTGCTAAGGAACAGGATGGACTATTCTATCTTAAGACAACAAACAATACAAGTAATATCAAGAATAATTTACCTCTGTCATTCCTTTCTAAAAAATCTCCCAATAAAAACAAAATCTAGCTTTACCATTTTCGTCTTGGACATCTTTCTTTTGGAACTTTGAAAAACATGTTTCCTTCTTTGTTCAAAGGATTAAATGTTGAAAATTTTCATTGTGATGTTTGTGAACTTGCAAAGCATAGAGGTCTATCTTTTTCAATTAGTAACAAACGAAGTTCTACTCTTTTTTACTTGATTCATAGTGACATATGGGATCCCTCTACAATTCCTAGTATTTCGAGTGCAAAGCGATTTGTTTCTTTCATAGATGATTGTATCAAGGTCTCGATCTCTTGGATATTTTTACTTAAATCCAAATTAGATGTGAATAGCATGTTTTTAAGCTTCCAAAACATTATCCAAAATCAATTGGGAGTGAAAATCAAGAGATTTAGGTTTGATAATGCAAGAGACTATTTCAACAATAGTCTAGCTACCTTTTCCAAAAAGAAAAGATTATCCATCAGTCATCTTGTGTTAATACTCCACGGTAGAACAGCCATTTACTAGCCACAACCCGAGCTTTACTTTTTCAAGCAAACGTACCCAAATCCTACTAGGGGTAAGCTGTTCTCACTACCATACACATTATAAATAGGTTACCTTCAAGGGTTTTAGGATTTAAAACTCCCATGGAACTACTCTCACAATTCATTTCCAACTTTAATACCACAAACAACCTCACACCTAAGATATTTGGTTGTACATCATTTGCTCATGTTCACAATCATAATAGGGGGAAGTTGGATCCTAGAGCAATTAAGTGCATTTTTTTGGGATATTCTTCAACTCAAAAAGGGTATAAGTGCCATCATCATCCTACAACAAAATTTTGTGTCTACAGATGTCACTTTTGAAGAAAGTAAACCATTTTTTACTCAACATTATCTTCAGGGGAGACTTCATTCATGGAAGATATGGATAAAGACTTCTTTTTGCTTGACTTATCATCCTCTTCAACATTTTCACCCATTAATTCTTTTAAGTCTAAACCTGTGTCTTCTAAGTCCAAGTCAAACACTGAATTTGAGTCTAAACCCATTCTAAACACAGAAGATGTGACAAACGATAATATTTTTCTTGATTCTATGAAGGAATTATAGGTGTACTCAAGAAGAAAGTTCTAGCTCCTGAACCAGTGCAAGTCCAAGAACCTAATCCTAACTTTGAAAATGAAGTAACTACAATCTTTGATTCTATTTCTCAACATGAGCATAAATCTCCTAAAACTATAACTAGTGATTATGATCTGCCTATTGCCATTAGGAAAGGAACTTGAAAATATACTAAGCATGCACTATACCCAATCTTTAATTTTATGTCATTTGAAAAATTCTCACCATCCCACAAAAATTTCCTTGTGAGCCTAAACACTTTCTATTCCAAGTACATTATTCGAGGCATTATCCAATGAGGAATGGAGGCCTTAGAGAAAAATAAGACATGGGAACTGGTAAAGTTGCCTAAAGGAAAAAATCCAGTTGGGTGTAAATAGGTTTTCATTGTAAAATACAAGGCGAATGGTACTATTGAAAGGTATAAAGCCAAGTTGGTAGCTAAAGGCTACACTTAAACTTGTGGAGTAGATTATCAAGAAACTTTTGCTCTAGTTGCCAAGATGAATACAGTTGGAATTTTGTTATCCTTAGTTGCAAATTACAATTGGCAGCTTCAACAATTGGATGTAAAGAATGCTTTTCTACATGATTTGGGAAAAGAAATATATATGAAATTCCACCGGGATTTGGAGGTTATCTAGAAGAAAACCTAGCATGTAAGTTGAAAAAGGCTTTATATGGCCTTAAACAGTCTCCTAAGGCTTGGTTCAGGAGATTTGCCAAAGTGATGCTAGCAATGGGATATAAGCAAAGTCAAGGAGATCACACACTGTTTATCAAGCACTCGGATTCAGGGATAGTCACAGTTCTATTAGTGTATGTTGATAACATAATTGTAATCGAAGATGATCAAAAAGAGAGAAAATCTTTAAAACAATGTTTGACTAGAGAATTTCAGATAAAAGAGCTAGGGAGATTGAAGTACTTCCTAGGAATTGAAATAGCTCACTCACAGCATTGTATTTTTATCTCACAATAGATATATGTGATGGATCTTTTGAAGGAAACTAGGAAGCTCGCATGTAAACCTACAAATACCCCTATAGAGCCTAATCATAAACTTGGAAAAGCTAATGAAAATGCTGCTATAGATAGGGAGATGCACCAGAGATTAGTTGGAAGACTCATTTATCTCTCACATAATAAACCTGATATAACATATGCTGTGAGTGTGATAAGTCAATTTATGCATAGTCCTAAATATGTGCACCAACAGGCTATCTACCATGTCCTATTTGAAAGAAAATCTTGGGAAAGGTATCTTGTTCAAAAAAAATTCAAGGGTGATTCTAGAGGCATATACAAATGCGGATTATGTAGGTTCTGTAATTAATAAGAGATCCACCTCAGGCTTCTACACTTTCCTAGGTGGTAATATTGTGACTTGAAGGAGGAAAAAACAGAATGTGGTGACAAGATCAAGTGCTGAAGTAGAGTTTAGAGCAATGGCTCAAGGAATTTGTGAACTACTACGGTTAAAGATTATCCTAGAAGACTTGAAGATTAAGTGGGATAGACCAATGAGACTATTGTGATAACAAGTCTACAATAAGCATCGCACAAAATCCTATGCAACATGATAGATTAAAACACATTGAAGTAGACCGGCACTTCATAAAGGAGAAGCTAGGCAGTGGGCTGATTTGTACACCATACGTATCAACCAAAAGTCAACTTACAGATGTGTTGACTAAAGGTCTCAGCAGTGCAGTAATACAAGAAATTATTTCTAAGCTAAGAATGAAAAACACCTATTCACCAGCTTGAGGGGAGTGTGGGAAAACACTTATTTACAGCTGGTTGTAATCTTGTAATTTGTATATTTATATTTGTATCTCCAGAATTAAGTATTTGTAACCCTAGAATCCCTATAATTAAGTATTTGTATCCTTAGAATTAATGACAGAAAATTAGGATAGACAATCTCTCAATTATAGGATTAGTTTTAAGAAGATTTAGTTCCTAATTTACCCACTAGTTAGTTTTATGTAAACCTAAAGTGTTTGTATAATTCTTAAAAGCAGTTTTTCAATATACATTCAGTTTTACTCTTAGTTTTCCACACTATTTTTTTTTTTAGTTTTTTTTCACATGGTATCAAAGCTAGGATTTCTTTCTATTGCCCTTTCCAAATCTATCACGTGATAGGCTTATTTCATCTCCACCTTATATTCAGGTTAGGCACCTTCACTTATTGCCAATTGGTTTTAAGTTGGATGCTTAACAATTATCCCCATCCATGAGAAACCCAATGAATAGGCTAAGCAGCTTGATTATCCATGAGGAAAAAAGACATCTCTGAAGGGAACGCTAGTATCATATTTACTAGATAATAATTTAGAACCTCATTAATAATCCTAAAAGCACAATGAACAATTTTGACAAAGGTAACAAAACATAAGTCTGTAGAGAAATTCCTTCAAGTTTAATAATAAAGTTTTTTCCTAAAATGCATATATACATAATTAGATATGCATGTCTATGCTTGTATGCAGGTTTTCCTATTCCTGACCTTAATGAGAATCGATAAAATTACAGATTTAGTTTAAAAGAAAAAAAATGGTAAACGACCAGAGTGACAACAAAAGGCCTTATGCTTGAATCCAGATGGGGTAAATTTAAAAAAAAAAAAAAAAAAAAAAACCATTTTCTCCTTTTTACTTTCCATTGAATGCAACCTCAATGTCCTCCCCCAACCAACCCTGCCCCCCACTTCCTCCTTTCCCTTTAGAATTTTTATATTCTGAGTATTTTTGAATCCAAGATTGTAAAAGAACAGTCAATGATGATCAATGTAGTACACATTGGTGAATTTCAACAGCAAAAATCATTTCATAATGCTGCAATTAAAAATCCACTTTATCATGAAAAATGGCACTGCTTTTCTTTCTAAACATAATATATAACCAATTTGAACTCTTTTATACAACATTCTTGGATATCAAAGCAAATCCTTGACTGGCTCAAAACCTGCTGATACTACCATCAAGGTAAAAAGTTAGGATTTACTAGATTAAGACTATAATGATGCTGATAATAATTGGCATTATTCTATAAATGCAAACATATCTTCAATAATGCCAACTGGTGCAGTAAAATCTTTATTCATACACATTCAATCAAAATGAAACCACTCCAGATTTAAACCCATTTTGCAATCAAGGATGTTATGATTAAGCGAACCTGTGCATCATGACCCTTTAGCTCCTCCAGCAACTGGGTCGTTTGCTTATCCCATACGATAACAGACTGATCATCAGAACCAGATACAACTTTTCCTCTATCAGAACTAATGGCACGGATGGTTCTGCATAGCAAGAGTTGTGGAAAATGTTAAATCAACTGTGAACATGAAAAAAATTTAATGAAGGAATGTTTTAATGAGAAGCACAACCAATAAAAGGGTTTAAATATTACATAACAGAGACCTTGTATGTCCTTTCAAAGTTGCGCAAAGTTCAGAACCACGAAGACTAGGATCCCAAATCTTAACCTGGAAGATTTACATATCCAATGAAAACTTCTTCCTCCACAAAATAAACCAATGAAGTAAAAAATTAATGCATGTCGAATTAAATGTTGCAGGGTGACTATTGAACTGAATAATGAAATAATAATGAGCAATCATAAATATTTGCACCAATAAATGAAGCGAGATTTTACAGAGGACAAAGAAGAACCACATAGGTCTTATTCCATTACACAAGTAATGCTAGTGAATTATTGAATACAATTTTAGATGCCATAAGCATGTCTGTACTAGACATCATATTTCATAATCACACTTTAAAAGTGAGAAAAGCTGCCAGCATATGGATGTCAATGTGATGGAGTTTACAAACAATAAAAGTAACTCATTTTTGTGAGAAGGTCCAAGAACCCAAATTTTATCCAGTGATTTTTTGTTCAGCTGAAAAACCAACCAATGAAACCCTACAGACAATTAAAAGACCATATGACTAAAAAACACCTAAAGCTCTCTCTTGATCTGAACATGATCCAAAGATAGGGAAGAACAGAATAATCAAAGAGCAAGAGATTGACAACGGAAATACTCTTAGAGAAACATAATCAAAGACCAGAACAAACAATACATTAACTTCTCCTATCGTTTGAAGACTAAACCAGCCAAAGTTTGGTCCTTTTTCTTCTTTCAGGAAATAGCTGTAGGAAAAATGGCCATAAGAGCACAATAGAACCAAGCCAAAAGCATTGGAGGGGCTCCCCACCCTTTTGCTTTCCACAAGAAATTCAGTCATTTAAAAGCAAAACAAGATCAATAATATTGAACAGGAAATGTAGCACCTGAATTATGTGCTTCAAAAAATTAACAAGATATAGTAACTCACCGAACAATCAGTGCTTCCACTAATAAAGAAACCTGCATCTTCACGATCACCCACCAGATCCCACACCTCTCTTCTTGTTACGCAATGCAAAGCAGTAACAGCACCACTATGACCCCTCAATATGCGAACATTTGTTTGCATTTTTTTCTGCCCAGCAGCAGATAAATCTTGTTTGCGAGCATTCCCATTCTCTGATGCAGTTAAAAGATAATGAGCCATGAAAACATAGGTCCATGATCTAAATATAAAACATTCCGGGCCTGTAAAGCTAACAAAAGATATACCTGAAGCACTACCATCAGAAGTCCATTTACGAACACGACCAAATGAGTTTGCTCTTGATGCTGTATCCCTGCTGAACATGCTCTGCACCCAGCTCCTTCCAACACCAGAAGCCTCTGCAGGTTGTTGATTCTCATCTGCGGCATCCTTTGGACGTGGGGATGACAATCCAGGAGGCAATAGTGATTGTGACTTCACAGATGAGATGCCCCAGTAACTGATACGAAGTTGCTGGATATGTGACAAAAATCCTCTGAGTTTTATCTGAAACATATTAGGGGACCAATAAATCAGCAATTATATTTATGCATTCAAAGCAAAAGTTGCATGAACAAACTGGCCAGGAATATTTAAAAAATGATTACTAGTCATAAGATTCAGCCCCAACATAAATAAAGTTCTTCATACCAGAGAGAGACGTGTGATATTAAAAAAAAGGACAGAATGACTTGAGTGAATATTCCATTTAAAACCAAATTCCTAACATATGTCAGAGTAGATTAAGCATTCTTCGTAGCGGAGCTTGCAAGCTTAATAGGGATAGTATTCAATAATCATTCATAAACACTATCTTTGAAAAACATTTCTCCTACTTCCTATTCACATCACCAAACCACTCAACAAATGACGGAAAACCAGTTCATTTCCATTACCATAAACCAAGTTAGATATGCTGAAATTTACCTTTCAAGAAAGATGAGTTTTGAATGGGAAGACCAAAGTTACTTACCTGTACCCGTGCCTACTAAGCAATGAAACAAGTTACTAGGTTTCACCAAATGTACATGCAAAAGAGAGGATCACCACTTACAGAAATGATACCAAACTATACACAATTCATAAGGCACTTGAGCTATTTTCCTTAACGCAATATAGAATTATATTGATTTAACTGACACCATCAGTTAAAGGTCATGATGTTTCCTTCACCAAATTAAATTGCAATGCATGTCAACTACAGGGAAATTAATTTAATTACTAGTGTGTCTGTTTGTGTGAAAGAAAAGGTACTATGCGATGATTTCTCAACTACACATACTAAGACTAGCACAATTATGGAGTACAGAAATGAGAAAGAAGGATCACATTTGAGCAAAAGAACTGAATTGTAACTTGTGAAAAAGCCTACTTCTGCACCAAAAGTTGAAAACTTAAAAGCCTAACTTGAAGAAAAGACAATAAATGACAATAAAAGTCCAAATACTGACACTATTGCAACCCCAAATAACATCATAAACAAAAAATTAAGAAGGTTCCAGATAGAAATCCAAATTAAATTCAATAAATGAATCCCAAAAATGAACACCATGTTCAAGGCATGAGGAATGACACTGTCAATGAACTTGGAGGGAATGAAGGAGTTAGAGAGCAAGGCTGCATGAAGGAGGGAGATGTTTAGAAAAGTCCATATTCGGTATCACTTTCCTCTATGCCAATGCAGTGTCTGATCTAGGAGCTGTCAGCAGATTAAGGGAGCCTTTACAACTAGAATAGAGGGAAGTCCAGATACCTGATGCTAGAGAACTGGGTGTGGGTCCAGAGAAGAAAGAGAGCGAGCTGTGGTTTAGAGAAAAAGGCCAAACAAAGCAAAAGAAAGGAAGAAAGAGAAAAGAAAGGGGAATGAGAGAGGAAAACAATGTCAAAATTTGCAGTGAACATTGCCGATGAGAGGAAAGAAAAAAGAACAAAGCACAGTACACAAAGGGAGATGAATTTTCTAGAAAATTTAAAAAAAAAAAGGTTAACATGCTGGCATTTAAGTCCAGGTTATCAAACATGTTTTTGACATAAGTTGACATGTGTTGCAATATTATTGATAGAAACCACACCATCATCCACGACCAAGTGTGAGTTAAGTTAGCAAATTAAACAGAATGTAATAGCTCAAGCCCCATGTTAACAAATGCTTAGTTCAGGTACCCAAATTAAACATCAATTTACAAATTCAAGCAACATTTCTGTCATTAACCAGATTGAAGATCCTATATCCGGGAAAGGCATGGGATACTATTCAACAATTCCTCATCCTTTTGTATGATATACAGAAATACAAGAATATAAGGAACTCTTAGATTTAAAACCCCAGGTTAACTTATGCAGTTTTTAATTTTTCTCAACTTCATGGCTTAGAATATCAGCTTTGGCTTAAAAAGATGTTTAATCTTTTTTATATACTTATCAAAGATTTCAAACCAGATAGATTCTTTTGTCAAGGAACTTTTAAATCCAATATCTGTTACTTCAATGGTCATATATGACATGAGAACTAGTAGAAACTTAAAACAGAAAGGATTATTAGATCAAGTAATAAATTAAAACTAATTAAATTAAGCCGCAGAGATAATCCACAATTCATATGTTTGTTGAAGTTATAGGAAACAAGAAAAAGGCCAAGATACTACTATCAACCATGTACTTTATCGTCAATCATAATAACACACTACAGTATAGAAGATTTACTTACGAGCAACTTATATCCAATATTGTTTCTCTCTGCTATTGTTTCAATCATGTACCAGGCATCATTATCAGGAAGTCCCAGCCCCACCTCCAATATAAACGAAATATTATTAATGAGTACAGATTTGAAAACAAAAAACAAATAAGTGCCAGAAGAGGATTATAAATTATAAAACAAACTACCATGTGCGAAGCCAATACAATTAGCTGTGCTGTCACCAAAGTTGCATAATTGGCAGATCTGAAATAAAAAAATACAACCACAATAGATAAGCATTAGTTTCCACATTCCGGTACTCTTAAGCCATCCCCGCCACCCCAACTACTCATTTTTTGCTCTCTTTAAGACTTCATTGTTAATTGAAAAAACTAATACAGATTCTCAAATAACTGGGTTAACAGATTTGCTTGGGAAATAGGGAGCTCAATGAAATTGAATGGAAAAGCAAAGGACAATTGATTGGATAGAATTATCTGTCTAGGAAGGATAAAGAACATAATAAAAAAGAAAAGAGAGAATGAAAAAAACACAGAAACTCATCCTCGTGAACAATAGAAATTGCATGAAATTTAGAACCAAACAAGCAGATACGAAATATTTTTTACTAGAAATTCTTATAGGAATATGTTACAATAAGTTCTTGTCATCTTTTAAACCGTCATCCAGGTTGTTTTAACCTAAGAATTTTTTCAATAGTCATCTTTGTCAAGGAGATATGTCATGCACATTTTCTCTTCATTTGTAAGAGTTTTCACTTTTTCTTGTTGAAGGAAAAGGATTATTCCAACACATTTGTTCTAAATCCACAGATCTCTCCCCTAACACAACCATGTAGACATGGGGCATAGAAGGCAAAAATCGGCCATAGATAGCACAGATAGACCCCTACCTTCCAAGATCTGACGTAGGAAAAACAGATGTTGAGCCAATAGAGATCAAGAATAGAGCCTAAAGGGGCTGGTCCTCTCTCTTCTAAGGGAAGGAAAAAGAAAGAAATGCCTGCTCCTGATGATTACTTTCAATAAAAATTGAAGTAGTTTGATTATATCAATAAGAGTGCCCTACATAGCATTACAGAATGATATTAATTCCTAACTGAAGGACGTGAGACCCTGTTATAGTGCAAGAGAAAGATATATGCAACCTTAGACATGAGATTCTGATGTAGGAAAAATGAATCTAGAAAATAGACTCAAGAGACAGCAACAGAGACCAAATAAACAGAAAAATATGGCTGGTCTCCTCAAATAATGAAGCCTCAAAAGCTAACAGTGAAACCTATTGAAACACAATCTTAAAATTTTAAATAAAATACACTTAAGTCAAAAAATTTTCTTGATCTCTGTGAAAGTCAAATCGGGACAAAGAATAAGGGATGGAGAAAGTATTAAAGAGTCAAGTGATAGCATGCAACTTTTTGTGACAAAAAACTAATAACATGTAGTTTTTAATGAGCTTGGATGGTTTAGATTAAATTAGATTGCAAAGGGATCAAGCACTGATTGTAGGTCTATGGCAACCCTATTCGAAATAGCCCCTTCATGTCAGGTTAGTGGCTGTCTTATCATATATTTCAGACACATGAGACTCCATACTTGCTGTGAAAATCCACCAGTATGATAGATCTTATGTGATTAAGTTTATATCACGGAAAGCCAGGAAGGTAAGTGGAGTAGCAAAAATACTTCAATCTATTTCTTTAATCTCTATGTTCTTCTCCTCCATTTCTATTGGCAAGATTGGACCCCATTTGTAGGCCACGTCAATTTTGCTCCACACCCACCAGGGAATTTCTCTCCATTCTTCTTGAAGTAACCCTCTACCCCTTTGAAAACCTATCACTCATTTGGGTTGGCTTTGAGAACTAAACAGGACAAACTGCAGGCTAGAGACATAGATTTACTAAAACTCACCCCAATAGATTTATCAAATATTAGTGTTGGCAGACTCATCCAGCCATAACTCAACGATAAGCAGAGATTCAGCATGCTTCAACCAACAAAAAAACACCAGCATTGGTAGCTACAAGTGTGATTATCTGAGATCAAGTAGCAATTATAGACCTGATATATTGTCAAGTTGGTTGACAAAACCATTAAATAGAACAACACACAAAACAAGTTGCAATCCAGCTGAAAAGTGAAAAGAACTAAAAAGACATTCAGTAAAACCCATAACAACAGTTGCAATGAAAAAAATCATTCCTCTATAATTTCTTCCAAAACACCCCATCCTAAAGCAAACCCAGTTCCTTGAGCAGCCAAGGTTCAAAACAGATTATTACAATATAAATAAATAATAGTACCAAAATTACAGAAGATAACTATATTTCATGCACATGATAATAAACTAACAAATAATATTTCAGAAATTACATTCTAAAAATATTAAATTTATTAACTTACTTGTTGGAAGACTGCTCCATAAGATAGTCAAAATATCCTTCCCAAAACCTGAAAGAATCTTGCCTTAGCTTTCTAAGATTTCAATTTTTTTGGTACAGAACCCAAAGGGCTAACCAGAGTTCTCTAAGAAACAAATAATAGACCACTTCTAAAAGTAAATCTTGCATAAAGCATAACTGATTTAACTTTCAATTTATAGAAAAGTCCTAATCGGATAAAGAAAAAATGACTGTACAACTTAAGTCAAGAGTAGTACCCAGTAATACATACCGTAACTCCTCCCATATAGACAGAGAAATAAGATGACGCTGGACATAGTCTGGAACATTATTAGCATCTTTCTTATACATCTCAGCAGACACTTCCAGGGCATCTCTAATAGTTGAAACATCATTTCGAGAGGTTGCACGACTAATAGCTGTTTTGAGCTGAATTTGTGCATTAATGTATTAGGGGAAGGAGAAAGAAAAAAATTAAAAAACAACATTATTACTAGATGAAGATGAACATCAAATGTAAAAAAAAAATGTCAGCAGAAAGTAAAAGAAAACAGCTTAGAGGAAGTTAGTGAACAATCTATTTCATTAACAAAAATATTTAAATTTTATTATATTCCTGATTCATAAATTACTCAAATTCAGAAACCATTACATATTGGATAAGAAAAAATGTCAAAGAAAACTGGTGAAACCTGAATAACTAGATCCATTATTAGAACCCCAAGAACAGAAACAATTTGCATTAACGCACCAATTCTTTCACTGCTATAAACTGTTCTTCAGTCAGTTGACCATGCCATCCCTGAGCACGAAGAAATCCAGTATAAAGTTACTAGTGCACTGAAATAGTTAATCAGGGTATGCTTCTAATTGCTATACGTACTGAATTTATGTGTTCCCTTATACACTCAACAAAACCACTACCACCAATTCCCTCCGCATCAGACTCAATCAAAGCTGCAAAATTAGAGCACATATCATTGCTAATTTGCAAATATCTTTGAAAAATGGAAGCAGATAAAATTTTCAACTACAGACATAAGATTCAGCCTAAACTACCAATTAGAGTTGAGCTGTTCTGGAAACATACCAAGGATTGTGCCATATTCAAATGATGAAAGTGGATCATCCGTTGCTCCCAATTTGAGAAGACGTAGCCATAATCCCTGTTAAAAGACTCAAAGCCCAAAATTTAAACCAAAAATATGAGAGAAAATAACAAAAAGACCACCATAACAACTTATGTTTATCACCTTGACATTATGAAACCAAGCAAAATATCTTTTTCCTTGTCTTGTTAGAAAAAATACAAATTAATGAAAGAAAAAGACAAGTGATACGTTTTGTCCATGCACTTCATAGTTAAGAACAACCTGTTTCTCTCCAACACAGACAAAGCAAACTCTCCTACTGGTTTTCATAACAGCAAAGACACAATAATAGAGTATTACAATTTTGGCATAAGGTTGGCATCATGAAACCAACCAAGATCTTCTCTTTTTTAAGAAATAATACAAATTAATGACGGAAAAGACAATTTTTTTTCTATTTTCAGATTTATATTGTAATGACAACTGGTTTCTCTCCTACATGTACAAGCAAATCCCCATCTAACTTTTGTGTCAACAAAGATACAGTAACACTGAAGGAATCAAATCAAATCAAATAAAACAAAAGGTGATTTCACACATCAAATATCAATCATAGATATGAATGAAACTAAAAAATTGGAAAAAAAAGTACAAAAAATCCCTAAAAGAGTACAAATTGAAAAGAAAAAAGTTCATGACCTTTTACCTGCAACTTAACTTTTATGTCCAAAACCATGCGCTCTCTTTCCGCCTGTAAAACAATGATAGTTGAATTCATGCAGTCATTCTAATCTTGATGCAAAAAAACTACTCAAACATCGGACTGATAGTGAAAAGAACTTACAGCCCTCTCCAATGAACTTACAGAAGGTGAACTGGAAAAGCAAGAATGACTTGTTAGGAACCAGCTTAACAAGTATGAGCAGGCACACAAAAAGTCTTAACTTACAATATACCTTGTAGTTTGCCTTCCTGAGTATTCAAAAGCCCCATTTGCTGCAGCAAGAATCTGCTTTCTCTTCTCTTCTTGCTCTTCTGTGCTAACATTTGAAGGGAACCTGTCATAGCTATATTTGGCACCTGATCCCAAAGAAATAAGAAAATGAGAAATGGTTATTTATTTACAACCTCACATGTATTTGTCACTTTGAAAAAGATTGATCTAAATGAATCAAGAAGTTTGACAAGATTAACACAGTTACCTGAAACTCCAAAATCTGGATCTGATATTGTTATGATCTCGGGCTGCAATGTGGAAGGAAAAATCGAAAGAGGATTTTGTCCTCTTCCAATGGCATCTTGTAATTTGTCAAGAAGATTATTATTGTTTTCATCAGAACCTATAACTCTCTCCAGATAATCCAAGAAACCGTGAGAATCTAGAAATTGTGCTATCTGCCCAAAAAATAAGCCAACGGTAACAACCAGAGATCAGCAAATTTTGAAAAAGATAAAGATTCTTAATTCACAAAAGAGTTGGTGCATCCATGGAAGAAGAAACTGTTTATTAGAATTGTTTTAATTCCAGTACCAGAAATTTAGGATTTTATATTATAAATTCTGCTATTGTAATGTACAGGATGCTTGGAATTTCTGCAAATCCTGCACCTGGGGTAAAGTTTTATTGAGTTTAGTTTATTTTAGGAATTTCAGTAATTAGGTCTGTCTCTTCAAACCCAAATTGGTTATTCACTTGTCTAAAAGCTAGTTTTCAATGACGAATACTAGTCCTTGTAGGTCAGTAGAAGCCTAGATGCCTTAATAAATGCCTATCTAATCCTCATTTATAGTACATGCTTTTTTCAACGAAATTATTAGGGCATCTATGTCCTAATAAATACCTAATGTAGCTCTTGGGCCAAAAAATACCTATTAGCTTTCATGTTTGGTTTGTTGAGGCATTGATGGCTAAAATTATTGAGTGCTCTCTTTCTCCTTTCTCTCAAGCTACACTGTTCTCAAGTTTACTCAATATAGCATAACAACAGCGGCCATAAACTTGCTTCTAGTTCTGCTGCAGCCAAAAATTTCAATAAAGCACCCCTCAATTCCAGCCCTCTATTGAGATCTAATTCAATTTAATTAAACCCTAATTGTTAACATAACCCTAATTATTTGATACCCCATCTATAACCTACCCTTTATGAACCCCTAAGTAAGCAAACTCCTCAAAGCTTTTGTACATCAAGAGCATCGACTTTATATCCACAATCCTAAACAATTAATTGTACTAAAAGAGTAGAATAATGAGTTAAAAAGAAGGGAAGATGCTTTAAAAAAGGCAAACAAAACATTCTATTACAATATCCTTCAAAACTGAACCATCACTAACAGATTCATTAATGAAAGATAATAATAAGCAAGTAGACGTAGCATCACCATAGGCTCCGCTGGCTGATTGGTTGATCTAGACCGCTTTTTCAAAAATGCTTGAGTGTTAAAGGCCTGAGTGGCATTGTTTTCCTAAGGAAAATCAATTCAACCAGGATACTCAGGTTAGATTGGTCCAAACAAGAAAAAAGCCAAACTCTTAAAAGATCAATGACAAAAAATTCCATACTATGAAATTGCGGTAGCCACCTAAGATAGAAGCAAAGAACTTTAGAAATATCAACCTGCACATACAAAGAATTTGCAAAACACAATAAATTTTCCATGCTAATCAGATATATAAATAAGAAGTCTTAATCAATGCTGAATGTTGCACAACATACAAGATAAGCATTTACAATAAAGTTTTTATAAAAGGTTAATCAAACGCATATTCACAGCTTAGCTATCAACTACAGAACAGAGGAGAGAGGGAAAAGAGAGAAAATAAAGGAAAAATGTAGTGAGAATCAGAAGCAGCCTAAAGAGAAATATAGGCAATTGGGGAAAAAGGGGGTAAATCAAGAGGGAAATATTTCTACACTCAAACTATTCAAATCTCAGTAATTTGCAATATGAGCTCCTCAAAAAAAATAACCAACCAAAGTATTCACAGATCCAAGCCATAAAACCCTAAGATAAATTCAACTCCAAAATATTCCTACTAAAAATAAATCCTAATAAAACTGTAAAAGCCAGTCCTCGACAAAGAGAAATGAACTGCAAATAGTTTTGAAGCATCAGAAAAAACCATTTGCAATTATTTCTGTTAACTTCATACTTCCACTCCACCAGCAACATAACGTTTTAAAACAAGAATAGCTCATGCGATTAAATAATTGTCCAAAAGATAGTTTTTTCCAGTAAAGCGAATAGAGAAACTCTTGAAGAGGGATACAAGGTGAAACTTAATGTTATAAAAGCAATGTCTTAAGTTGCAGGCCATAAAACTATTCCTTAAATAATATAGATTTAAACGTAAATAACCACAGGAAATCTTTCTTATTTTTTCAATTAGGAGAAATCTTCGTAAAAACTTCAAAATTACAAAAGCAGAATTTGAGCCACATGCAAAATTCATGTGCATCACTAAAGGAGACAGCTAATTAAGTACATACATGGTGGTCATGTCACGTATTACTTCTAGAGGGAGTAACATGGTAATTTCAAACATCAATGATGACAACATCAGTAATGTCAGCCTGGGATTAACATCCATCAAAGGTCAGAAAATGAGATCAAGCATAACCAGCATGAGGTAATTTTTTGCAGATAATTGCCTAATTTGATACTTATCTTTTAATCGGCAAAAAAATTCCCATGGTGCCCCTTTTCTCCTCTAAAAGTAAAATGAGAATGAAAAATGAACATATGCACTCCACATCGAGACAGCAACAATCTAAATCATATGTCACAAAACAGGACTATTGCAGTTAAAACGGAAAATTTGTATAGAAATGGATTACTATCTCGTAAAGATAAAAATATGAGATATTCTTTATGTCAATGCACTTAGCGTAAATACTTGCTATAGGAATGTAATATGCACTTCATAAACATTTCATGTGGCATCCAAGAATCACCTAAGCTGAAGGTCGTGATCTTCTCCCCAAGGCTTGTTGCTGATTTTAATATTCTGATCAGATGAACCACCTAAATCGGCCTTCAACTGATCTATCCCCACCACATTTGGATACAATAATTTCAGTATTTCACCACGCAATAAACTTAATTCTGGCTCAGGAATCGGTGGTATTTCTTCTGTCGTGGTGATTTGGTTGAACTCAAGATCCACGACAACTACCTAAAACAGAAGTCAAGTTGCAGCTTAAAATATCAAAGTAAAAGTTTCAACGAGAAGAAGATAAAATTACACAGTAATCAGTCACCAAATATTAGGTAGCAAATGCTTAAGCTAAAGAATCATATGGAAAATCACATAACTGAGATATTCTAATTTACATTGTTTCTCTAGCAGATAGAGAGCAAAACATGATATTATGAATACAGTAATGCCTAGAAAATCCCAAAGATAGAAACTGGATCCAAATCCCCACAAAGACTTAGTCCACATTGCTCCACTTGCTGATTTCCCCCTTTTTAGAAATAAAAAAGGGCAGGCATGGCATTGGAAGATATTGAAAAAGAGCCTAGAAAAGGGAATGAAGCTGGGAGGAAGATCTAAAATTCTAAGTTCCCATTTATGCTGCATTAGAACAAAAAAAAAATCTACCAGGAAAGAGAAAGAAAACGAAGTAATCAAGATTCTTAAGCTTATGATATCCAACATTCACTATCCCCATGCTTTTGGTAAAATAATGAAGTTTCTAGATTATGCTTCTGGTAAATTGGCCACTTTAACTCTTACTGCAAGTGAATAGAGATTGTTCTTTAGATAACTAACTTCATTTCATGTAACCCGAATATGTATAAACATATCAGAGTCATCCTAAGTTATATAATGCAATACCTTTTTCCGTCAATCGGTTAAGCAATTATATAGAAGAAGAATTAGTTTAACGAAAGGAAGCAAGCATCCATTCAACTATATACTCCCTCTGTCCCAGGAAACTTGTCATATGTTGATTTTGCTGCGGTCAAATTTTTTTAACTTTGACCTCTATTGTTTTAAATATTTTAATTAATTCAATTTTAAAAAATATATATCTAAAAACTAGATCAAAGTTTTTAGAATTTTTTTTCATATTTTTATCATTTATAAATATAAAATAAAAATGGGTCAAAGTTTAAAATTTTTTACCAATAAAATATCAACATGTGACAAGTTTATTTGGACAGAGGGAGCATCTTACAACTAAATGAACAGAACCCATGATTCAGATATTTAGCTTGACATCCAAAATCTTATAAGGCAATTACTCATCTTATCTATTTTCAAATTAAAGAAGCCAGAGGTCCGAAAAACACAGAAAGATACTTTTCTCTTAGTTCCACTGATGGTCCTTTTCAATGCTGTGAGCCCAATCACGTAAAAGTTGTGAAATGAGTACTCTGAAAGCTATTTTTGCAATGATTAAAAGTCTTAGATACCTATGGCAAATGCAACAAGCAGAAAGAAAATGAATTTCGAAGTGTTTTCCAAAGTCAATTTTCTTTCTGGTACAAGGGCTCTACAGTTCAAACCTAGGATCTCAACCCAAGCAGCCACGCCCCACTCCACCGTGGCTTTGGCAAAGTCATTTACAAAAATGGTTTATGAGAGGAAATATTGTGAACCAACAATAATTACTGAGAGCAGCATGCAATAAAATAATATACAAATACTACAGAAACAAACTGAAAATGAGGAAAAATTACATGGACATAATAAATACTGAAGTTCATGCAAATACTTACACCGTCCATAACAAGATTTGATGTATCAACTCCTGAATGGAGACCCATCATATAGGGTGTAGGAGCATCAATGTAGTCTACTCCACTGAAAAACAGTAATGGAATGTAGACATGCTTCAGCAAGAAAAAAAGTTCAAGGATTAGATTATAGTTTACAAATCACTCATACAAGGAAACATTCAGCAGTGCTTATGTCCTATCTAAGCATATGAAAGGGAAAGGATGAAAAGATTAGTTGAGGATTTATCCACCATAGAACTGCTAGTTCCTACCAGTTTTTTAATTAACTAAAAGAGAAATGAGTCAAATAGATAAAACTTACCTGCCAACGAAATGGATAAATCAAATGGCATATGGCCTCTGATACTAGAGTTAAAACTGAATACCTGCCAGAAATTAAATAAAGTAAGGGAACTTGTTAATAGGACAAAAACCACCTGAAGAATTATGATGAAAATGGTGACTAAAAATCAACATCAAAGAAGATACTGACAATATGGATACAATTACATCTCTACATCTCTTGGCAGCCTTAAATACATTTTATCACTGCAACCACATCAGTACTAGGTACAAACAAAAAGATTTGAGTTACTGATCACTTTACCAAGGGTTTTTTTTTTTTTTTTCCTTCTTTAAGAAATTCACTTGACCAAGTTTAAACAGAAGATAAATAAGAACAGTTTGATGAAACTTTTGAAAGTGCTTTTCTATACATTAAAGGGTCTCACAAGGAGCTCTAGCCTCTAGCACGACCTATAAGTAGAAAGAAGTGTGTCCCTTCAAAAACCCTATCTCTAGTATGCAATTGCTCAAACACTCTCAAGAAGAAGCGCACAGTAATTATAATTCATAAGCACAATGGAATCTGCATCAAGTTTGTGTATTCAACATGCTATGATTAAATAGAGAAAAACTGTAGAAAGAGCACAACTCCGATGGAAATAAAATGTATATGACCAAATTTAAGAAACTGAAAAAGGTTAACAGAAGTTATATTTTTCTTTGAAAAAGTCATGAGTGATATAAAGAGTTCATTCAACAGCTGTTATAGCAGCTCATTACCATCCTATCAAAACTGCTAATATTTACAACTTGGTAAGAACTGAAAAGAATTCCCTCTTCTCTAGAGTTAGAAAATTACTTGTTTGATCGAAGCAAAATCCTCCTTTCAAGTAACACAGCTGTAAAAAGTTTAATCAAGTTGTCAACATCCAAACACTGTACCAAAGGCTGAAATGATATCTGCAGCAGTTGGTGAAATAGATGTCAGCTATTTGATCATTTATGTTTTTCTGTTCATAAATAATTACGTAGTAATACAACCAGCAAAAAACAGAATAATGCAGTTAAGAGAAGAAATAGAGACTCATACATCTGCATGAGGTAGACCATCTTTTGGAGGAGCCTCCACAGAAACCAAGCAACTGTCAATTGCAAATAAGACCCGATCTTTCCCAGGTGTAGGCAAAGGTACATTGGAGACCATATATGCAACAACATCCCACAATGGCTTGCTGAAATTGTCACAGAATTGACAACATTAAATGCACCAAAAGGAAAACCAGAATTTTATATCTCCATTGATCATGTAATATTATTCAAATATGTAAAATCATAAAGAAAAAAAAGGATGGATATAAAATACCGATATCATCTTGAAAACAAAAAGAGCCAAAATAAGCACTGGAACTATCCATGATTTAGCAACTGATCAGTTATACTTGCAAACAATTGAGCCCTTGCCCCTTCTATTATAATTTTGGGTTAATTAAGTATTAAAAAAAAAAAACCCTGTTGGTCTTTACTGGCACTTAGGTAGCACAAACTAAAACAACCCCATGTTGCATGTGCTAAGTTGGTGCCTAGATGGCAAAAAGATTCATACTATTAATCGATTTATTTTAAATCAAGATAATTAAAATTAGATTGGCCTAAACTTTATATTTTTTCTTGGCCAAAAAAAAAACTATATTTTTTCAATAAAAACTCTAAACAACCCTCAATATATCACAAAATAAAAAAATTACTATTGAAAGTTGAAGCTATTAAAAGTCCTCTTATCACAACTGGCAATTGCATGTCAGGCAGAAATAAAAAATAAAAAAAAAGAAGAGCAACAGAAGCAAAGATGGAAGAAAGAGGGAAAAAGAGGAGAGAGAGAGAGATAGAATGAGTAAAAGGGGAAAAGGCATCTTCAACAAAGCAACTGGATGTCATTTGGCACATCCATTATAGGTTCTCATAATCAACATCGGAAACTGAAGGAACCGCACAGGATCTAGCAGCCTCACATTAACTCCAATGTTGGAAGTTGTATCTAGGATTAGATGTGTAGATCTGGCAGCTATTGGCCCAGATCTGATATTTGACACCAATTGGCACCAGACAAAACCCTAACTAGTCTTGGACAACACAAATATGGCACACATAACTCCGAATATTGTGTTTGCACTGGTTTCAGAATAGAAGGTGCTGATTTGGTGCCAAATGGCACAATCCAATGACAAACAGACACAAGTCTAACTATTGATGTCAGATCAGTGTAGTCTGGCATTTCGTCCAACATTGATGATAACAAATGAGAAAGAGAAAAGATGAAAATAGGAAAAATGAGAAATAAGAAATCAAACGAAGATTCATTAATATCTCAAAAGTGATCTATTTTTCTAAAATTTGGGAGAGACCAAAACTTTTAGAGATAAACCACGAAAAAAGTGAATGCAAGTAATAAGAAATGATATGAGGGTTAATGAAATAGATGAAAAGGTTGTTTTTTATGCAAATGAGTGGCATAAGAATATTCAAAACTACAACCTAACATGGTTCCTTTTTTGGCCTTTCATACAGCCAACCCCAAAGTTGTGAGATATAAGGCTTAGTTTGTTGTTATTGTTGCAATGCAATTCTAATTTCAATTAAGATTAGATATGAGTTTATTAGCTTGATTAAGAAATAAATAAGTTACATCATTAAATTTTGCACTGTGGCCACCAATCAACACATCTAGCAAATCATAATTAAAATTTTTGACATATAGGCACACCTTTTAAGACATGACATGGGCACCTATTCAACCAAGGAAAAGAAAAGGAAACAATTACAGTTTCCAAAACAAAATGATTTTGGTCCCACAAGCTATTTAGCGTATATGATAAATGAAAACTCACCTACTACCACTAGGGGAAAAGCAAAGTGCAAATAGCTCTTCTAGTGCATCCCGAAGGACACGAAAACAAGGTGAACGTGAAACAACACAGATACATTTGTCAGCAAATGAGTTTGTCGATATACGATAAGCTTCCGCAATGTCCTCACTAACTGGATCCCTAAATGTGATGCAACTGACATAAATTTTGGATCCATCTCCCTCTGCAGAAAATAATTCATCAAAACTGATGAAGTCAATGATTTTTTGGGGCAAAAAATAAACAATAGCAATTAAGCTTTACAGCATAATCACATGAAATGCAATCCTTATAATAAAGTAATAAACTAAAAAAAAGTAAATCCTTAATCTGAAGTCATGAAACATGTAATTGTTTGAAAAAAAAAAAAAAAAAAACTATAAACCAGGTAAACGTTTTGTCTAGTGACTGCTTCATCGAAAATAAACCCTACATATCCCTAGTTATCCCAAATGTTTCCCACACCAAATGATAGAACTAATTCTCAATTGTTGGAACAGAATTTAAACATTATAGAAGCTGTCCTCCATTTGGTGCTGGAGTGCAAATAATCCAACCACAAACCCTTTGCCAATATCCATCATCAATTGCAAAGGGCATAGATGCCAGGTTCAACATCTCTAAGCACCATGAGGCCCTAAAGAGAAAAGTGAAAACAATCTGATAAAAAAAAAAGATGGAGATATTGTCAGCTACCATCTAGAAAAACAAAATAAAATAGAAAATGCAGCAGAAACAGAAAACAGTTTAACTGCTGCCTGATTGTGAAGCCAGAATAGAAACACTCCTAGTGCAGTTCACTATCAATTTAGTCCTTGAGTGTGAACAATCCACCTGATCATCCATGAAATACTTTATTTCACTTGCTAAACCAATTGTTCAATAAAATTCATAGTCAGTCACAAGAAGATTGACACCAAACTCAAAATATAAAGCTTTCCCCAGATACCATGAGACATAAAAATGCAAACAGCAAGCAACAGATTTATATATGATGAACTGAAATGAATGTTGGAAAAGTTGTCAAAAGTCAGCCACTATCTAGGCAAAAGACTGCAAAAACAGCAATAATTCAAGAGCTGGAGTCCTCTAAATCAGGCTAAAGCGTTCCCCAACTAATAACACCTCCATTGTTACTTCATATTGATGGCAGTTGCAATCTGATGACAACATCCTCCATGACAACAACTAGAATTTCATAAGAACAAAAGTGCCAAACCTAGAACTTTCTCATCTTCTGGAAATAGAAATTTCAAAACGTCTAAAGATAGGGTGCATAGTATGGAGACCTATATTCATTTGCATGATCTGAACAAAGTTAGAGATCTGTGCCTTATGAATGTTGAGATCCACGGAACAAGAAATATATGTAGAAGAAAATAACCAAAATTACAAAATCATGGATTTGGAATACTAAAAACAAGGGAAGAGAAGAAATTAATACCACACATTTTGACAATAGCTCCAAACAGTCTCATCTTAACATGCCAATTTCAGAAGATATATGACAGTTAGAACCATATTAGTCAGCTCTGCAATCTCTCTACATAGTCAAATTGCTGATAGGATAAGCATGTCCTGAATGTTATACAAAGGCAATCTTCAAATTTACAATTTTTTTTCTCATTTAGACACTTGTAGTTAATATATAGTATATGCATTTTAAGCTTCATTCCGATTAAAAAAAATTGAAGCAGCACTTCCAGAAACACATATAATTTACCTTCAACAAATTATTGGCAACTTCAAACGAGAAATGTTTTGACATTGGGCATATTTGAGAAAGCTATCTGGTTTCTTTGGTGGGTTAAGGCTGGCGAAGAGAAGGCTTTATGATTTACTGTTATGGTATAAACAGATTTAGCATTAATAGAAGAACTCGGGTTTGCGATTGATGGAATTTCTCAATGGTAAAACATTAGATGAAAGCGAGAATTATTATTCCGGAATTTTCATTATCAGAAAATATTATGATTTGCTTGTGGGAAGGATGCATATTAATGCAAGGGCAGTTAGTATTTGGTAACTAGGTTTTGGACTAAGGTTAGACTACTTAAGGACTTCAAACGCTAACAACATTGAGTTTTATGAAGAAGAAGAGAGTCAATACCTAACTCCTAAATGGTTAGGGAAATTAAATCCCCTGCGGAAGTAAATACTAAACACCAATAAAGAAATATTTCCAGTCTACGAAAATATGTCCTCGTAGGACTTTTTGATTCTTTATATGTTGAACAATAACAGCTTCACTATCATATGGAAGTGCAAAATATTCAAAAAATTTTGATTTTTTTAGGGTTCAACTGGCAAGTATGATTTAATGTTTATATATGTATGGATGAGGTTTTATAACAATGTCAATGGCTTTAAATCTAGAGATGGGTTGTAATCCTCAATTTGAGACAAAGGGAAATTATTGATAAGACTCATGTTCAGGTTGTGAACTATTGTAGGAGGCAAACTTGCCTAGATTTATCCTATGTCCTTTCTTATTCACATTCCCTCTTTGTCCTTCAGTTTCTTGAAAGTCAAAATGATCAACTTCAAAGCAGCCAGAAAAGTGCATACAAATCTGAAATTGAACCCAGCCTTCATCACCAATATTCTCTCCTACCAACACATTCTTTCCCAAACCTAATCCTAATCCCCAACTGAAATTCTGGAATTTGAAGATCCAAGGACTGTCTAGAATCAGAAGTTAGATTATGTATTCACTTTCTTAGAAGGCCTAAAGCATTAACAGTATTAACTTACTAAGTTAGCTTGAAAAGTGTTTCAACCACCACTACAATAAGGAGGAGAATTTTAAGATAAACATTGCAATTAAGAGACTCACCATTTACTTAAAAAAGAAAGATAACACTACGTGCTGGCCAAAATGGTTACGGTTGACTAGGTTCAAAGAATGGGTTCCCTGAAAGTCACAATGCAAAATATTTATGGAAATAAAACCTATTCATCAAGCAAACTATCTTTCCAGTTGCCACCTTTCTTTCAATAACTTGCTGTTGCTAAACTGGGACTTGATTTCTTTGACATATCTTCCTTTCTGCTCCTCTACATCTCAAATTTCAGGAGCTATAAGTGGTTTTTGTTCCTTCACTTTACATAAGCAGATGAGGAAAATTATAGCTTGTGAGTTGTGACATACTTTTCTGTTATTAGACTGGCTTGTTAACCATGCAAAAACTCAAGGAATGAGCTATAAAAGGGAAGTCAGAAGAGACAACATATCATTTGAACCGTCGATTTCTATCAAGCAGTTGTCCAGTAGTTTTTGCATTACACTAATTTACACAAGTAAATTCAAAAATCTCTCCAAGTTACAATTATTCCGTTCTATAGCGATTCAAGTTTACTGAAAAGGTAAGCAGAACCTAGCCAACCAACCAATTAACTGAATCCAGCACCATTTGACAAGGCCATATCATCGACATTATACTAATGGGGCATGTTGGGGGCATGTTGCAATCATGCAAGAAGGACATTAAGCTCTAAGAAATTCTCATTCTATGAAAGAAAGAAAAAAAGAATCTACTCCATGAAAACAAAATCCTCTTCATTGCAACACTAACTACTAAAAGTTCTTGCATAAAAAATAGAGGATAACGCATCATACCGGTCAAAACAATGGGATAGCTCCGCGGATAAGTTGAGGGATCATTAGAATCAAAGCCTGATGAATAGAACTCCACCCCGGCAGGCAAAACACACTGCAAATATAAGGTTCAATACAAACCGCAAGAATTGGGAAAGCAATTTATAATTCGAAATTATTAGGAAGCTGGGGACTTACGGTTGGGAGCTGAGGAGGAGGCGGCGGATAGAGGGAATGATTGGGAGCCGGATACTGGTCAAGGAGAGAGGGCAAATACATGTACTCAGTTCCATGGTACCCTTTCGTCCCGTCCAGCGTTCGAATCTCAGGGCCGAGCCCGCACACCACGAAGTACTCAAATATTCTGGCCATATTTTGTTTTTATAATGATTGGATCTGATACTCGGCTGGTTGGTTGCTATGGTTTTCAGATCTGGTTTGCATTTTTACTTCTCTTTCTAAGTTTTTGGAGAAAACATGGAGAGGCTTTAGGGAGACTAAGGAAATTTAATATACAAAACAGAGAATTACAAACGCACTCGTTTTTTATTTATGCACCCCACTTTTTTTTATATTTTATAATTAAAATTATTAAAATATTCATTTCACAATTTTTTTGCGAGAAGTCATTATATTTTCTTACAAATGTTTTTTTAAAAAATTCATAATATTTTTCGAAAATATATTTTTAAGTGTATGTACTAACTTTCGAATTAACGGATAAAACCTGAATCATAAAAGAAAGAAAGAAAATGATTAAAAACAATGGCTAAGGGTTTTTTAGTATTTGCACTCAAACACTCAAGCCAAAAGTCGATTCGAAAAAAGATAAGAAACAGTAAGTATAAAAGTATGAAATATCTTATAATACTTAAATGACCCTATTTATAGTTGAAAGTGAGGGATCTTAGAGCAATTTAGGCCGCTCGTGGTTAGCCTTATGATCAAGATGACTTGACTGGTTGAGCTAGCTTGAATACTGATCATCCATTCAATGAGTGACAAATCAACATAAAAGGAGACCTTTTGGATAGATTGATGAGGTGGCTAAACTGATGTGATACTATACATGTTAAGTCAGACTGACATATCGATCGATCCAAAAATCATAAATCCCTTTGGCTATCTACTGGCAATCATTAATGAAAAAAAGGCCATTTTGCCCATTAAACCTAAAAATGCCCTTAACATTTTGTTCTCCCACCAAGCAATCTAAGTATCAAATTATTGAATGTAGTCCTAATCGATCTAGCTTATGTCAATATGATGCGTACTCAATGGTGTCAAGCTTAATCTTGAGAGTGGGTTTCAAAATTTACATTTAACTAATTCGACCTGAAGTTATGGAAGTGAATGACTAGATGCCAAGGTGGATGAGGGTTAAACCAAACTAATTTATTAGTGATTATCGACATACCTTGTACATGTGGAAATGTTATATTTAACCATAACTTGATGGCCTATTGTTGCTTGGGCCGACGTGAGACTTATTTTTTTTATTTTAAATTTGATTTTTGACCTAATGTATGGTTAACCCGATGTGTCACAAGTGTTTTACTAATATAGGTAGGCAAAATGACCTATTTACCTTTCTATTGTTTGAAATGGCATTTAATAAAAAGAAAGAAAATTGGGCAATAAAAATTCAAAATTGAAAATGTGAAGGATCGTCATTGGTAACCATTGTGCACATGTGGTATGATCTGAAGCATTCATCTGGTCCCTTCTATTGGCTATATAAGGCCTCTATCTCTCATTTTACAATTTTTTTGCCTCTATCTCTCATTTTACAATTTTTTTGCTCTCATGTTGATATATTTTTTCTGACCTTAAACTTTTTAATTTTACCTCAATTGATCTTTTTGTCTTTATCTAGTTCGGTATGTCTCTTTTCCTTTAATTATGTCTTTTGATTCAAGTTCTGAGAGTTTCAATGTAAGGCTAAAATGAGGTTAGCTCAATCATTAAGGTTCAAATGATAAAATCCCTTTTATGATTGTAGGAAAGGATTATAGTTGAGCTACTTTTTGATTGAATCCAATGTCTACTGAATATTAGAAACGAATTAAAGATAATGCTCGTATTAGGGAAAAGCAGGTCTATCATAGGATGGAAGAGTTTATTGCTACAATAGAACATGATCTTGAAAATTCACTAATTCCAACGTGAAAAGTCAGTTTAACTTTTTTGATTGACTTTTTTCTTTTGCTCATTCTTTTCTCCCTCACCCTTTTTCTTCACTCTCTTTCAACTTTTTTTCCTATTTCTTCTCCTCAACGAAAAGCTTTTACTTTTATCTTTTTTTTGACAAGTTTTTAAACTGATCTTAGGTTCTAACCCTAGTCCAAGCTTTTTGTCTAAAGAGACTTTTACTTTTTTTTCTTTTTTTTAAAGTGAGGGAGATCTCGACTTTTTTTTGGGTGTGGCCCCCATTTTTTCTTTAGAGATGAGTCATTTAGGGATGAATCCTCGAAAAATGAGTAAAGTTCAGATGAAGAACAAGGGGAAGGGTTTAACTAAGTCGAAGAGGAAGGTGAAAACAAAGAGAAGGAAGTCTCCCCATAAATGTGTTAGAACAAGTCCTTTTTTATACTCTTTACGACTTAAGTGTAATTTCTAAGGATGTGATGTAAAGCTTGAAAGGTAACGACAACCGCAATTACTGCCATAACATATGTTATTTGCATCACATCCATTTTTGAAAGTTTAGATTTGACTTTCCTAAGAAATGGTACAACATAGTAAAGTCGACCACCAATGATCGAGTTACTACTTCTTTAGATTCCTACCTCATTTAAGTGTACTGGGAGTCTATATTGGTCGGTTTAAGGTTCTCTTTATATTTTATTTATCATTAAACTTTTTCTATCTTATAATTTAATTATCACTCAGTTCACTTTCAATTTTTTTCGATACATTATAGCCTTTATTATTCTTTATAAAAAAAATTAGGTATTCTTCTAACTATCACTCTATTTAAGGAATTTTTTTTGTTAAAAAATATCACATGATAAAAGCTAGTTTTACAAGATAGCTCGATCAGTCATGAAAATTTTCACGGATTACCTGAGCTCAATAAAAAACAAAAAACTATTCTTCCTCTGCATAAAAAGAATGGATGACAAGAGGGGCCCGGAATATGGGTAATACATAATGTTTTTGGCATTTTTTAAGATGCCCAGGTTGACCTTCCAACGTTTTTCAATCTTATTCCTTGGGAAAAATATTATATTTCTTAAAAAAAGGGAGTTAGTTGTAGATGTGTATGAGTTAAACTCCCTTAAAGTTGTTAAGAAAACCAAGTATTAAGGTAGATTTAAGGTAACTCTATGCAGTGTTCATTTTGAAAAAAATTTTCTAACACTTAGCTCATTTTGGTCAAATTTCCAAGTAAAAGAAAAAGGGGATGGCCCCATCCAACTTGGTGCCTCTTTGATGGGGCATTAAAATGATTATTCCTGTAGCTCTTTAACCTACACCAAGCTCTTTCTTACCCTAAAAGAGGCATAAGCAAATGGCTAGTAAAAGCCAAAAGAAGTCAAAGAGCAAGGCCTCTCCCTGTAGGCTAGCAACATCAAGGTTGCAACCTTCTTAAAAAAGGGTTACAATCAACTTAAAGTATGACTCATTGGAGAATGTTTGTAAAGACCCTAAAGTGGTCAAGAAGATAAAAAAGTGACCCTCTTTATAAAAAGTTAATGTGTCTTTCAACTTAGTTTACTTTTTGTCAATGATTTTTCTTATTTTACTCAAGCTAAGTTTGATATTTGTTTTATAGTTAATGAGCAGCTTCTTACCTCGGTCTTTTAAAATTTAGGGTAGGGACTTGTAAGTGCCTATCGAACTCTTGTACATTACTAAAACATATAGCATAACCTCAAAAAGAACTCTCGTGACCTCACAATTGTGATCGACTCAAACAAGAGTTTAAAGGTTTCCCTTACTACTCCTAAAAATGATAACACTGACCTTAATGAAAAGATAAAGCATTTTATAGCCAAGCTTAAAGACATGTTTGTCCAAAAAGCTACAATTGAGTCTTTTTAGCAAGAAGTTGACTTGAAGCTCAATGAGGCTCTAATCGAGGTTACGAGGTTGAGATTATAATTAAAAATTGAGAGAAAGACCAAAGAGCAAGCTATGGATGACTTCTTGATATCCAAAATGTACTATGACTTGTAGACCAAGTTTGTTTAAAAAAATATTCTCGTTGCCTTTGACTTGGCATTGGATGAGGTGAAGTTCAAATTTGCTATGCTAAACCTAAACTTATCTAACATCAGTTTAAACAACATAAGGTCAAAGCTAGCTTTAACACAAGCTGAAGATAATGAAAAGGATAATGATAAGGATAAAGACACCAAGATAGACGTTGAGATTAAAACTACTATAAAGGTAAAACTATTGAGCCTGAGGCTAAAGTTAGTGCCAATAGAACTCTGACTTTATCTCCAATAAGCAGGGAGATGTAGGAGCTAAAAAAAGAGAACCTTGAAGAAAAAGTTTTTTCTTTTTGATAATTTTTGTTTTTCGATAAAAATTATTGTTGGTAATTTTTGTAAAATCTCATATAAGATGTAAAGACCACTTTACAAAACTTCTGTCTATGTAAAGGTCACTCAATAAAACTTTTTATCAAATTTGAGATCGTTAATTAAATATTGCTTTATCTAAGTTTTAGCGCTACCTTTTTTTTTATTTTACTTTATAGTTAGTTTTTATTGCTCATAATTGTTCAAGTCTTAGCTTGGATAAGATGTGCTGATAAATATGATTTAATAAATTAACTTGAAAATCTATTACATTATCTTAAAAATCTAATTTATCGATTGAATGAGTGGTAGCTCGATGTAAGACTATGATTGTGGTTGTTTCTTTAGTTTTTAAATCTATCCCTAAAGATCAATTTTAAACCTTAACAAGTTGTATTAAGGTTTATTACAAATGTAAGTTTGGGCAACTCCATTTACCGACCTAAGCCAAAGACTTTAGATTTCATACTTTGTCCTCAGGTAGATGTTTGGGCAAAGTTAAAATTTTTATTCAAATTTGGAATTGCATAGTACAAGTCTAAGCTTAGCTCTTTAAAGCTCAACTTTACACCCTTTTACTAATAGTAAATCTTGAGGTTGTTCGCATTCCATGTCCTCGATATGAGATTATCTTCATATCTTGCAACCTGTAGGTTATGTCATGGGAAACGTCTTTAACTGCATAAGAGCCTTCCTAACTTAAGGGCTAACTTTCCACCATAATTATCAACTCTTGAGACTTTTACTTTTTTAGTATCAGGTCACCCTTTTTGATATTTTTATGTCAAACCTTTCATTGTAAAAATTAGATACTCTCTGCTGATAAATTACTATTTTGATTAAGACTACATCCCTTTGTTTTTCAACCAAGTTCAAATTGGCCCTAAAGGCCTCTTCATTCCCTTTTTTAGATCCAAGCTCAACTTGGAGGCTAGAAAGATTGATCTCTATAAGCACTATGACCTCTATGCAAAAGTTAAATTAAAAAGAGTCTCTCTTATAGGGACTTTGGTGATTGTCCCAAAAACTCATAGTACATCAAGCAACTCATCAACCCACTTATTCCCTATTGCATGAAAAACTAAGCACTGATGATAACAGTTAGCTTAGTTGATGAAAGGTATTGTCTATGTGCAAATCTCCAACATTTATCACATTTTTTCACCAGATCGATTACATTTTTTTATGGTAAGCCAGTAATAACCTTGTCTAAATACCTTATAAGCCAATGGTTGAAGTCTGAGTTAGTTGTTATAGATTTTTTTATGAATTTCTCTAAGCATATAGTTTACCCCTCTTCATCTATGCATTTGAGGTAAAATAGACTAAAAAATCTTTTGTATAGCTTTTCACTAATCAAGGTGTATTGAGAAACTTTTCTCACTATTACCTTATCTTGGACTTTATCTTTAAGTAGTATGCCATTCATCAGATAAGCTCAAGTTGGGATTATCCATGTTTTTTTTTTACTTCAATTTGGTTGATCGATTTCTCATTAATGTTTTTCTTTGCTAGTTCTTCTACCAAAACATGGGATAAGCTATCAGTTGCTATTCTTAATGCCAATTTAGACAATAAGTCGACCATGGTGCTTTTGGACCTTGGTATTTTCCTAACCTCAGTCTTAGAAAATATGGCCAAGTGAGCTAGTGTCTTGTTTAAGTATTTTTTTTATTCCTTTTTTTTAAGTTTCGAGCTCTCTATTTATTTGATTGACCACAAGTTAGGAATCATTATACACAATAATGATTTTTAAATTCAACTTAGTAGCTATCTTCAACCTAACAATTAATGCCTCATATTCAACTTCATGACTCAAAACTTTGAATCAAAACTTTAAAGCATACTAGAATTATGAATCTTCTTAGCTAATCAACATTAGGTTGGCTTTATTTTTTTTATTAGTAATTGACCTATCAATAAAAAGCTTTCACATTTTATCTTTTTTGTCGTCATCAATCTTCTTAAGTTGTTCATTAGTCTAACTAAGATGTATTCAATGATAAAATCTGCTAGCATCTATAATTTCAAAGCTGACTTAAGAAGTACATATAAGTCATATTTGTTAAGCTCCACTGTCTATTTGATTAGTCTTCTTAATGTTTTTAACTTTTGTAGGATTTACCTTAGTGGTTGGTTGGTTAGAACATTGATTGTGTGAGCTTGAAAATATGGCCTAAGCTTTTTAGCTAACATAATAATAGTGTAAGCTAGTTTCTCTATCCTGGTATAGTTCATTTCAGGCCTTCTCAAAACTTTGTTCACAAAATATATTAGCCTCTATCTTTCTTTTTTTTTCTTGACCTGTGGCAAGTTGATTGCTTTGTTGGTTGTAGTGATATATAGGTATAGGACCTCGTTAAGCCTTGGCTTAGAAAGGATAAGAGGGGATTCAACTCTTCAAATACTTTTTAACACTAAAGTGTCCATCTAAATTTTGAGATATTTTTAAAAATTTTGAATAATGGTAGGCATCGATTATCGATATGGACATAAATCTGCTCAAGGTGGCTATTCTACTAATTAGCCTTTATACCTCATTTACTAAGGTTAGTGCTTTACTTTTATGCATCTTTCGTTGACCATGTAATTAAAAATTTTTTCTGATGTGACCCCAAAGACATATTTCTTAGGATTAAGTATTATGTTATACTTTTAAAAGTATTGAAGGTCTTTCTAAATCTTTCAATGCTCGTTCAAGCTTTTACTCTTCATTATCATGTTATCTACATATACTTTCATATTTCGATTAATTTGATCCTCGAATACTTTGTTGACTAATCTTTAACAGGTCATTCCTGCATTTTTAAGGTCAAAGGCAAGACCTTATAGCAATATAAGAACTTTTTAATGATAAACGCTATTTTTTTCTCATCCTTTTTTAGTATTTTGATTTGAATATAGCTAGACTAAGCATCCATAAAGCTGCGCAAGCCATGCTTGGTACTGTCATCAACCAGTCAATCTACACTAAGTAAAGAAAAATTATTTTTTAGACAAACTTTATTAAGGTTGGTAAAGTCCATACATATTCTTTATTTTTTGCTATTTTTCTTTACTATTACTACATTGGCAATCTAATTAAGGTAGTAGATCTCCCTAATAAAATGTTTTTAGCAATTTGCCAACCTCTTTCTCTATTGTTTTTTTCCTCTTTGGGGTAAAAGTTTCTTCTTTTGTTGAATTGGTTTCATATTTAAATTAGTATGTAATCTGTGGACTATTACTTTGGGATCTATCCTAAGCATATTAGACGAGGTTAAAGCATACAAATCAGCATTATCTCTTAAATGTTGAATAGTTACTCTTTTTGGTTGAGCTTTGCTTTGATTTATATGTATCTTTCAAAATTATTTTCACAAAATAGTACAAAAATGGTGTCTTTTGTCAATTCTAGTCGATTGTCATCGATCTTTGATCTTTGATCAATTATTTTCTTCTACTTATTAGGTCGAGATTATTTTCTTGTAAGAAAGATGAATCCTAACGTGGTAGTTAGTTTATTTTTAGTAAGATGGCATGTAAAAAAGTAAAGGTAAACAAAATGTATAATTATATTTTAAATTTTCTTTAACTAGCTTAATAACTCAGTTTTGTTGACATGTGTGTTTATGCTAGCTTAACAACTTGACATTTGTAGAATAATTCAAAAATTACAAAAATTTTGTAACATATACAGTTGTGGAGCTTAAGAGTTTAGAGCAACTTAAGAGTGTGTTTTTTTTTTCTTCTCGGTTTCATTTTGCTTGTTACCAAAATTGTCTTTTTTCTTCAACTTTCTTGACGTTCACCCCAATCATATTTGCTTTCTCTAGTTTCTCAGTTTTAATCGAACTGTCAATCTGCTTTCCAATCTTTCTTTTTGTTATTGTCATATAACACTATCACACTATAGACTAGTTTCCTCTAACCTCTCTAATTTCGTTTAGGATCAAAACTTCATCTTCGAATGAGTTGTTGAGTCGATTAATCTCATAACAAACTGGCTAAGTCGACCTAGGATCATGTTGAGTGCAGAGAGAACATCAACTACCATAAATTCTATGACCGAGGTGATATTCCTTGGCTCGATGCCCAATGTGATCGACAACTTAAGAGTTCTTTTACTTTCACTTGTCCATTTTCAAAACTAATTAAAATGGTGGTCAATGGCTTTAACATTTCTTCCCTTATGCCTATCTTTAACATAATGGCATAATATAACACATCAATCAAGCTCCCACTATCAAATAGGTTTCTCCTTACCATGTGGTTTTACATTATGTTAGTAACCAAAATCACATCATCATTTGGGAATTAGATTCCTTCAAAATCTTTCAAGCTAAAAGGGATTGGCTTGTCTTTATAGTTTTTCTTTTTCTTAATGAAGTACTTAATGGCTATAACCATCCCTTAATTAAACTTTCTCTTGGTCGAGGTAGAGCTTTTGCTAGTTATGATATTGATAATGCTTGTAAGGGGTCTATTATTTACAACTCAACTTTCATTTTTTTTTCATGCTCATTTCTCTAGTTTTCACTTGTTCGATTTTTTTTATCTGTTCACTTGATTTTTTTTACTTTTTCTTTATGGTTGCCCCTTCTATAATCTAACCTATGTTGACCCTATATTGCTCGATCCATAAATCTATCCAACATACCTCTTCTAATCAAACTCTCTATTTCATTTTTTAAGTCGATATAGTTTTCTGTGTTGTGGTCAAAGTCTCGGTGAAAAACATATTTTTTATTAGATCTGTTTTTGTATTTTACCTTAATAGCTTTAGCCATCTAAGCTTAGGGTCCCTTCTATATGCATCAGAGTTTCTCTCTAGATATGTTTAATTCTGTGTAGTTCTTCTGCATTCTCAAGCTCCTGACCCTAGGGTACCCTTGTCGTTTCCTTTTTGAGGAAGGATAATAGATTTTTTCCCTTTTTTTCTACTGAAAAGAGGGGATGAGCCTCTTTCATCTCAATTTCTCATCGTAACTTTAACATTTATGTATTTTTTTACGATAAATAGCACATCGACAAATGTTTTTGGTGATTCAAGAAAAATGTAGCTTCAAGTGATACTTTCTGTCATTGAATCCATTGGTAAGATGACAACTATGGTAGTCTGCTATAAATCTTTTACTTTGAGGCTTCTACATTATAACATGTTATGTAGTCTTTTAAACACTCATTTTTTCTGATAAATTGACATCATGCTCAGGGTAGTCTTTTTTATTCTTTTATTACTCATGAATTGGGATAGAAAAGCATGAATGAGCTATTTAAAAGTTATGATGGACCTTTTCTTTAAATTATAATACCAAAACTGAGTTGCCCTTTGAGTGTGGTAGCTAGTCCTTTGCACATAAAAGCTTTATTTGCTTCTTACGTCATTATGTTCATTCTATAAAGCTTTAAATGATCAAAAGGGACAGTGGTACCGTTGTAAGTCTCTTAGGTCAGCATTTTAAACCTTTTTGGGGCCATGGTTTTGTCAGTCTTCTTGTAAAAGGTGAGGTTTCCAAAAACTTGATCTCATCTTTGAAGGTGTTAGCCTTTCCTTTTAACTCTTTTTCCATGACTTGCATTTTAGCTTTCAGGTCTCTATTTGGCTAAGGCATTTGGTCAATATGTTTAGATTTTTGGATAGTTACTTAGGTTGAGGCATGAGTATAATAGTGGCTAGTTTGAGTGATGGGCTTTTCTTCACATAAGGTTGATGAAGCTTCAGCTTCAATGTTCTCATAGCTCAGTTGCCTTTTCGTAGGTAGTCCTTTAAGGGTGATGAGGTTAGGTACTTTAGAAGTTTACAAAGGTGTGAGGCTTTGAATCATCTCCTTAAAGGGCTGTAACTGTTGAGTTAAGGTTTAGAATTACTCTATTGTAGGGCCTATCTATGCAAGCATAGGTTAGTCTGTGAGTTGGTTGGTATAGGTTTCGGTTCCAACGTGGTTAGCTGGTTTTCCTTTCTCGAGAACTCTTTTTTTGGGTGGCATAATGTTTAGCTCGACTAGAGAATGAATTTTCCCTACCTAGCATGCCAAATGTTTGTTTCAAACTTCAAGCTAAAAGGTAAAATCTTGAAATCACAAAGAGAAAAAAAAGCAGTTAAAAGCAAAGGTTGGGAGTTTTACTCTAACACTCAAGTCTTAGGTCGATTGAAGAGAGGATAAAAAGAGAAAGGGTAAAAGTACAAGAGTATGAGATATCTAGATAATACCTAGATGACTTTATTTATAATTGAAAGTGAAAGATTTTGGGATAACATAATCAGCCTTATGGTCAGGATGACTTGGCTAGTCGAGCTAACCTAAATGCTAATCATGCATTTAGGAAGTGATAAATCAGTATAAAAGAGGACCCTTTAGATAGATTGATAAGGTCGTTAACCTAATGTGGCATTATACTTATCAAGTCAAATTGATATGCTAGGTCAATACAAAAGTCATAAATAACCCTAGCTATCTGTTAGTAGTTCTAATAGGAAAAAAAATCATTTTGCCCTTTGTACTAAAAAATGCCTATAACATCGAAAGCATCGGAATTGAAATTTTATAAAAAATTACAAAAAAGAAAATTTTGTTAAAATTATTTATAAATAAGTGTAATAAAATGTTATTATTAAAAAATTCATAAATTTTAAAATTAATAAAAATTACTTTCACTTATTTTCATCTTAGAAAAAAATAATATCTTATGAAATCCTAATTAAATTAAAATTAAATAACAAATATAATTTTTTTATAAATTTTAAATTTATCATTTTTTAATAAATATTTTTATATTGATTATTAAAATTTTATAATAGTTTTAATTAAACTAAACTTTTTAGAAAAGTCTCTCAATCTTCTTATCATAACAGGTTTTTCCAATAGCATATTAGATTTTGACAAAATTGTGTACTATTCAGTAGTATTACGTATACTACCTCTTTATTCATAAATATGTAATGCTAGTCAAGAAAATCTTCAATTTCAAGTTAGTTATAATACTTCCAACACCCTTCTTACTAGTTATCAAATTTGTATGAAGTCAAAAATATTAACATTTTGACAAAATTATGTAGTATTTAGTAGTATCGCTTATAAAGTTTTAAGGAGTTTCAGCTCTTATATATTGATCAGACCTAATAATTTTTTTATTAGTCATCGTAACATCAAAAGATAAATTATTTAATTAAAACTTTATAAGATTTTATATTTTTTCTCTAAAATTAAAAAAAGTAAATTTTATTAATTTTAAAATTTATGATTTTTCTAATAATAACATTTTTCATTACACTAACTTATAAATAATTATAATAAATTTTTCTTTTTTTATAATTTTTCATAAATTTTCATTTTTTTCACCTTGAGAAATATATTTTCCAGAAGTGTTATAACTTCTCCAAAATGCATTTATGAAAAGTGCTATGACTTTTCAAAAATTTTGAATATCTAAAAACTTGTAAGAAGGATATTTAAATAATTTTACTTATAAAAAAAAGGTTTATTAAAAAAAAAGTGGGTGTATTTAGAACTCCCCATATTAAAGGAGATGAAAGCTTCTTTTTCGAGATTTTCATATAATTAAAATACATAGTAATATAATTAAAGCTTTTATTTGAATTTTATGGCTATCTCTATAATTGCTAAAGCCTTAATAATATATTGATATATATATATATTTATTTACAGAAATTATCAAATTCATTGATACTTAGATTTTCTATATTTTATAAGTGAAATTAGCATGATGATTAGATTAAAAAATAAATATAATAAATATAAATTATTTAATAAAGTCTTCTTTTAGTGATAGCGAGGAATCTTTAGAGGTGTTAGGTTCAGATCCCATTGTGTGTGGATTTGTTTTAATTTTATGTTGGATTTATGTTCTAATCTATTGTTGATTAATAAGTGATTTATTGAATTTAATACTTAGTTATTATTATAATTTATTTTATATATAATTTTATTTTAAAAAATAAAAAGTGGGATATATATTAGTTTTTTTAATTCCCCTTAAAATTAAAAAAACTCGTATATCAAATCATTTCTCATATCTTCATTAGAGTTAATTATACTTTTGATTTTTAAAATTTGAGAAAATATATAAATTGATAATGTAAGCAACCCATTTAATCAATGGTACAATTCATGTTTTTAGGATTAAATTTTTATGATTTTTTTGTTTTAAGTTATTTTTATTGATTTATTGATTTTTTTTAAAAAAAGTTTAATCAAAATTGTAAAAGGAAAATAGTTGGGTTTGGATCGAAATATATTTTTGGTTATGACTAAAATACTAGTTGAATTAAAAAAAATATTTGGCTTGTTTTTTTAGTGAGGATATTTGTAAGAATTGAATTTAAAGTCCAAGATTTAATCTTGATAATATTTAATTTGAGATGTTTGGTTCTACTTGGATTAGGATTTAATGCCTATTTAAAGTAGTGTTGAATCAACAAATTGGAAAGAGCAAAATTAAGAATTTTTTGGTTGGATTTTCTAGTGTTTTCGAATTTAGATAATTAAACTTTTCTTTTATGATTTTTGGTTTAGGAAGAGAATTAGAAAACAAGAGAAAATAGAATTTGAATAGCGGGGTAGAATATGTCAGCTATGGAAAAGAGCATCATTTGCAGCTTGTCCTAAACTTGGTCGATCAAGAACTTAGATGTGAAAAGATCGCGCTAAAAGTAAAAGTCACGAATAAAAGAATGTTGGCACTTTGTGACCATCATGGGTTTATCGAGGCAAAATGGCTATTTCACTATTACTTGAATGGGGCTAACACTTTCATGTTGAAGCAATTATCATGTTCCTACCAAGATTTACACTTTTTTTCTACCATGATGACAAATAGAGATGTAAGTGATGAGCACTAGGCATGTTGGATTAGTTTGGATATTCAATTTTTTTATCTGATCTGACCTATTCAAATATTTTATTTTATGATCTGTATTCGATCCATATAATAAGAATATTCAGATAAAATTGATCTGCATAAATTTGAATCAATTTGGATCAAATATTCGAATCTACATGTTGACACAAACATAGAACTTAAATATATTAAGTTTTACATAACGACATCCCACACAAGATTTTATAGAAAATTCAGCATGAAGCCAGAGCATCATCAAATCATCCCAAACAATGCCTTAAGCCATCACGCTAGAAACACAATATGTCATCATAATAGAAGTTGTAACCACAACATAAGACTTGATAGTTTTTATTTAGCAGGGGTTTTATACCACCTTCATTTCTTCCCACTCTTTTTTAAGACCAACACCACCAAATGACCCATTTTGTTGTGCATTTACTTTCAACTCCTTAAGTTGCCTACTCATCACAAAGATTAAATCAAATCAATGATTCGTGACACCTCTTTAATAAGATAAAATAACTAAACTCACTTATAAAATTTTTGGTAAAAAAAAACTAACTCAGAAAATTTAAAAATTTTCATTGTTGATGTAATAATTTTCTTAAATTATTAACATATTATTTTCTTAAAATTTTAATATAAAATACATAAACTAAAAGTTTTTTTAATATATGTAAAAAACAAATAGGCAAAAAATTCAAAATGAAGAAGAAAATGGACATATGCTACCTTAAAAATTATAAGGGTGATATTAAATAAGCCAACAAGGAACACAGGCTTAGATGCAGAAGCTATTAGTAGAGTTTCAAAAACATTATTATAGGGTCATAGGATGGCAGAGAAAGAAAGAGAAGTAGAAAGACCAATGGTCAAAGAATTTGGACAATGATAAGTTTTGCTTATTTGATGTTGGGTCCATTTCCATCTCAAGCCTTCTTTTAGCAAAAATACACCAAGAGTTACTTTACAGTTTTTAGAGGAAAGCTCCACAACTATTGTTATCTTTGCACAACAATTGCATTAAAGTTCTGAATTACTAATTCTATTTTAAAAAATATAGTTTGTTTACTATATCTTAACAATTAGATTAAAGATAATCTATGAGCAATCCCAAAGAAACAAATAAGTGAGTCCAGTAAATAACAAACAAGAAGAAGATCATCTAGTATTTAAAAAAATAGTAATAATGATGCCAAGACTACTGTGAACATGCATAAATGTAGTTCATACCTGAGTCTGATTATCATCATTACTGACAATGTTTCCCATAGTTTGAAAAGCAAGTATAAAAATTATAAGTGATGGATGACTAGCATAAATGAATTTTGGTCAGCACGAGTAGTCAAAATATACAGCAAGTATAAAACACATAAAGTATAAAGACATAAAAACCCTCTAACATAAGCAAAAACTATAGGCAGTAAACAAAACAAGAGGGTATGCTAAAAAAATTTTAAGAAGGATGGCAACATAAGTTAGTTTGCATTTATATATTTTATAGACTATGCAAAAGTTTACGCTAGAAGTTCCAATAATCATGGGCAAACCCCAGCTTCAATCACAGCTTGAATTTTGTCATTTGGGTCATTTGAAAGATAAGATAGTGCCCAACAAACATCTGTCAAAACTTCATCATTCATATAGATAAGTTCCTAGGTTTCACCTAAAAAGAACACGAGGATTGTTATCATAAGTTGTTAATTTAATCAAGGATTGAAAAGAACGGATTTTCCAACCATAAGGCTTGTTAATTTAATCAACTCAATACATAAATGAAATTCTCCATTATACAATTGCTTAAGCTATGAAGGTTTTCTATTATTTTTCCTTCCCTTGGTTAGTTTGCTCCCATAAAGAAAGAGTACGATGATTTGACTAAACAAATCTTAGGCTAAACTAAAAGTATTTGCTATTAAGATAGGATTTGAAGACTTTAGTAAGTGTTCATTGATGATATACAAATATGCCATAGGAGTTTCCAAATTATTCATAACTTGAAGTATAAAATAAAAAAGGTTAGGGAGAAAAACTAACTAGCAATCCAACAGCAACACTCAGCGGTGCAATTCTATTTATTTTTGCACGTAGATTGATAATCTTAGTGTATGTGAATCTTTTATTTTCCCTCATTCTATAGGCAAAACCTATTACCATCATGTTATGATTTTTATTTCTAAAAAGCAAAAAAAGACAATCTTGGGAAAAGATAATATAACTCTGTACTTGAAAGTTGTCCATTGATAAAGATGTGTATAGCATGGCCTATTAATTAAACAATGAGAGTGGGGAGTTTACCTTTATGAAGGAAGGATTCAAATGAACTAATGTCAACACTGTAACATATAAAATCTAATTATGAGACATTTCCAAAATTTAACGATCAATAAGCACCATAAAATCTTAAATCTAGTTGCAATGCTACTCAAAGATATTTTTATTGTCAATGAGTTTCTAACATATTAAACATAAAAAATCAAGCAAAGAATGCAGAAGAAGCAAGTTATAATAAAAGTTTCTACAAGTTATAATAAAAGTTATGATAAAAGACGATAGAGAAAGGAACTAAATGTAAATTAAGAATGAGGAAAAAATAAAAATTTCCTTCAAATCTAACTATAGGGACATTAGTCTCACCAAGTAAGGTACCATAGGTAATGTACCATAAAAATATTGGATTAGTCAATATGCTTCATTTACAATAATACTAAAAGTGGTCATACAAATTAACTCATTTCACAACAACAGATCTTTACAATATTAAAAACTACATTCATGCAATCAAGAAAGATACTGATAGACCAAAGAGGCAAGTTATAGTGCATGTTATTAAATAACACTCTTGCAACAGATTTGATATCATAGTTCAATAAGAAAGCTACATAATTTCCAGATTTTAATGTGTATATCTGATCTTAGAAAATGTTAAACATTAACTAGATTTAATAAACAATTAAAGATCCTACGTCTATTGAAAGAAGGGGACTTTGAGAATACAAGTAGAAACCTGTTGGAAGCTTCCAACCAAGGATTGTTCCAGTAATAAGTTAAGTGCCAACAAAGCAATGATAAGCTAACCATGAAATTTATCCTATTACAAATTTCACATAACCCTAGACCCCATAAGTTAAAGAAAATAACATTTTTTTCAAAGAAATCTACTTTGATGCTTAGTTGGCAAGCTAACAGGGTTTTGGAGCAAGAATTTGGGAAGTTGACACCACTGAATCAATTCCAACCATTTTTGGATCACTATTAATGGAAAAAAATTTTGGCTCTCTAAATGATTTCATTATCTTAATTGAATAGAAGATTGAGTACCATATCTACCTTTATTGAGATATTTTTTCTCTTTTTCAGCCATGTCCAACAAGACATAAAACAACACCAATCCAAGTAATTAGAATCAGATATCTTAAGAAAAAAAGAAAAAAATAAAAACTTTTAGTACTGAAGAATCCACTTTTTACAATAATGTCAATTTTTCACTAAAGGTAATGAAACCTTCCATCTTTTTAATAGATTCCTTACTTTGTGAAAAAGATGCATACTCTATCAATTTTCAATAACTAACAAGCTCAAATATGGCATCTTGATCTTGTATGCTTTTAAGGATTCAAAACATAGTAATAAAATGAGTTTCATTGTTCCAACTTATATAAACTTAAAAACTAACCTTTGTAAGAAACCTACTATATAGAAATGATTAATACCTTGACTGGTTTAACTTATAACAATATGATTGTTCATAAAACATAATTTCACCAATTCTTGGCGTATGATTTACTTAACAAATTATTAGTTAGTTATTATAGACAAAAAGTAGAGAAATTATTTATAGCCACTATACTTAGATGATGAGAAAAAGGGTAAAAAAATTGTATCAAGAGCAAAAAAAGCTCAACTAAATAAGGACAACACAAACCTTCTTTGATAATTTTGAAGAAAATCATTGAGCTGCAAGTGATGTTTGTACTAGAGAACTACATACATTGGCCCCAACTACATGCACCTTATAACATTTAAGAGTGTTTCTTCAACCAATAATATATTTGATTAAATATGCCATTATATACAAATAATGTAAGAAGCAATCCAATAATGAAAATCAACACCATAATAAACATTTAATCATCCATAATAAATATAAATTAAAAAGCTCCTAAATAAGGTAGTAAAATATGATGCAATAGTCTATAGGTACTAACAATTACACTAAATCACCAAATGCATTCCATTTCACTTGAGCCAAACTATATCAACCTATTAGGATACTAGAAAGCAAGTTCAAAATAAAATAACTATCCAAAAAATATAACTACAACATTTCATGATATGAAATTAAGAACATAAGTTGCAAAATTGAATTTCATATTCAGTAGAGTTTTTAAATCCCTTCTATATTCAATTTCCTAAAAATAAAATAACAAAAATATCCATAATAAAATAGAAAAAATAACTTACAATGAAATGAACTAAAAATAAAATCAAAAGATTACCTTCCACTTTAAAGTCAATCATTAATAACCATCTTTGTTTCATTAAGGTTGAAGTCCTTAAAATCTATGAAACAATATATATATAATTCATTAAATCAGTAAAGGAATGATATATAATAAGCAAACAACATAACTAATCTTATTAAGTTATAAATAGTTAAATACTTACCAAGTTCAATGTCTTCCTAAACATTTAATTTTTTCTCATTTTCAACCTATATAAGTGCAGATTTTAGCTAATTTTGTGTACATATAAGGGCCTTGACCACTTTTGGAGTTAAAGAACTATAATATGCATCAAGAACACACTTTTCAATACTAAAAGCAGATTCAGAAGCTATAGTAGACATAAGAATGACTATTACATCTTGTGCAATCATAACAAGTATTAGATATTTGCAACCATTTACCTTCCACCAAAGTAAAATGTCAATATTCTTATTATCTTGCTCATATATATCCTCTATGTACCTTTCAATTCTGACTTTCCCTTTTTGTATTGTGACTTTGCCCTTTACTTTTTGTATTTTGACAAGGTGTATGCCTTTACATCATCAACATCAATATTTTCCTTTAAGTGCATTGGTGTTTGGGAATCAAAACTTGCTCTTCCATTAGAGCCACCAATAATTAAAGCATAATGCTTAAATAATGCATTTAAGGTGACCTTTACTCGATTACCTAACTCTTAACCTTATTTTGATCATAAACCTCATCAATGACAAACATTGCATAATTCGTCTTGTGTCTAGGATCGAAAATAATAGCAATGAATAACAAAGGATTGAGGTTCTTTACGTTTCCCTAAGATTTCTCAAACTTTTGTTTCATTTGAGAAGTCATCAATTGAATATTTGGATTTGAATCATGCAATTTATCATTAATTTGTATTCCAACACCTAACACTATATGAAAGTAATTATTGCTAGTGACATACAAAGAATTAGAGACTTGAAAAGTAGAATCATAAAAATTTTTCAAAAAAGGCAACAATCCACGAACATAATTCTAATCATCTTCAGTAGGCAAGTCCTTTTTTTTTTTGCCCTAGGTTCAACTCTATATTTATCATTTTATTCCTTTAGCCTATCAAAAGCTTTGTGAAATGTCAAAGTAGCTTTCAACATTAAGAAAAGTTGAATTCCACCTAATCTCAACATCCAAACAAACAAGACTTTTACTTGTTATTTTCTCTTGCTCTATACAAATTTTGAATCTTTGCAACCTTGTAGGGGACGACATGACATACCTCATAGTAGAAAAGATTTGAAAGATTGACTCGTCAAAATCTTTCAAACCTTCTTGCATGGTAAGACTAAAAATGTGTACACAACATCTCATATGCAAATGCTTACTATTTAAAATACTTTTCTTCTAATTATTAAGTCTTCTTTTTACATATTGGATGCCAATATCATTAGCACTTGCATTATCTACCGTGATAGTGAGAACTTTATTTTTGTCCCATTCAAGCAAATGCTTTTTCAATAACATCATCAAAATGATTAGGAATTAGAGTGAAATTCAAGATTCGTTCATGTAATTTTCACTCTTAATTAATGAAATAAACTCTAAAACACATGTAACTAAGATTTTGCCTAGAAGTCCAAATGTTAGAAGTAAGAAAAACTCTTAGTTTTTATTTTTTTTAAATACATGAAAAGCTTTTCTTTCTCACTTAAGAAAATGTCATAGCAATCTTTAACCGTAATGAACCTTAAAGGAACTTGAAATCGAGGTTGCATAACATTACAAAACTCATGAAATCCATCATGCTCAATAATCCTAAAAAGTAACTCATCCAAAATGATCATCCTAAAATAATATTTTCTATATGTTTCTTGATCAAAATTTCATGTAACAAGTGATGAACCACTACTATTTCTCGTGTTATCCCAAAAAGGATTTTTAAACATAAGGGTATTTTAGTTCTCATTAAGTTTATTCAGAGGTTTTTTGAGTATCTATTCATGTAATTATACAAGACTGTAGTTTCATTTATGCTATGACACTTTATGATTTTATCACAATAGTTGTAAAAGGCTTTTTCATTAAATCTATCATTACCAAACAACTTGGTAAAATATTCCCATACCTGGACGTTAACCATCCCAATATACCACTACGTGGTTTTTTAGAATTTGTTGGAACAGAGGTAATGGCATCTCTTAAAACATCTTATATTGTTGCTTCTCCAATAAGATAAGCTTCAAACACCAATGGCATGTTATGAATAACAAGTGACTCACTTTGACTCAAAATATTATTGAAATTGCTTGATGTTGTTGAACCATCCAGGTATCTAGATGAGATATAATAAAAAGAAAATTAGAATCATAAAAAAAAAGAACTAGAAATCAAAACATCAAAGAAACACCAGAACCTCCACCAAATTCCTACAAACTAACATAAAAAAACATCATACAAAAATTGGGTTTTCACTTTCCTTTAATATATTACTACTAAATATTACAATTTTTTAAAAACATCTTAACTAAAGTTGGACAAGTTGGACTTATCTTGAAGATCCATGATATTCTTTAGAGTAAAACTGTAAAAGTAAAAGGTACTATGACTCTATGTGAGGCAATAGGTGAGGCTGAAAGAGACTAAGACCAAAAGAGATTAAATGTGACAATGTGTCGTGTGGCAATGTGAAAGTTTGAGAAGGAAACACTTAGGAGGAGATAGTTGGCCGTTAGGACTTGAGAGCAGCGTGAATCATAAGAGTGAAAGATTAAAGATATGGCAAATGAGTTTAGAGCAATTAGGTTTATACTTTAGAGTAATGTTGATTGTCGGCACTCGGCAGCATGGGAAAGTTAAGTTTTTTTAGGCCATTATCCACTTTCAAATTGAATTGAATTTTTGGGTCATTATCCACTTTTAAATTTTAAATTTTTAAGTTTTTTTTGAGTTTTTTAAAATCTGAATAAAAAATCGAAATTGATCTATTTTTTTACGATTTGATAATATCATTTATCTGAATCCAAATTGGATTATTTAAAATCCAAACAGAACCAATTCGAACATTTTGGTTCGAGTCGACTTTTTAGTTTTTTTGCTTAGCCCTATTGAACACAAATATCTAGATAGTAATTGAAGAATATACGGGTAATTCTTTCTTTTTTTTACTAACCAATTAACTATTTTTTATTTTTTATATATTCATATTTCTAACGCATAATTTTTTATTTGTTGTAATTTATTTAGTTATTTAACTTTTTATTTTAATTATTTGTTTCTTTTTAATTATTTATATTTATTATTTTTAAATTAAATTCATAAATTCATACCAAATTATTAAAGGATTTTTATGGGTTTAAAATTTTTTTAAAAAAATAATTTTAAAAATTAATCACGCAAATTATTTGAGGATTTAAATCTTAAAATTAAAATACTATCAAACTATTGAAATATTTAATATTAAAAAAATAAATTTTGTGATTAAATCCTACTAAATTATTGGAGAATATATTTCAAAATAAAATCTTAGCAAATGATTAGAAGATTTTATTAATTTTAAAAGATAAATTTTTTGAAGTTTTAATGAATCCAATGATGGAATTTTTTTAGATAATGACAATAGTCTCCTTAAATATTTTTTAGGTGAGAAACTATTCTTGAATTGCTACTAAACTATTAGAGTAATTATTAAAACACTTTTCAACATTAAATTATTTAATAAATTTTTTTAAAAATGTTTTAAAACTTTGGATAACATGAAAACCAGCTGGTATTGTCCTTTAAATAAGCGTTGTAAGGGGTGTTATAATCTTTCCTACACGTAACCATACTTCGAAACCTAATTTTTTTTCATAAATCAAAACCTATTCTTTTTAAAGAATCCAAATCAAGCTTAGAACCTCTTTAAGAAGAATAAATCATTAGGTGACCAATCATACTTAAACAAAAAAATTGATAGCGACTCTATATTTGTGTCTAATAATCATTTTACGGACATGTACATTATGGCATATACCTAAACAAAATGCACAATTTGTAACATGAACTTTTAAATAGAGTTAAATATAAAAATGGACCATGTACTATATAATTTTTTGTCATTTTGATACCTAACGAAGTAAAACTATCATTTTGGTACTCCAACTTTTATTTAGTCATTTACTTTGATACCTTATATTAACGTTATCAGTCAATTTATTGATGTGATATGAATATTTAATAAGATTTTGACACGTATCAAAAGTCTAGTCAAAGTCACATATCAATTGCTACGTCAGCATTAAAAGAAAATTTCTAAAAAGTTCATAAAAATTCAAATAAAATTCTAAAAAGATTTTAAAAATTTTTTTAAAAATATGAAATATTTTAACAAAATTATAAAATTAAAAATTGAAATATTAAATAAATCAAAAACTAAATGAAAACTTAAAAATTAAAAAAAATCTCAAAATTTTAATAAAAAATCCAAAAATATTAAGAAATTTTCAAAAAAAAATTTCATAAAAATAAAATTTGCTTAAATTTCAAAACATTCATAAAAACTTAAAAAATTAAAGCTAATAAAAATCTAAAATTTTTTGAAAAAATCTAAACAATTTTAAAAATTATGAAATTTTTTTAAAAAAATAACTTAAATTTCTCATTTTTTTAGTGTTACAATTTTAATTTTTTTTATATATTTTATGAAAATTTTTTTATATTATTTAGGATTTTTATTAAATTTAAAATTTTTTATTTTTAAAAATTTTTAATTTTATAATTTTTAGCATATTTCAGTCTTTTGAATTTTTTATTTTTTGAAAAATTTTTATTTTTTAATTTTCAAAATTTTTACAGAAAATTTTAGTTTTTTTTTTTAATTTTTTTAAGTTTTTGTGAATCTTTTTTTGAATTTTAAGAAAAATTTATTTTTATTAAAATTTTCATTTCTTTATTTTTTAGAATTTTTAAAAAATTCTTTTGGATTTTTATTAGTTTTTGAGATTTTTCTAAATCTTTTAATTTTTAATAATTTTTTAAAATTTTTTAATTTCTAAAATATTTCATATTTTTTAGTTTTTTTTTTATAATTTTTCAAAATATTTTAGATTTTTTAAAAAAAATTTAATAATTTTTGAAAATTTTTTTATAATTTAAAAAAATTAAAATTTTTAAATTTTTTTGAATTTTTCTATTAATGCTAACGTGATAGTTGATAACATAGTGGTGACTAGACTTTTGACATGTGTTAACATTTTATTGGTTGTTCATGTCACTTTAGCATGTTGACTAATAGCGTTAATCCAAAGTACCAAAATGGATAACATAATGAATGTTCAGGTATCAAACTGACAGAAAGTATATAGTACAATGGTTGTTTTTATATTTAATCATTTTAAATAATGTATCATTTTAATCTAAATTCTAATAATGTTAACTTGTATATAAGATATTTAACCAATATAATTTTGTTATATACTTGTCATTTATTAAATAAATGTGTTAAATATTTTGTAAAAGCTTTTTGTTAAATAAAAGTGAAATATTTTGTAAAATTTTCATGTGGATATTACGTGAATGCTATGTGACAAACAATAATTAATTGATCTCAGACAAATATTTTTACGGTCTAGGTAAAATTATATTTTTTAATTTATATTGAAAAAAATGTTGATAGTCTGCGGTGAACATATAACTTGATAATATTTGTCAAACTTTACATATATAAGCTAATATGGTTAGCAATTAAGATTAGAGTTTGGATAAACATGATACATAATTTGAAAGTTTATGGTGCAAATTGTATTTAAGTACTAATTTAACTATTTTTCTCAAAGTTTAGGTACCAAAAGTATCATTAACCCTATTTATTATGTGCTTTTATTATATGTATTTTGGTAAACATAGACGAAATATTTAGGTATATATAATTAATACTTATTAAACAATAACACTTTTAAAATCAATGACGCAATAAGATTATTATACGCACAAATTTTGTATTCGAAAATTTAAAACAGAAATAAAAAATGACAAATTTCAATTTTATTAAATAAAATATCGGATGCAATTCTCTGTTTGCTATTTTTTATAAAAGAAAATAGTTTTTTTATTCGATCTCCTTGAAAGCGAAATTGCTTGAGAGTTTCACTGCTTGATCTCGAATGAAGTGGTTAGCGGATCTTCAAAACTGTGCCTTTTGTCATAGAGAAGAAGCCTGAATAATTTTCGTGACCACAAGCTTGATCACGAATCGGTGAAGATTAGCATAATTTTAAAGAAATGGGCTAAAGGTTTATATGATTCCTTGGTTGATTGAATTTGAGATGGCTCGAGTAATCTTCAAAGAAATGATCATGAAAGCTTGATAGCTTGATCCCGAACGAAGTAGTTAGCAGATCTTCAAAATTACGTCTTTGTCATAAAAAAAAGGCTTGAATGATTTTTATGGGTGCAGGCTTGCTCATGAACTAGCGAAGATAGGCAGAACTTCAAAAGAATGGCGTAAGGTTTAGAATTCCTTTGTTGGTTGCTTAAATTTGAGATGACTTGGTAATCTTAAAAAAAACCGATCGCGGAGACTTGTTGTTCTAAATTGATTTTATTTGAAGAGATGACTTGATAGCCTTGGAACTTGGAGAGACGATTGGTAATTTTGAAGGTTTAAAAATATATGAATGGGTTAGTTCTTCTCTTTTTGGAAATTGCTTTACCAATGGCTTGGAGAAACTCTCTATTTATAGTGTTGAGTGAGACTATGTGGGAAAGTTTCCAAAAGAGCTTATTTAGTTTGATTTTATCTCTAATTATTTTAATTTAATTAGAGGTAATATTGAAGAAAACTCACAAATACAATTTAATTGAGTGATTTATGAATTCTTAAATTTTGATTGTTCAAATCATATGTTTTCATATTAATCTATCAAGTAATTTTGATATATGTTTTTAAAAATTTTATTTAATCAACTAAATATTTAATTTAATTAATTAAAATATTTTTAATTTATGTCTACAATCATATCCAAAGCACACATTAGGAGAGTGTTTTAGTGTGAGATAATCTGTTTAAAAATTATGGTGATTTGTACTTAGTAATTATATCACCTTGTTTGATAGCAATTAAAAAATTTTACGTAACAGTAATCTTAAACTATTAGAATGATAAGATCACTGTCTTAGGAAATGATTTGATTTCCAATCTAAAAGATAAGAAAATTTTATTACCATAAGAAAGCAATTTTTAATATTATTTTTTGATTAATTTACCCTCACAAAAAATATAGTTAAAATTATCTAAGAAGCTGACTAGTAAAAATTTAAAAAATCAGTTTTTTAATAACTTATTTATATTGACTAGAAAAAGGGTAATGAATTTATTTAATTTTTTTTGAAAATTATTTTTATCAAAATTGATTTATATTTTATAATTTTATATAAAATAACGTTTAATTATGTTAATTATGAATTGTTGAATCAATAAGTACTAAATATTTTTTTATAAGATTATTTTGGATATTTTGTATTATATGATTTATTTTTCATATAACATCAAATATAATAATATAAAATATTAATAATTTATAATATTATGTCAAATATAATAATTTAAAATGACTGATGATCAAATCACCGTAATGATCTAGAAAATGAAACAAAACACTACCTAAAAGAGATTCGGATACTCCTGAATTACGTAATTCATATTGTTACATATTTTTATCAAGTAGGCGATAGGTTGGCTTGGCAAACAACTGATGCGCTTTTGGGACGGAGAGGCCAGGTTTCTCGCTCTTGTCTAAGTCGCTGGGCTGCATCCCATTAGGCAACTCCCAGTCAAAGCAGTGCATCAATTGCGCTACAACAAGTCAAAGAGTCGTAAGGCCTAATTGCATTCCAGGGCAACCCCCACGGCCTGAACCAAATGGAATGAGCTGAAAATACCGCCCTCCTCGGAGGTCTATGTTGCGATCAACGAATCTCTCCGGAAAAAATTCTTCAACTTTGTCCGACCACACATTGGGATCTCGTCCCATTGCCCAAATGTTGACTAATATCCTTGATTTCTTCGATATATAATATCCATCAATGGTGATGTCTTCAATGGATTCATGGGGAATTAGCAATGGCGCCACGGGGAGCGGCCGTAACGTTTCCTTGACAACCAAATCCAAGTAGGTCAATTTTGGTAAATCTTTCTCGTCTACCATTCTATTCATTCCAACGTCGCTTTCTAACTCGTTTTGAAATTCAAGTATCACTCGTGGATGCCTTAAAAGTTCGGCTAATGCCCACTCGATAGCGGTAGCTGAAGCATCAATTGCTGCCGCGATCATGTCTAAGATTATAGCCTTGCTATTGGTTCGATTAATAATGCATACTTGCTCCTCGTCGTTGGGATTCATCGGTTGGTTCAGCAATGAAACCATCACATCTACAAAATCCTTGTGCTGTTTCTTCTGTGTGTTTTGTTCATGTTCATCAATAATTTTCTCCAGAACTTCATCAAGGGCCTTACTAACTGCCTTCAAACTTCGTGTCAATCCCTCAAGATAAGTAATTGACAATCATAAGCCCGCCTCATTTACCAAAAAAAAAAAAAAGAAATTCTCCAACGTGAAACCAACGATATGGACAACCAAAGATTTATGTTTGAAATTACACTATCATTCCCTTCTAATATATGCTAGAAATTATCATTTTATAGGGTTTTTAAATTTTATTGGTAGAATTAGTAAAATGACACGTATCTCTTAAAATATAATTAAAAAATAATTAAAAATAAAAAATGTGAAATAATTTATTAATTTTAGTATGGAATTAAAAATTTTATTATCAATATATCAAAAGTGAATTTTATAAAAAATATTAATATTATATTTCACATAAATTTATTATATTTGGTATTTTAACTTATCTTAAATTATTTTGGATTAGATATTAATATTATGAAAATATATCACTTACAATTATTATAATATAATTAATTATTTATAATTTTGTATAAGATACATAAAAAATTATGTGAAATTCATCCTTTTAAATGATGATTCTCTATATAATTAATTAATTATAACATTATAATATAGATAATTATCGGTCAAATACCCTGTACAACTAAATCTTTAAGAGCTAGCGGGTTCAGTCAAATAAATAGGCCAGCTTTCGGCAGTCTATCTTTATGACAGAGAGCCCGGCCCCATCATAATTAGAGGTGTAGAATTGTTGAGAACTCTGTACAAATTGTTAAACGTGGCTCTGCCTTTGCCTTCTGCTCGACCCAACCATAAGAAAGGACAAAACTCCCGACAGAGAACATGCAGCTTTGGCACCAAATTGATATTATGCAGACATGGTATGTACAGATCAGAACCATTGCTACAGTAATGAAAATTAATCCCTTTCCTAAGGCAATTGGCATAGCAGTTTAAGTACATTGGAATCCAGTTTGATTAAATCTGAGACACGATTTGCTCAGAAAATATGCTTTTGGCTATGGATACTCACTCCATAGCACTATAGAAAATTTGCTCAGACACACAAGTATAGAGTCCAGTTATTAGGCATGATAAGTACTATAGCAAAGGAACATTTACCTGAAGGTCAAGTGGAGCAAGAGAAGGCACGCAATCTGCTATATTGAAAGCTCCTGCTAAGTCGAGGGCCTCTCGAACCAACCCTTTCAGGTTAAAATTATCATCCCTACTTCGTCCCAGAATGATCTTATACATCATCTCCTCGATAAAATTCCCCACTTTACCACTAAGGTCCACCACCTCTTTTGCTGCGGCGGCCTTCTTTAGCGACTCGACCATCAACTCTAGCTCAGCCCTCCTCGCCGGTGCAAAGGATTCAACTTTTGATGCACTCAGAAGTTGCAGCGTACATAGTTTCCTAACATTGCGCCAATATGATCCGTACTGTGCAAAAGCCAAGCCCGTGGAACCATAGGAAAAATATTCTGCTGATTGGACTCTAGGCCTGCTAGCAAAAACAGCGTCATGGGTCTTAAGGAATAGCTCGGCTGCTTGAGATGATGATATCGCAATGGCTGGTACGTGGCCCAAGCCTTCTTGGCATTATGGGACCATATGTTTTGGCTAAATGGTGAAAGGTCTGGTGGGGGAGTTTGCCTAGTATGAGGAGGTTACCGATGATCGGTAAGCCACGGGGACCAGGGGGAAGTTTCCGATCATTTTTTCGGTATTTTGGCTGCCATCAGTTGGCATGTAGTCGGTGAAGGAAGAGGCAAAGCGATCCAAGGAGGACTAGCAGAAGGGCCAATGATGGAGACAACGTCATCGGTGCTCTCTTGAGGTGTGGTAAAATTAGACAAAGAAATATATAATAGATATAGACAAATTAGAAAGAAATTTGCAAAACAAATTTCATTTCTAGGGAGGGGAGGGCATTAAAAACATGTCATAATTTTGAGCTGATGCATCAGCCATGATACCATGCAATTTAAGCATATATTTTTTTAATGCAATAGCATCACGATGCTTTACTGTTTGGATAGTATGGCTACGATCCAATTAGACTTACCTAGTGAGCCCACCACACCCAATTTGGACATTTTTTGTGACCATTAATATTTTTAGTTTTATTTTATTCATATATGAAAAATTTTAAAAATTAAAATATTTTTAGTGAATTTAAAAAATAACATTCTACATGTGTTGACAGTATTAATTTTTTAATTGTATCTTTAAGCAATTAATTTTTTTTCTAAAATGTCTCCTAAAAATTTTAAACTCTAACCTAAAATTAAATACAAAGAAGTCAATAAATAAATACAAAAAAATAATAAACAAATATATATCTAGAATTAAATAAGTGAAAAACACTTATGCAAATTAGTAATTAAATATATATATATATATATAATATGATAGAAATTTTAGACTTTTGAAATCAATGGGTTTCCACGTGACACTCCATTCCTTTTTTTTTTTACTTTTTTTGTTTTTATTTTTTAATTAAATTTTTTTATCATTATTTTGGTTTGTGACTTTATTTTTTCATTAAATAAACTTTGTAAGAAAAAAGTTTATGAAAGTAAAGATAACAAAACAATCCACATTCATTGGATTTCGATTCGTCTCAATTCAATAGATATATATTTTTAAATTAGGGATCAAGTCAAGACTTTTTTTTTTTTTAAATCATAGTCGAATTGAAGGTGATTTAAAGAGTTGAGAAGTCAATATTTATTTAGATTTATATATAAACTCTTATTATATATTTATTGTATGTAATTATAATTTTTTAAAACTCAAAATCCTAATATTAATTTTAATATAAAATAATGTGTTAATATCATTTTAATAAAATTTTAATATTTTAAATTTTAGATGAAATTAAAATATGCACAAAAATAAATTTTTAATTTACTTTTAAATTATTGTATCTAATGATCATTTATAATTTTCACTTTATTATCATTGTTGTTTTCATCTAAACATGTATTCTATAATTAATTTTGGTCACATCGCTACAGTAATTAATTTTATTACTATATCTATTTTCAATTTCATCAAAACCAATTTACTTATTCATCCTAATGAATCTTAAATTGATCGAGATTGATGAAACATTAATTAAGACATCTCTTTTGTGAATATAGAATTGGATAATATTATACAAATAACTTAAATTAATAAAATGCATATTAATCAAAATTTACATTAACATGTAAATTTTTTCTCTACATGTAAAATGTATCAAATTAACATTAACTTTATATATATCTTACATCTATGCATTTAACTAAGTTGGTTGATGCATGATTGTCCACACAAAGACTAGGATTCAAATTCGTCCCCTTTTCCTCTTAAAAAAGTTAACGAACTTTCATGCTTATATATATATATATATTATATTACATATACTATATATCAGTACTAATATTTGTTGTCATGTGTCTTATATATTAACATTTACATTTTTATCAATTTTTAAATAATAATTATATATAAATACAAATGGTTAATATGAATGCTTCAATTTACAAATATCAGATATAATTTTTTTTTTTTATAATCAATCAACTACATTACTTAAATAAGATTGTCATAACGTATAAATTCTTGAACCTATTGCTAGACATAGATTTAAAAGTCGTCATCAATTTTTTTTATTATATAGGATTGGTCATCTAATTGAATATGTTCTATTTTAAAGAGGAGTTACAAGTTCGACTTAGATATCTTTAATTAGTAGATTATAGTCCATGAAATCAGATTTTAAGTTCGAGAATATGGTTACATGTAAAAAATATTATAACAGCTTTACAACGCCCATTTAAAGGATGGTATCAGTTTAATTTTGAGTTATCCAAGTCTTAAAACATATTTATACTTTACCAAATAATTTATATTGAAAATTTGAAAAATTTCCTTAAACTACTAAAATAAATCTTAAAATAAGTTAGTAATAATTTAATAACATTTTTTCACTTTAAGAGCATTCAAGGAGACTATTTATCACATTTTGAAGAGGCTTTATTATTGGATTTATTTCTTTTGTAAAAATGATATTTAGAACCTTAGCATAAAAAATTCTTATATAAATTCTTTAATATATTGGTAAAATTTAGAAAATTATTTTCTTACTTAAGAATTTACATAGAGATTACTATTTGCAATGCTCTTACTAATTTCATTATTAGAGATTCACAACCTATTTTTTAATAAAAATAAATTTATTTTTAGAAATACCTTCCAATATGTTAATAAGATTTTTTGTCAAAGATTATCTTTCAATATGTTGGTAAAATTGAAAAATTATTTGCTTCAAGAAAATTCATTAAGTCCTCAAATAGTTTATTAAAACTTAATTCAAGATTTAAATCCTCTAATAGTTTGGTAAGATTGAAAATTTATTCTTTGAAAACCCCTTTTTTAATTAAAAATAAATAAATAATTAAAATAAATAAAAATTATCATGCAAATAATATCATGTAATAATATAATATATCATGCCATAATAATATAATCATGCAATTATAAGATGTCACGCAAATAAGTAACTAATCATACAAATATATTATAAATAATACAAATAATGGATCATATAAATAATAAATATCACATGCAAATAAATTAAAAATCATGCAAGAAAATTATCACACAAATATAATATTAATCATGCGAATTCATGCAAAAAAATATATTACAATTAATAAATAATCATGCAATTATATTTATTATTCATACATAAATATAAAATATCAAGCAATTATATGTTCATGCAAAAATATCAAAATAAAAGCATGCAAATAAAATCATAAATAAAACATGCAAACAATAAATATTTTATTAAAGTTTTTTTTTTCTTTTTTACCTTAATTAGCACTTGAAATAACAAATAAGAAAATAAATGATAAATAAATAAATTAGAAATAAAATAAAAAAATTTGCCAAATGAAATGGGTTATGCAGGTCGAATATGGCTTTCACGAGGATCCTCTTTTCTTTTCTTCACGATAAAGCTAATTTTCAGCAGCCTTTCTCTTATGCTTTTAAATTTTTTTTTCTTTCTGAAGTTTATTAGATTTTTCAAGAACACCTAAACAAATCTAACATTCGGCAATCCATAACCAAACATCGCCGTAGCCAATGCCACTAAAAAAACTCCTCTACGATTCTCTTTCCCTCTCTTTTTTTTTTTTCCACCCAAAAGGTCCTATTTAAATTATCTTCCCTCTTTTCTTCACCCACAGCCTAGACCACCTATTGCCATATAGGAAATGAGAAGAAAACTTGGTTGTTTTTTCTGAGTTTTGTCGTGTTTTTGGTTGCTAGGCTATGGATGGGTTCAGTTTTGAGTATGGATTTTTTGTGTTTCAGTGTTCTTTGCTAATGCTACTGTCTATCAGATTTAGGTCTATTTCTAGGTTGTTTGGGCATTTTTAGTGGTTGTTGCTTCTAGGAATTGAATCTTTGGTAAATTCTTTAGGTAAGGGTTAATTTTTGAGGCTGGGTAATTGTTGATTTTGGGTGACTTGTTTTCTAACTTGAAATTGCTCTCTATGGGTTATGAATTTGCTTGGTGCTTATGGCTTTTGCTTTCAATTGCTATGCCAATTCTTCATATTGATTATGCCTATATGGTTACTTGTTATTGCTTCTGTGTATTGCTTGTTGCTTCCATTTGCTTTGTTTGAAAACTATTTGCCAAGAATGGCCTCTAATTGTGAACCGAATTGCTATCCTTGTTTACCTCTCTCTTTCCCCCTGTGACTTGCAAATTTGAGTCCTTTATAATGATTCATACTTCTTCAATTTGGAAAATATCAATGTCACTAAATCTGTGATTTCATTATGATTTTATTTCTTCATGAATTGATTCTTTATGATTTGACTTTGCATGAATTATGCCCTAAGATTGAAGCTGAGATTGACTCATATTTTTTTTTCACAACAATCTTATGTTTTTTATTTTTTTGATTTTCCTTTTTATTTTTTTCCTTTTGATTTTTTTTACTCTTTTACTAAAAATAATAAAAACTAAAATTAAAAACCAAAATCAAAATTAAGACTAAAATTAAAATTGAAATTAAAACTAAAAGCAAAATTAAAATTTTCTGGCTATTAATTCTTAGTTTCAAAATTTATTTTTTGTATTAAGGCCCAATATGCAATCGAAGGCCCATTTTAATTCCTATAAATCCCTAGAAAAAATGGAAATTTACAATCACTCATCTTTGTACATTTTCTGTGAAACAAGAATTGTACAAAGATATAGATGCCTATTATGTTGGGCTCAAATCATTCAACTTTTTTTTCTTTTTATTTTATTTTTTTGTTTTGTTTCTTAAAGAACACTCTAAATAGAGGCATGCAACTTTCGAAAAAATTTTAAATAACTTCTTTAAATGGAGGCACAAAGCTTAAAAACTTTAAATAACTCATCTAAACAGAGGTTTAACAATTTTAAAAACTTTAAATGGCTCATTTAAGCAGAAGCTCAAAAACTTTAAATAACTTATCTAACTAAAGACTCAATAAAAGATAAGGACAATACCCAAAGGTTTTGATGATTATGCTTAGAGGTCTTATAGATTGTATCTGAAAAACTAAAATATTATGCCTGGAGGTCTTACAAATCTTGATTCTAAAATCAATTTAACTAGAAAAACTTATGAATTTTGCCCAAAAGACTTGGAGATTATGTTCAAAAGTCTTACAAATCTTGACTCTAAACTAAATTCAGCTCAGAAAACTTATAAATCATGCCTAGAAGACTTAGAGATGATATTTAGAGATCTTACAAATCTCAATTCTAAAACAGATTTAATTTGGAAGACTTATAAATTTTTTTCGGAAGACTTGGAGATTATTTATGGAAGTCTTATAAATCTTGATTCTAAAATATATTAAGCTTATAAGACTTACGAATCTTATCCAGATAACATAGAGATTACACTTGGAAGATCATATAAATCTTGACTTTAAAATAAATTTAGCTAAGAGACCTACAAATTTTGCCTAGAAGACTTAGAGATTAAATTCGGAGGTCTTACAAATCAAACTTAAAAAAAACTATTTTAAATAAAAGCCCAACCACTTAAAAAAAATGCCTAAAGTTTTAAAAATCATGCATTGAAGACTTTGAAAATATCATTTAAAAGCCTAAAAATTGTACTCAAAAGTTTTAAAAGGTATTACCTAAAGGTTTTTCAAAACTGATACGTAAAAGTTTTAATAAATATTCCCAGAGGTAAAATCTTATCTGATTTAAGAATATGTAATAAATACATCACATGAAATGAATGTAATGCATATAATGCATGGAATGCATGAAATGTTTGCGATGAATGCAATGCATGCAATTTATACCATATGTCTTTAATTGTAGTAATATGATTCTCGAAACTTTTTTTTTCTTTTATCTTTCTATGATATAACCTCTAGACTGGCTGACAAGTTCTTTTACGAACTAAAGCAAACATTCTCAAAATATTTTCATTCTTGAAAACTATTTTTGTTCTTCTAGTGGTCCCTTACATTTGGCATTTTTCTTCCCCCAAAAAGATCTCATCTATTATAGCATTCACTTACTTTTCCACAATGAGCATTCAAATTTAAGAAAAATTTTAAAACCAGTAATGGAAATTGCCCCACACAAATATCTTTCTAAAAATGAATCAATTTTACATATGTGATCACATCTTTTAAAAATTGGTAATTATTACCTTGAATGACTGTGATGAATCACAACTTGGTTTTTCCAAAAAGATGCAATGGCTTGGAGCATCAGGAAAGAATCTTAGTTAGCAAAAAAATTTGACCATTAAATAAGAACAAGAACATTTTTTCATCTAGGCTTTCAAATGAAAATCGTCTTTTGATAATCCTTTCAGTTCTTGATATGTGTTATTTTAATAAATGTCAAGATCAATTATGGCAGGTTCAAAATTTTAAGTTTGAAATAGGAACAAGGTCCAAATTTTAGAGGGAATCTTCATAGTGAGGTTGATCTTCTTAGGCTTTTAAAGAAAAGTCTTCAATGTCCCTTTAAAATCCTTTTTTGGAGTTTCTTACTTCTTCCTTAATGCATGAAAAGTCATGAGTTATTTTCAAAGCTTCAATCTTGCTTTAGACTAACCTTTCGAGTTTTCATCCTAAAGTTTCATTCTTTTCTTTTTTTTTTCTTTTTTTTTTAGATTATTCTATCATACATATGAGCATTCAAAATTCATCTAAAACTAAATCATAATGATTTTCTAAGGAATAAGCTTTTAACTTAGGTATCAACACATGATCAAAATGGACCTTTCAAATGACGTAACATAAGCCAGGGTTTAAGGTTTTGAAAGGAAGGATAAATAGGCCCAAAAATGTATTTAATGGTTATCAAACCAAGGATAATTTTGTTTTTCAAAGACATATTTCTTTTTCCAAAACATGCCTTTTTACCTTTCACCTTTTTTTTTTTCCTTTTTTTTTTTTTGCATAAGTTCAAAATTTTGGAACTTATCTTATTTTAAACCTGCCCTTTAATATAAGGTATTATATTTTAACCCTCAACATAAGATCACATGCTATCTTGATGAGATTTCCCCCTTTTTTTTTTAACTTGCCTTCAGATTTAAAGGATGATCCTTAATTAGGATTCATTCAAAAAAAAAATTAATAAGCTCAAAGGGTAGTAAAAAGATTTTTTTTTATGAAGGGAATATGAAATATGGTCATTTTTCATTTCAAGCACGTTGAAAAGTAGTTTTCAGAAGATAACTTGTTTTGTAATTGATTTTAGATTTAAATGCTTTACATGTATGATTTCACAATATATTCTTTTTGTTTTGTAACTTATACTGATAATGCATTTTGATAACAAACCTATTCAAATGTTCATCTATCCAAAGGGTTATTTAAGACATTAAGTAAATTTAATTTTTTTAATAAATTTACCTTAAGGTGAGGAAAGAGAATTGTTTGATGAAAGATTGAAAAAGGATAAGAATGTTGCACAAGCCCAAAATACTAAATAAATTGAGAAAGTATGGCTCAAGGAATTTAGGTGGTGAAAAATTTTGAAATAGCTTTGACATTTATCAAATCACCAAAATTCAAAAAGCTTAGGAGAGTGCTTTAAAAGATTTTCAAATTATAGCCCAAATGAAAATCAATAAATTTTAAGGTTCTTCATGGTCAAAGTGGAGTGAAGTTTTGAAACTTTCATCCCTAAATATTCTCAAGGTTTTTAATTTTTTAATTGAAAAGAATGAAATATTCAAAGAAATGACTCAAGATACTCATTTTTAATAGTAATCACCAAATTTTTAAGATTTTTTTCACCTGTATATCTAAAAACCCAAACAATCAAAACTCATTAGAAACCAATGACTTTATGTACAAAGAAAAATCAACCTATGATAAAGCAATTTTTCATTGCTCAAAAGGCTCTTGGGTCAAGGTGCCACTATGGATATAACTTTCAATCTTCTCTTTCAACTGTTTGTATTTCTCAGTCGAGTGCCTAATTGCCCTATTATGATAATCACATTTACTATTTGAATCATAACTCTTTATTCATGGATTTAGAATTGCTTTCATAAAAATTGAGGTAAGGTACTGGTACTTTACTAGTAAAGGTAAAAGATCAAAATTTAAAAATGGGATTTTTTTCAAAAATGTTTCTTGACCTTCTTTGATTATTTAATGGTCGTGTAGCAAACTGGGGATAATGATTTATATGAAGAATTGATTGTTGGGTTGGCTAGTAAAAATAAAGATTTTGAGAAAGTTTATTTATAGTAAGGTAATAGGGTTGATGAAGATGGTATGGAGTAAAGCCTAAAACCATTTTTCTTCATACATCACAGCTTGAGCATCTTTATTTCCATTCTTGGTACACTCACATATTTTACGGCAACTACATCATCTCTTTTAAACTTATCACTTTTTACGACATTCTCTACTATCTTCCTTGATATGACCATGTTAGTAAAATTTTTTGTTGCATTTTCGATCATCTTTTCATAGTATGGAGCTTTAAGAGTGTTGACAAACAAGACTGTAGGTTTTTTTTTTTTGTTAAAGGAGGTTGAACCTCGACAGCAACATCCTTCCATCTTTGAGCATATTCTGTAAAGCTTTCAACATCTTTTTTTTTCATGCTTTGTAGAAACAATCAATTTGGGGCTAACTCTACAATGTGTTTGTACTAAGTTACGAATGCTCTAAGCAATTTTTTTCACGAAATAATATGAATTCTATCCAACTGAACATATCACATAGTAACAAATCTTGTAAGATTATCTTGGAATTCATGCATTAAGAGTTTATCATCACAAGCATAAATAGTTATTTTTTTACAGTACATAGTGACATGGATAATTGGGTATTTAGTCCCATCATATTTATCAAATTTGAAGGCCCTTAAACTTGGGCGAAACAATCGTATTTGCCATTAAGCAAAGTTTCGATGCATCCATAAATCCATAAAAATTTATTCTCTCAATAGCTCGAAGCCTCTTCTTTATGAGATCCTCTGCTTTTGAGTACTTAAATTTTCTATTACTTTAAATGAATTTTTTTTCAATTTTTCTAGCTTTTTAGGATCATTAAAGGTTTGGGTTGGATCGGATTTATCTCTACCAAGAATAGTGTATCCCTCAAGCTGTCTTTGTGTGGCTCTTAAAGGTTTTTTGGGATAAGAGTATGCCCTAAAAAATGATGTTTATTGTGATTATGCCCCTTGAGATACTTATATACAGGCTTCATCTACTTCTTTCTCTCTATTTAAATTTTTTAGCATTTTCATTATCTAGGCTAGAATTTCTCTCATTTTATCTGAGCTTTCTCAAATTTCTCAATTCGACTATGTTGTTCTAGCTCCATAAGTGACAAGTAGATTACTTGATGATCGGGCTCTTGAACTCTATTACCATAATTAAAGGTTAAGATGATGTCTACTACAAATTTATGCAAGAAAAAAAATTATATATGAACGAATGGATATATGCATTGAATGCTATTACATAATAAGAAAGAGAAGAAAAAAAGTCATTAATTAAAAATTATAAATTATTTTGACAAAAACACCCAAAAAAATCCTCCAATCTATTGCATAGTCTTATTCTTTAGCTTTAAGATTCTGGTATTAACATGGATAAGTTCTTCAGTTACTATGATTAGGCAATGACCTCTTAACAATATGGGGCTTTCTTTTATTCCCAAAACTCAACACACTAAGTTTGATTAAACTTTACACCTTATATTTGGAAAACAGAGCAATTTTCTATTAAATGGCCATATATTCCTAAAGTAATAATCACACTAAGTCTCAACATCAAACAACTTAAGATAAGAAGGTTTTGGTGACTCTAGAAGAACTGGTACAATTAAATAGTTTTAAGGAATAATAGGAATAATGCAGTGTAAGTTACAAGAATTTGATCAATGACGGTTCCTTTTTCTTTTTACTCAATGATTTTTTGGGTTGAATAGCTATTTGAATTACAAGTGCAAGTGTTAGAGTATAATTAGGTGTATTCACCCAAGAGTTCATAGGAAAACTTGACTGCTGGATGGGTTGATAAGCACTAGAGTTTTAGAAAGCATTATTCATAATTGGGAAGGTATATGGATATAGGCCTATCTGTGGGGGTTGAATGGAAGCAACTCTTGTTTAGGATGCCAAAAGTGGTTGTTGAGGAATAACTAGTTGTAGATTTGGGTATAAGCTAATTTGCGAAGTTGGCACAAGGTTAAAAGGCCTTATCCTTTCTGCCTTTTTCCTGACTTGGTTTTTTTTTAGGCCATTAGATAATTGGCATAACTTGATTGGCATTAGTATTATGAAGAGACTTTTTGGTCCTACAAAGTGGTTGAATTAGGGTTGGTAAAGACTCTTGAACTGTTGCTTTAACATTTTCAACCTTTCCAACAGCTTGGCAAGCTGCATTTTTATTCATAGGTCATACCCAAATTTCTTTTGATTGAGTTTCAAGACTTGGATCTGTGCTTCTAATTGACCACCCATATCTTTTGAATTGCTATTTAGATAAGCAAAAGATTTTTATTATGCAATGACATGATGAATGAATGGGGATGATTTATGAATGAGTAAGATGCATGAAATAATGAATATAGATAAAAACAAACAAACAAACAAATAAATAAATAATTACAAACTTAAGAAATAAGAAACAAAAAAAAAGTTAGCATCTAATATAAAGAAAGAAAAAAAAACAAGTTATTGCATAAGTTAAAAGGCATGTGATCTAATTTGGATTATTTCTATTAAAAGAAAAGACATGGCTCTCCTATGGGTTAAGTCCATTATAGCTTAATATATGTGATTTAGGATTGACTCTAAAAGTTTCTAAATTGTTCCTCACATCATTATCCATCACAAACTAGTAAGGCACCTTAATTCTTGCCCATCATAGGCTATAAATTGAAAAGGTTCAATTTAAGTTAGGGTATTTTGCTAGCCCATGAAAAGACATGAAATCTCATGAAGGCGTAGATACTTTATTCCCTCTTAAGGAATGGAGCTCGGGTGTAGAACTTATATCATGCATATGCAAAGTGAATGACATATATAACTAAATAAATAAATAAATAAAATACAAATAATTAGAAAAAAATTCTTAAATTTATTAAGTTAAATTTGGATAACAAAAAATCATTTACTAGCCTGACTCTCAACCGTCCCTAGTAGAGTCGCTAAACTATCATAACGTATAAATCTGTTGACCTATCGTTAAACATAGATTTAGGAGTCGCCACAAATCTTTTTTGTTTATGTATGATTAGTCACCTAACAAATTTATCCCATTTTAAAGAGGAGTCTCAAGATTGACTTAGGTATCTTTAAATAGTAGATTCTAGTCCATGAAACTAGATTTTAGGTTCAAGAGTATGGTTACGTGCGAAAAATATTATAGCACCCTCATAGCATTTATCTAAAGGATGATACTAGCTTGATTTCGAATTATTTAAGCCTTAAAACATATTTATAATTGATCAAATAATTTAATATTAAAAATTTTCTTAAACTACTCTAATATGTTGGTAATAATTTAAGAACATTTCTTCACCTCAGAAGTATTCAAAGAGACTATTTGTTATACTTTGAAGAGGTTCCATTGTCGGATTCATTTCTTTAATAAAAACGAGATTTAGAACCTTAGTATAAAAATTCTTATCTAAATTCTCTAATAAGTTAGTAAAATTTAGAAAATGATTTTCTGACCTAAGAATTTATATAGAGATTGTTATTTGCAATAGTCTTATTATTTCTATCATCAAAGATTCACAAACTATTTTTTTATAAAAATAATTTTATTTTCAAAAATATTTTCTAATATGTTTGTAAGATTTTCTATCAAAGATTATTTTCCAATTTGTTGGTAAGATTGAAAAATTATTTGTTTCAAGAAAATTTATTAAGTACTCCAATAATTTAGTAAAATTTAATTCAATATTTAAATCTTCCAATAGTTTGATAGGATTGAAAAATTATATTTTGAAAACCTTTTTTTAAAATTAAAAAAATAATTAATTAAAATAAACAAAAATTATCATGCAAATAATATCATACAATAATATCTTATATCATGCAATAATAATATAATCATGCAATTATAAGATATCATGCAAATAAGTAATTAATCATACAAATATATTATAAATAAAGCAAATAATGGATCATACAAATAATAAATATCACATGCAAATAAATTAAAAATCATGCCAGTAAATTGTCACACAAATATAATATTAATCATACAAAAATATATAATAAATCATACAATTAATAAATAATCATGCAAATATATTTATTATTCATGCACCAATGTGAAATATCAAGCAATTATATGTTCATGCAAAAATATCAAAATAAAAACATGCAAATAATAAATATTTTATCAAAGTTTTTTTCTGTTTTACTTCAATCAGCACTTGAAATAACAAATAAGAAAATAAATCAAAAATAAAAAAAAGTTTTACCAAATGAATCGGGTCATGTGGGTCGGATATGGTTTTCACACGGATCCTCTTTTCTTTTTTTAGCCTTTTCTCTTATGCTTTCAAATTCTTCTTCTCTTTAAAATTTACTAGAATTTTCAAGAATGCCCAAACAAATCCAAAATCTAGCAGTCCACAACTGAACACCACTAAAACCAATGCCACAAAAAAACCTCATCTATGATTTTCTTTCCTTTTCTTCTTTTTCCTACCCGAAAGCTCCTTTTTAAATTCTCTTCCCTCTATTCTTCACCCACAACCCAAACCACTTGTTGCCAGATAGGAAAGGAAAAGAAAACTTGTTTGTTTTTCTAAATTTTTTTGTGTTTTGGGTTGCTAGGCTGTGGATGGGTTTGGTTCTAAGTATGGATTTTTTGGGTTTTGGTGTTCTTTGCTAATGCTACTGTCTATTGGATTTGGTCTATTTTTGGGTTTTTTAGGCTTTTTTGGTGCCTATTGCTTTTAAGAATTGAATCTTTGCTGAATTGGTTAAGGTATGGATTAGTTTTCGAAACTTGGTAATTGTTGATTTTGGGTGTCTTGTTTTCTAACTTGAAATTGCTTTCTATGGGTTCTAAATTTGATTGGTGCTTATAGCCTTTTGCTCCCAATTGTTATGCCAATTCCTCCTATTGATTATGCCTTTTTGGTTGCTTATTATTGCATCTATATTGATTGCCTCCCCTTGGTTGATCAAGACTTTTCTGTGTTGCTTTTATGTATTGCTCGTTGCTTCCATTTGCTCTGTTTGAAAACTATTTGCCAAGAATGGCCTTTAATTGTGAACTTAATTGCTATCCGTGTATCCTTCTTTCTCTTTCCCCTGTGACTTGTAGATTGAAGTCCTTTATAGGGATTCATACTTCTTCAATTTAAAATATCAATTTCACTAAATTTATGATATCGTTGTGATTTTATTTCTTCATGAATTGATTCTCTGCGATTTAACTTTGCATGAATTATGCCCCAAGATCGAATCATAAACTAAATCATGGTTTTCTTTTTCACAACAATCCCACGTTTTTATTTTTTTTTATTTCTTCATTTTTTTTTACTTATGATTTTTTTTAACTTTTTGACTTTTTGACAAAAAATAATAAAAACTAAAATTAAAAACTAAAATCAAAATTAAGACTAAAATTAAAATCAAAATTAAAAATAAAAGCAAAATTAAAATTTTTGGACTTTTAATTTTTGGGCTGAAAATTCATTTTTCATATTAAGACCCAATATGTAATGAAATGTCTGTTTTAATTCCTATAAATCTTAGAATAAAATGGGTGTTTATAAGGATTCCAATCATTTGCAACAATTGTATCAATAAAATCTGGGTACTCCTTGACCCAGTATCTATGCTTCCCTTTCACTAAAACAAATTTAGCCAGCGTAAGGGCAACCTTAGTTTCACCTCTTCAATGAAATTACTTATCGCTAATAAGACTATCTACAGTTATTGGCCGAAGCACATATCGGCTGCAAACTCTGCTGCTTTAGCCGTTGCCATCACCTTTACAATTCCTGTCACAATATCTTCCATTGTCTCTGATCAAAACTTCAATACCACCTAGTGTCTCTATACTAGTAAAGCTCCATCAAAATGTATTTTTACCATACATCTTGGAGGCAACATCCACCTATCATTCTTTAACATCCATACATCAAAATGTCAAACGTAACCTATAACACCAACTATATGCCTATGGCACCAACTCTTTGATATGCCTCTCTTGACGTGGTGCTTAAGTCAATTGCACTCATGCAGCATCACCCTTAATAAACCCTAGCATGGTAGCATTCAAACACTCTGGTCATATCTCAACTTGGATCCTCTTGGCCTCTCTTAAGGTTACTTTTCTAGGTGTGCCTTCTGACTAGCCAACCCTTGTGGCAGCATTTTCTTTTTACAATCTTAGTCTTAATTCCAAACTTAAATACTATGTAGGCTTTGCTGCCTTGGATCAGTTTCACATGTTGTCATGATGCTTCCCCACGTTTACTTAAGATCGACTTTGCACATAACCATGACACATAGTTTAGTTCCATATACTCAAAGCTCGTATCTGCTTTCATTCTCTATACACTTTACTTTGGTACAACTTTGGATAAGGCATCATATAAGCCCATTCAACAATGCTCAAGGATCTGTTGATCCTCTTTAAGTATAAGGTCTTTTGACTTGATCAATTCTTGAGGTACATCAAACTAAGATACTTATGGGTTCATAACTGGCTTGGAATTGGGGTAATTACTCTCAGCTTGTATACTTAAAATTTCCCATATGTGGTTTAACCTAACTAGCTTATCTCTGCCTTGCTCAAACTCATCCAACCCACTGATCGGATGCAACTTGTAATGCTAAGGCCATCGACTTGTTTAACTCAATCAGTCCTCTGACCAACCCAACTCAAATGGCCTTATCCACTAGCCAACTCCCACTTGTTTGCTTCATTGAATTGAATAACCTCATAGTCCATTGACCATCATAACTCATAGGGTCATTTCTTTTGGCCAACTCAAATATGGTCTACTGATCCACACAACACATATGATCATACTCATTGGCCAACGCAATCTCATTTAGCCGTATGACCTTTACAAGTTCGTCTGTTTTTGTAAAAAAAACTCCTTACTTAGAGCTCGATTACTCATCTCGTTTCGTACCCTTGCTAAGGCACTTATAACATAGTAAGTGCACACATCAGTAACATATCTTAACAAGCACATTTTATGTCCCTTAAGGCAAAACTCATTTTAGCCTTCATGGCCTAACTCGACACCATTATATGTTGTGCCTCATTTTGTAATCAAAACTCGTAACTGACCATAATCTAAAAGGTATTGAATGCTTGTATAAGCCAAACACCATTGATAGGTGAGGCTAGACTCCCTTGTCTTTTTGTTTCCTATTCAAAAATTTATTTGAAACCTTGACCCCAAGGCCAATGTTCCTATAGTTCGCATCGATAGCTCATTCTTAAGCCCACACAGCCATAAAATAGTATTTTTTCTCTCTATAGCCCTTTTAAGCTTAGCACCACCTTAATTGATTTCCATAATGCCTCCATTTAAAGTCATTTTAGTCCCATAACTGAGCCTAAATTGGGCTCTAATACCATGTGTCAGAGACAATTCATTCCTTATGCTGAAACCATGCAATCATATGGCATTAAAACTACTCATAGTTAAGGTTAACCTTTTACAAGTCCATTTCTTCATAGACAACCCACTATAGATCTTTTAAGCCGCATCAATGTGAGCCCTTTTTGGCTCTGACCCCATAATGTCTCTCGTATCATTCCTAAACTCATTGAGGGAAAAACCCAACCCCTATCACATAATCAGCCCACAAGTTACAATTTGGGCCTAAGCACTTATCTAGTGGGTACAAGCATTACGGTCTTGAGCACTGGCTCAATAAGATCTTGCATAAGGGCATGCAGCCTCGAGCCTTACAACACAAAAACTTTTTAGCATGGTGGAAATCCTACCCCATACCCATATGCACCATCTGAAGCTCTAGTGCCTAGAACCTTAAAGCACAAAATAAATGTTGTCACATGCCAGCCCAAAACCATACCAAGCTCCCCTCATTCTCATGAAGCGTATATCTTAGGGCCTTAACCCTTAGCCTTACTTTAGGTTGCTTGCATGTATGATGGACACCCAACATCATGCTCGCATCTCATCGAGTTACTCGAGTATGTTGCCACAACTGCAACATATTCTACCATATAGTCATAAGGGTCTAACGACAGGCCTACCTATTAGCCCTCTTATCCATCAAGCTCATTGATGCCCTTACTATACAAGCACCTTCATATGATTCTTGGTTGCTTATGATCCAACTTAATGAAATGAAACTAAAGGGCATAATAAATGCTACCATCTAACCTCATGATTTAACGCAAAGCGCGATATGAGGCCTATTGGGCCCAACCATCCTTAGGATTACCATGTTTCGAGGAGACACCATGCCACACTTGTGACCCAATGATACTCACCTATCTAGACACCATATGTGCTTAGGAATAGCTCACTTCATACTAGTAGGCCCTTACCTGCCTGTTAGCTGTGGGATTGGTAAATAGTTGATACCAAACATCTCCTATATAAAGTGTAGAAACTTTCACAACTATGCTACTAGGAACTATAACAATGTTTGAAATAAGGACATTTTTCTCATCAGCCGACTTAAGCCATTTTTAGCCAACTCAAAGCCCAATGATCTTCCTTTTAATCCCATTGAGGCTAGAATTCCACTCGTTGCTCCATCAACTCACTCTAAGAAGTCAGCACATGACTTCACCCAAAAGCACTCGGCCAACTAACAAACTCCAAGGTGCCTGCACCAAGGCTTGCTTCGAGGCCTGCGCTTGCTCGCACACTTTTTTGGGAATCTAAATCCGATGGACTAAATCTCATATGTTGCTTCCATCAAGTAGTCATGGCAGGATCAAGGCACACCAAAGCCTAACCATGACACTAAACAGTCTCCCACACCGAAGCCTTCATCACTTAGCCAAAAAATATGGCTTCGTAATGTCAATAAGGCTAGGCTATGTACCAACGATTGTGGTATCATCACCAGAAGCTGCCGAGCTATTTCTCAAGACCCACGACGTTATTTTTGCTAGTAGGCCTAAAGTCTAAGCCTCCGAATACTTGTCATATGGTACCAAGGGCTTGGCTTTTGAGCAATATGGGTCGTATTGGCGCACTGTTGGGAAATGGTGTACTTTGGAACTTCTTAGTGCATCAAAAGTTGAATTATTTAGTGAAGTTGCTAAAGCATGCCGCCAAAGCTGGTGAAGTGGTTGATCTTAGCTCGAAGGTAGGTGAACTTATTTAAGATATCATGTATAAGATGATCTTAGGACATAGTAAAGATGATAAATTCGACTTGAAGCCACTTATTAAAGAGGGCCTGAGGTTATTAGGAACTTTCAATATAGCTGATTATATGAGCCTTTCCTTGCTCCACTTGATCTTCAAGTGTGTTTTTTGACAAATATACATGCAATGCTCTTTTTGCATCTTTTTATAGGAAAATTAATTTTCAATAAGTTCTACACGGTCAAAACAAATTCGTTCTTTACAGACCATCTTCCAAAAGGCGAATTTGAAAATAATAAATGATGGTAGCCAGCAATTTAAACTTAGAAACATTTTTTTCAGACTCACATTATGACCAGAGAAGAAACAAAGTTCCCTACAAATTACATTTAATTACAAGTAATGTGTCATTGAAATTCGAACAATTTCAGATAGAAAAAGTCTAACAATTTGTTTACATTTTGTATAATTATCTGAATAAAATAAGGAATTATGCCTCTAATATGGAGTCAACGTGGAGTAATTCAAGTTCAACGAGTGATATGAAAAGTGATAGAAACAAAAGAGTTGAATCCAAATTTTAACTCGATTGATTCATATAATTAATGACATATAATAAATTTTTATTCAAATCTCAATACGTATAATTTTTTTATTAAAAAAAATATATTTTTATCCGCAAACATAATTTATCGTAGATTAAGGGCATACATTAACAGACTCCTAAATAGAGGATTGTTTTAACCAAACATACTTGACCCAGGGTTTGAGACCACGTTTTGATGGAGTAAGAAAAGGCTGTGAAAATTCTTGGAGGAAATAATCGATAAGCATGAATAAGAGAACAATAGCATAGGGATTTTGTTGATGTGATGCTTTCATATTTAAATCAACCCATTAATCCCAACGATAGTTGGATATGGCGGTGAAAGAAAGCTTAAGATTGTATCCAGTTACACCTTTGCTAATTCGACATGATCTATGGAGGACGTTACGATTAATGGATATCATATCCCGAAGAAGTCAAAGATCTTTTGGGCAATTGGGCAAAATACCAAAGTAATGTCCGACAATGCTGAAAAATATTTTTCCGGAAAGGATTGTTAACCGCAATATAGACCTTCGAGGACATGATTTTCAGCTCATCCCATTCGGATCGGGTCGTCAAGCATGTCCAGGACTGCAATTTGGCTTAACAACTGTTCACCTTGTTCTAGCTCGGTTGCACTGTTTTGACTAGTAGCTGCCTGATGGCATGTTACCCATTGACTTGAGCATGACCAAGAATTTTTGCCTTGCTGTTCCAAGGGCCAAGCACTTGCTTGCCAAACAGGCTTACCGTCTATATGAATAAAAATGTGTAAAAGTGGGGCAACATGTATGGATATTGAAAGTTGAAACCGTGAGATTAAATTGCACCTTAAAACCACAAACAAAAACCTCGATGGATTGTTATTATGGTGTTTACCTATTAGGTCGTGTAGAGAAATATTTGACAGTAGCGCAGAAAAACATCACCATTTACCAACGATAAAAAAAATTGTAAGAGGATTGATTCTGCCAGCACGTTTCCACTTTTAAAAATAGAATCACATTACACGAGTAGAGAAACAAAAGCAGTTGGGCAAATTTTGCAGTCTGTAGGCAACCAGCATGGAAAAGGAATAATTAATAAAATTCCTGGACTTAGAACTACTTCAAAGTGATACTCAAGTAAGATTAAGATTATTTCCTAATAAAAAAAAAAAAAAAACAATAAAGGAACTCAGCACGTCAAACAAAAAATTACCTGTATCTGCAAGTGGGTTTCTGAATTTTCAAGGATAAAAAAAATACCATTACAAAGAAAAAGAAAAAAACTGGAGGTATAAGAAGAAACAAAAAGAAATGACTAATGTCATTATCTAGCTGGACATCATGACCTGATCACTTGATTCTAGAGCTTGGCCGGCAAAAAACCTGACATCGACATCGGGATCCTCACTCAATTCAACTAAGCATGGACGGATTGTCTTCTCCACCACCTGTATCGTTCAAGAACACTGAATTATATTACAAATCCAGGAACAAACTAAAACAGCACAACACCCTCTTTTATACATAAACCCTAAAATCAAATGGCATCTCCCATTCCAGGAAGGAGGGCTAAGGAGCCAATATGGCATTATTTTTTACTAATCGCATGCCAATAACATCAACCAATTAAAGAATTCACAAATGGGGAAAAAAATGTAGACAGGAGGTACATAAAGGAAAAAGAAAGAAATCACAGGTGGCATTCCTATTCATTATATCCTACTAACATCGGATGATTTCAATTTGCACCACCATTCTATTCATATATGCTATATGGTCATGTTTGGAGCATAGTATAGGATGATAATCATTTTATATTATGTTTGATTTGTATTTAAAGAAAGACATAGGATTACGATAAAGATTAATCATTTTTTTGGTATAAGATGATTCAATCCTCTCAAAATAAAAAAAATTATTTTTAATCCATGGAATTGAATTTACACGTCATGTTATACCCTTAAAAATTATATTAATAATTTAAATTATATAAATTTTGAAGAATGATAATTTTGATCAATAAATACATTATATCTTAATTCTTGCACATATCAAACACAAAATAGAATGAAATTATTTAATATAATCATATTCATAATATCATCTTCATCCCATCCTATCATAATATTGTGAGCCAAACACATCCTATAATCTTCTAGATAAAGGAAAAAGCAAGAAAAAAAAAAGAGGGAAAATACTAAAACTGAAACCTTTGAAATTTTCTGTAAGACTAGGCGAGACATGTTTTCTGTTTTTTTTTTTTTTTTCCTTTTTCCTTTTTCTTTTATTTCCCATTTTCATTAATATTTCTTTCAATTTTTTAAGATAACATGGCATTTTTTTTAATGGAAAGGAATCTAGCGTAATATGTAAATAAGTGTTCACATCCCAATTAAGGAGCTATGAAACATATACCAATTTTCAGCACCCAGGAGATATTACACTAAGCACTCAACATGTTTAAGGAAAAAAATCAAATATTAGAATTCCACTACATGACAATTATTAAAATGTGAATAAATTTACTCACAGATTGATCAACAATAGGTATAAGTGACTGCAGCACCTTGGCCACATTAAACTTGATGTTGGGTACCCTGTGTAATGCAATTTTTAGTCTCATAATTCAAGTCAAAGAACTTCAAATCAGGCTTCAGAATGCACCAGCATTACCTATCTTTTGAAGCATTAATAACCACAGGTAGTAGTTTTGAACAAGTAATATCTGAGCCCATAACAGGGGCAAGTAGAGAAATTGCATGTAGAATGGTCATCCGATACAGATAATGAGGGTTGTTAATCATGTCCAAAACCTGTCAACAGATTTCCCAAAAAACAGAGACATCATATTGAGAACCAACTTCTTTAGATATCTACTTTTGTTTACTCATTTAGAATTAAAAAAAAAAAAAAAGGAATTAAATTTTTGTTAATATAAGTAGACTGACCTGTGGAACTATGTGCTGCATTGCCCAATCTGGTCCAAATTCTTCTGCCAGACGCTTCACATTATTAGCAGCAGCATCACGAATGGAATAGACCTACAATGGATGCCAATGAATGTTAGCAAAATTTATTTGTAATATTACAATATTCTCAGTATCACCTCTTAAAGGTAGACTTGTAACACAAACAAAACTTAAAGCAAACAGAACAGCTTTTAAATATTGGTTTTTTCTCCTATTCCACCAGAAACCATTGATTATAACATAAAATCAGAAGACCAACATTCAATAGTGGATTCTCAAATATAAAGGGAGATTTTCCAATACTGACATTGACATCTATTTCATTATGATACAAACTAGGATAGAACCATAAAGAACATAAATTTCATTGATTTTTGCACCATAACAAAGTTCTTTGCACCTTATCTTTTAACCATTGCATGCAGAGTGCACCAAGTTTGTCATCGAAAAAGCCAACACCCAACTGACTTGCCAATAAAGGTATGTATTCTATTATTGCAAGCCGAACCCTCCAGTGCCTATCCTCTGCAAGTTCCACAATTGCTGGCAATAGGGACTGGGACAGGAGATCAATTCCAATCACCTGCAATGACAGGTACATTATCTAAGCTGCATTTGAATATATGAGATATACTCACTAACATGCTCATAATAAGTAGTTCTTCCAAGCACTGCACCAAAACAAATTATTAAAATAACAAGATGGGAAATAAGGAAATTGCAGGAAATAACCGCCAGTCAAATATTACTAAAACCAATGACAACATTGTCACACCAGATTAGCTCAAGTGGTAAGGGTAGTATGGAGTTTCATTAAAGATCCTAGATTTCACAGCCTCAGTGCTCTCATTTGTACCAAAAAATTAATTCATAACACATCATTAAATACAAACCTCAGAGATTCATGTTAGCTGAAAAGGAACTTCCTTAATGCATTAGCAACAAGAAATTTAACATTGTTATTTAAGAGGACTGACCGAGTATGGTGGAATTTCCACCACACTCATTTTAGATTCACAAATTGACATGTATACATGCAAGAAGATGCATACACGTTAGGTAATGGCCTTATTTAGTCAATCAATCTACAAGGCTTGTTTATTTTATACATTTTAAACCTTCAAAAGTAACTGACATTTTGACAACTTGAATCCCTCAAACAATAATAAGGTTTCCAGCCTACAACTTTCACCAATTGCTGCATTATAGTCAGACATGTAACTTCATAGTTATTGTGGCCAGATGGAAGAGTCAGTATTTGGTGTTTTATCCAGCAACTAAAATAAAACCAAAGTCTCAAACTTTATTTGGAAAATGAGGAGAGTCTGAGAACGATTTAGCAGTTAGTCCAGTCAAAGTTTTCCTTTAACTTACCAGTCAAACATAGGAAATATAAAAACCATTTAGTCCACAATCAGATCCAAGCTAAAAGTTGGATAAAAACTGTTCAACGATATCACCAAAAGATGGGGATGTTTTGAGAATGGAAATGATAAAAAAATGTAATTATTGTTCTTAATACATCTTAAAAATAATAACCTGGTTGACTTGATCAAGCTTGCTAATGATATTCAGTCGGACATCTGGAAATTCATCTTTCAAAAGAGAAAGAAATATCGGAAGCAATTGCTCTATGGTAGCATCCTACAACCATCAAAGGAGATTACGTTATATGCAAACAAAAAATTAAAAAAAAATGTTTGCAACGTATATAGAGTGAATGCAATTTCAATTATAATATGAGACCCAACAATAAAAAACCAGCAAGACATCTAAATTTTCAACACAAAATAATAATTTTTCAAACTTGCCCAGACGACACGAAATAATAATTTTTTGACTTTGTTCATGGAAAGAATAAAGAGCCTATCTCCCACATAAATCTGAATAGAGCTTGTTATTCAGAAAACACCAAGCAGTCAGAAATTTTTTTTTTTGCTAATTAGGTACCCAGGCACACAGGTAAGAAACACTAAAGAGCTCCTCAGTCAAAGCAATTGACAAATCCACATTACACTAACTTATATCATGCAGCTAACATAAGGATGGCTGACCAGAAAATGTGGTCAGAAGAGAAGATGATCATTTATTCAACAAATTAAACAGTTACCCATACCAAAAAGCATCATGTAACCCCTGCCACTTCCAGACAAACAAATGAATTTCATTGAAGGTGGACTATCCAAGCACAAGAGAAGAGAGAGCGGTTACCTTCCCCAAAATGGGTGCCATTCCCATTATAACTGAAGCTAGAGCAGATCGAACATGCTGGGATGAATCCGTCGATAGCTCCTACAGTGGTTAACAATAACTAATTTAGACAGGACATCGCTATAGTGTGGAAACTAGATTACTGCTACAAACGAAAAAAAAACTTGGGTGAAGGCAAAGAATTCCATAAGCACTTTCACCTTGACACAAGGAAGAATATGCTGAATTGTTAATTCTGGATTCAGAATTCGGCAAAACTTAGTTACTTTTCCAGCAGCAGCTATCCGTACTTCAGCTTCATTATCACGAAGTAGGCGAACATATGCAGGTACTAGGTCCGACCTATACATGTAAACCTTACAATATCACTCAATGATAATTGATAAGCCCATCACCAAAAAGGCATTGTTCAAAGTAAATGTAAGAGTGTAACAGAAACCATCAAGCATGATAATTGATAAATGACCTAAGCCAATTGCATGGATTTCCAATTAAAAAGAGATGAACCAAGCAAATTCATCAATACAGATCAGGGGGAACAGGAAGAAGGCAAAATGGAGGGAAACAAGTATAATAATAGAAGTCAGGAAAGAAAAAAATACATAACGGTTTATGCCACATGATTATAGAGATTACCTAGTAGGCTCGGGACCAACGGCTTCACACAGCTCATACAATTGATTTGCAACCATGTAACGGACACGCCAAGACTTATCCTAGAAGACCAAGTAATACCATTTCAAAAAGAAAAAAATCAATCATAAATATAAATTACCGAACTGAAGAATGGGGATAGAGAGAAAAAGGAAAAAGGTAAAATGAATTAAAAGAATAATAATTTCTATTTCATTTCACTTTACTTCTTGAAGCAAGAATAGCTAAATATTTTGCCTTAAAATTAACTAGAAGCCATGCAACAATATTTGCATCAAACACAAATAGCAGATATATTCAAAGAAATGAACAGTAAAAACAAAATTTGTGAAGAATAAAACATTTATAACCTTAGAGGTTAACTGATTTCTAGTAGGGTGAATTAAACCATCAGTTTCAAGAATTTGGTTAAAAACTAAAGATATGAGACATCCCAATTAACAGTATAACACAGAATGAAGACCCTCATAACAAAATGGAGAATATGCTGTTTGAGGTGGAATCACAAAGAGTGATTATCCATTTCATTAAAAATATGCTGGAACATTTTATGGATGCAATAATGGTACTGTGCCAGCAAGATGGCCAAAAACTTTATCCAGCAATGTCATTTATTCAGAAGAACAGTGGCTAAGTTTCATCTTCAACCTTAGAGCAGAAGGGTGAAAGAAATCCTCAACCTCTTCAATGGCTAGTTTCAGATATAAGGGGAAAAAGGACTTTCATAAGTTTTCTAGTGATGTAAAGAGCTTAAATAACTTATGCTGAAATTGTAGTACTAAAGCAGAACAAGACAATACAAAGTTCAACTCAATCACCTCAGAAAGATTGTTGGGGGGGGGGGGGGGGGAGGTGACAAAATAAGAATGGAGCAATTTTAGAGATCCTAACATATTTGTAACATAATATTCATCACACATGGTCTACCTGGGAGAAATTAACTATTACAGGGAGAATATGTGCCACACAATCTTGGGGTTCCAACAACTTTCCAAGAGCTGCACAACCCTCAACAGCCAATAATCGGACAGAATCTTGATCTGCAGGGATGATAAATTGAAGAAAATAGGCTTTTCAACCCTACCATAAAGTATGAACTTGACAATAATACTGGAAAACTAAATATGAAAAACAAAATGCATAAGTATGAATAAACAACCATAGACAAGGGATTCGTTTACCTTTTCATTTATAAAAATAAGGTTAAAACCTAAAGTAGATCATTGACCTTAGTTATGCTTTACACATGAAACACTGGATAAATTTCACAGATTCTTTGATATAGTAGTTTGTAAAGATTGGAGGAGAAAAAAAGGTTATGGATGCACATGCTGGTAAAACTGCTTAAATATACTACGATCTAATTTGTTGGGTGACTATCCATGACTCTTGCTAATAAGCAACAAACTATGAATTTATCGGATAAAGGCGATGGAAGTTGCAAATTACAAAACGCACTCTTTTATTTTTGAATACCAAAAGAAATGCAACTTCCCGTAGAAGTAGAAAAGAGAAGACCACTAGCACTACCTCGATCCCAGTCCCTCTTCCTTCCTACAAGTTTAAACCTAAAACCATTCCCTCTAAAAGAGACAAAAACACCATAAGGCTTCTAAACTCTCCCCTCATTATTTCTGACCAGGATTGTTTAAATCAAATCACTTATCCTGCACTTTTGTCCGTTTAATATATTTTAAAGCATATATTCGACAATGATTTATTAGCAAAACAAGTGATGAGAATTTGAATCAAAAAGATAATTAGGTAATCTACATACCGTCCTGCGTCAAATCATCAAATATAGACATGATATCCACCTTCAAATGAGGTGCTTCTACAGAAGCAGCAAATTTTCCAAGATTTGTTGCTGCAGATCTCCTAACCATGGGCATGTCATCTTGGCAAAGTTGACCATATATAGTTCTTAGTTCAGTTTTTAATGCATCTGGGGCAGTTGGGTATGCAATATGAAACAAGCCACATGAGGAAACTCGAGCTGCAAACCACTCACCAGAAGCCAATCTCTGGATGTTGGAGACAATCACATTCAAAGAAACAACGGTCATTCTATTTGCAGTGAGGTAAAGCTAAATCAAATATAATTAGGAGTATAATTAAAAATGAATTTGAGCATATATTAAGGACAACGCCATGTCCTGATCACCAGGCCTAGGAATAATCATATTATATACAGTACCATAATCCAAATGACAACAAGGCGGAGCAGCAGAACATGCACGTCTGTAGGTTTATGGCAGACCAACATAATATTACTAATTTAGAAACACGAAACACATGATGAAGTGGTCTTTCATCAACTTTCTGGTTTATAGAGTTTTCATGCACTATTAGGGAATACCTTTCTTCCACTAACAATCGTTTCACCACACAAACTTTAAAGCCAAAACTGAACTCTATGTCAATATTTTGTCTTTTCACCACACACACATGATGTAGTTCCTTGTTGCAATATTTTATTTTATCTTATCTTTCCTAAGAAATAGAAAAGAAGATGAAATACTAATCATGCATCCACATTCAAGTCATTCAGCTTCCTAATTTCTATCTCAATAAGCATGCAAAACTATTTAAATGTTATATAATAATACATTTTATGTGAGGAAAACGAAAACAAAAAGCAGAAGCCAACCTTCACTAATGGAATAAAGGACTCAACCAAGTCCTGCTCCCTCAACTGGGCACCAATTCTACACAACGACTCCACAGCCTTGTCCCTCACACAGGTTTCCTCAACAGTGCAAAGAGTCTCCAACGGAGGTAGCAAAACATTAGCATATTCCACACCTCCAACATAAGGAATAAAAACTCCCAATTCTTCGGCCATGGCAAGGAGAACTTCATCATCATCATCATTGTTCTCGCTAAGAAATGGAATCAATTCCTTTCGTGTCCTTTCTTCCCCAAGAGCACGTGCAATCGTAGAAAGCCTACGGATCGAGTTCAAACGAAGCTGGATATCTTCATTCTTGAGCTCATCGATCAACACCGCAATGGGATACAAAGGCTCATCAATCATTGCCATGTTAACTCACAATACCTAACACCTGGAAACATGCCAATAAACTAAAATTAATTATTTAATTATATTTCAGAAATCAAAATTCTGAAAAAGGAGAGATCAAAGTTAAGAAACACGAACAACTATTTAACCTAAGTTAATCTTATAACTTTTCCTTCATTTTCTAAGTAACCAAACAGGGGGATCAGGAAGGGAGAGATACTAACCACGCATTAATTGCAATAAATTTGGATTATAAGAAACCTTAAAATAGCTTTAAAAAAAAGTGATCCAATCAAATAACAATTCGAAAAAGACATGAAAAATCTTTGGAACTTATATCGGCTGAAAACGACCATCGATGAGATCTATAATTCGGAGAATAAAATTTTCCTACAGTGAAAAAGGAAAAACTGGAGTACCTTTCGCCGGTTTCAGTCAATTGGTGGTCTGTTCGAAACTCGATCTTATCTTTAGGCGGAGAAAGAGAGAGACAAAGATCGATATATATTTGTCAAAATTTGTTTCCCTTTTGTTTTTGTTTTTGTTTTTTTTTTTAATGTTTTTGTGATTGAATTTCTGTAAAATTAACTCGATTCTCGACGGAAGAGGGTCTCCTTTTTTACCGCAAGCTTTTTACTTTTATCTTTTTTTTTTTTTTTTTACTGACTCACCGATAAATAGTAACTATTTCAGTGTTTTACGATGGGAATTTCGAATCATTTATTTGCCGAGCACAGCCCGTCCCAGTTTGTTTTGTTTTTCTTTTCGCTTTTAATCGGATATTTATTTATTTATCTAAACGAAGAACCACAAAATTAAAATCAAACCTTTGATAAAAACTTTATATTATAAACACTATACATTTTTTATTTGTAAGGCAGAAAGTCAGAACCAGCTTTTTAAATAGGAAATATATATTTAATTATTTATTATTGAGTCAAATACTCATATGCATACATTTTAAATTTTTGTATTTAAGTTTCACACTAAAGTGAATATTTGTAATAAGAATTTTGCTAAACATTGTTTTTAAGACACCTTTTAAAAATTAAAAAAAAAAAGGACACTTTTTAAAATTATTATATAAAATAATATTTCTTAATCATTTAAAATTAATTATATTAATTACTAATTATTATATTTAGTACAAATGTATATAAACTAAAAAAAAAAGTTTTCTTAGAAAATAATATAATGATAGAGTTTTAATATTCGAAAGAAAAAAAATGATTTAATGATGAAAAAATGATTTTGCAGATTAACAAATTTGAAATCTAAAAGAAGCCAATAATGCTAGGCTGCATCACAACAACAAGAGCATCCTCCCTATAATAAAACAAATCACCTTTTTTTTTTTTTTTTCTCACATACTTAGTAATAAAATTATACAAATTTTATTACTATTATATTTTAAATAACCATCTTTGTGTTCATTGTAGTTATATATCTTTTTAAAGTTTTTAAATTTTTAAAAATGTTGTTGATTTTGATATTACAAATAAAATTATATAGATTATGAAATTATTTTATGTTATATTGATGGTTAAATTTCATGAAATTATTAAGAAGGCTCTCCATCAATCTTACACAAGCCCAAACCAATAACATGAAAGCGTGTTGTTTGCATGAATCCCTGTGATTAAGCACCCAGATTATGCTACTTTTTTTCTTTTTTTTTTGTATTTGGAATTGAGAAATTTCAAATTTTAATAGTAAATTAATTTTTTAAACAATTCAATTGAATATATTATTTTTTATAAAGTTACAAATATAAAAAATTATAATAATAATTAAATATTGCATTCATATAAAAGATCATTACATTGAATTATACAAACAAATAATATTCATCATAAAATTCGATTAAATTTACACATTATATATGAGAATTGAATTTGAGACTTCAAGATTTCAAATTTTAGTACTTTTTAATTAAATTAAATAATTAAATACAAGAGAAGTATAATTGATAGTTATGCAAGATAGAAATGTTCATGCATCGAGTTGACTTAGTTGATGTTGTATAAAATTTTTTTGGTAAATTTAGAGCAATATAACTAACAGATCAGGTTTTTACATATTATTACTTGATGCAGCAGCTAGCAAATCATCATAATTCATATATATACTATAGTCATCATGTACATGTTACACAGGTTGCAATTTGGTTTTGGTTGGATTCAAGATTCTTACAAGAAGAAGCACAGATCATCAATGGCTTCTCCTCATGACTTTGTTCATTGTTGATGCTAAATTCTTGTATTTCCAATATCTCCACTCTGCGATTCGTCTTCTTCCTTATTTTGATGGCAATGTCTTGTGGGATAAATTTGCCATAAACGCTTACCCTGCACTGCTTCTTCTCTATCAAATGCGTATCGAACTCTACATTCACCATAAAGTAGATATATGCAGAAACACCAAAAGATTATGAAAAAACAAGCTGCAGTAAGCAAGTTTGATGGTGATGACGAGGATGAATATTTGATCTCACCGTGGATATCAAGAAGAGCTCTTCTTACTTTTCTATAACAGCCGTTGCAGTCAATATTGATCCTCATTACCATGCAGCAAAACTGCAGTGCATGTTTGCAGAGAAATTAATAAAAGTGGAGAGTTAGAACAAAAAACATGAAAAAGGATCAATGGAAGGTGGTGAAAAATGGAACTTGCCCTTTCTGTCATGAGGCCTGCAGCAGGCGTTTTCTCAAGAATCCAAACAATGGGGTGTTTGAACAACAGATGAAAAGTTGATGTTAAAAGGCAAAATGATGGGATTTTTTTTTAAATAATGGAATCTGATTCTGTTATGGGATATTGGTATAGCTTATTGCCTCTTAAATATATATTCTTGACCTCTTCGAGTTGTTGGCATATATACATAGTATCAGGTTTGCTAGAGGAGAAAGCATCCGTTTCGTAATTGCTTCTCAGCTAGGTTTATTCTCTTTCAAACAGGAAGGCATAACTTTAAATTTGTGTCTGTTCCAAGTCCAATTAAATAAAAAGAAAATTTAGGAATAAATCTTTCTTTATGTACGTATCCTTTCTGATCAACAATTCATTAGATGCTTATTCCGTTTATAATTCTTTTCATTTAAGCAGAATAATTTAACAAATTAATTATAAGCCCAAAATAACTATAGAATAGTTTAATGAGCTACCATGAGCTGTTAGGAATTTTGCTTTACATGGTTGCAATTTTTTTTTATTTTCATCCATAAACCTTAAAATTCAATTTTTTTTCATCCATATTCTTTTTAAAATGTTTCAAATTCATCTATTTCATCGATCATTATTAAAAATTTTAATATAATATGCTAAATAAACACTACACAAAATATAAATTTTAGTTCAAATAATCATTCACTTTCTTATTACATTCAAATGAAGATATATATATATATATATATATATGATGTGAAGTGACAAATTGTATCAAATTTTAATGACTATGTATTAAAAGAATAGATGAATTTAAAATATTTTTAAAAGATTGTGAATGAAAAAAAATTAAATTTATGAAACATGAATGAAAATGATTAATATTATACATTGATCATGAAAATAGGGTGTAATTTAGTTGTATAGCCATATAAATTGCTTACAATGAAATAGATGAATTTGAAATAGATTAAAGATAAATGTGGTTTAAGGTCATAAATTTTGTCAAATTTTAATAACTATTAATATAATAGATTAATTTAAAATATTTTTAAGAGATTGTAGATTAAAAAATGTTAAATTTATAAATAATAAATTAAAATGGGTGATAGTATACAAGCATCATGAAAATTCGGTGTAATTTACTTGCCTAGGCATATGTACTACTTATAATTAATTGCTCACTCTTTCTCCTAGTCACCTGCTTTATAGTTTATTAACTTCTTTTTTTAATCAAGTCAAATGGACTTAATTATTTTTCCCTTATTAGCATTTATTAGCAATATCACAGGAAGCATATTAGGAACAAAATTTATATGAAATTTTATAAGTATATAAAGTTTTTATTAAAAATGAATAAATAAAAAATTTAATTTAATAGATTGATGGAATTTAATGTAAAAATTAATAATATGTAAAAAAAATTAAAAAATTATTTATAATTAAAATTTAATCAATATTTATTTAACGATAAAAATTATGTCAATATTTTTATTAAAAATGACTATTTAATAAATATATCAAAATTTTTTCAAATTTTTTCAAATTTTGCATATATGATCTATGTGATGAGATTTTTCAATTTATTAATTTTGATTTTTAATTTTACTTTTGATTTATTTATTTTTAATAAAAACCTTTATAAAATTTACCTATAAAACTTCATGTAAATCTTTCCGTATATTAGAATCAACCCAACAAAATAAACCCTAATCATATTATCAAAAAAATAATACAATAAATAATGAAAAATGGAACCAAAAAAGAAAGAAATATTCCACCTATTGGATAAGGCTAGATCTGTTCAACGATCAAGCTATTCGTCTAAGTTTTGAAAGGGTTTGAATAAAAAATTAAAATTTATTAATGAGTTTAGATATAATTTTTATATCCATTTAAATTTTAGATTTGATTCTGAACAATAAATTTAAAGTTTGAATCTGACTCGACTTGATCTGAATTCACATATATATATAAAAGTAAATTAACATATATGTATATATATTTTATTTTTATATATATGTGAATTATATATAAATTAATTCACATATATATATTTTTAAACTTATTTGTTACTTTTATATAATTTTTATTTTTATTTTTACATATATAATTTTTATTTTTAATTTATAAATATATGTGAGTTAAATATAATCTTATTAAATTTAATCATATTTTTTTAATTTTTAATTATATAACTTAAGTTTAATGAGTTTATATAGAAATAATTTTTTAATTTAAATCAAATTTAAAAAAAAAATTTTAAACTCAAAATTTTAAACTAAATTAAATTTAAATAAATATATAAATTATTAATATCAAATATTATCTGACCCGACCTCTAAAACATATAAATAAAGCATGAGTTAAAGTCAGGTTTAAACAAAATATTAATGACCCACGTGCTTGCTCTGCAGAAGCCCCATCCAATTATTCAAGTTTTAATTTCTGCTCAGATCTTTTAAATTAATAAATGTTAAGCCATACTTGCCCAAATAAAATTTTTTTAAATAAAAACATTATTTTTATTTAATCTTAAGTTTTTTTTTTTTGCCTTCTCCATTATTAAGGTTTAAAACATAGTTATTTTTATTTAATCTTTAGCGTATTTCTAATATTTATATTATAATATTATATCTATTTAATTTTTATATAATATATGAATATAAAAAATAATACATATTATATGATTTTTTGATTTATGAACTCTTTTTGACTTTTTGATTTTCTCTTTTAATAGCAGTAACCAAATTTCAAAATAAAATATTTTTTAATACAAAAATCAAACTTAAAAAAAAATCTTTTTAATAAAAAAAAATCTAAAAGCAAAACTTTTCTAATATAAAAACCAAATTTCAAAAAGAAATCCAGATCTAATGCATTAAAAAAATAAAAATATAAAACAAAACCAAATTTGCTTTATTTATTCCTTTTTAAACCTCATTTATCATATCTTTTATTCTCTTATTTTTATTTCAAAATTAATTAAAAAATTAGTTAAAGGGTATAAAAAACCCCTAAACTATAATTTAAAATATCATACAAATTTTTATTTTTTTTATTGCCATCAATTAATCCTTTCAACATTTCTTTACATCTAATTAAACCTTCATTTTATATGATAATAATAAAATATATTAAAATTTACAGCATGATGTAATTAATATATATATAAATTAAATAAAATAATTTTTTTCTTTCTTTTCTTTATTTTCTGTACCCTTCTCTCTAATATTTCTTTAAAAGTTAAATTAATTATAGTTTGAGAGTTGATTGGTTATGGTTTTGTCATATGATTAGATTTCGTCCAATTAAAAGTTTGATTGATTAAAATAAAATATTAAAAATTTAAATGATTATTAAATTATAATTAATGAGATTTTGGACCTTTTAGCCAAAAATATTTTATAGAACATATATTCCTATAAGTTGTTGCAAACAGTACTTTCTTTTGAAGCCTTGTGCTCTTATTCATCTTTCCTCTCCTAGCAAATATATATGTTAATCTCTAAATACTCTGAACAGATTTCAGATCTAATCTCTGCCTTCCCTTTCGTTTTTTTTCTCTCATCAAGTTATCAATAACTTCCCATCTGTTCACGCTTCACACAAAGTTTCCCGGTTCCCAGCCATTGCCAATTAGTTGGAGAAGAAAAAAGAACATAGGTAAGATCTCAAAAGTGTTCAAGGCACGGATATGCTCTCTTCCTTCTCCTAATATTAAGCAAGTATGTTGAAGGGCATATATGGAGTAGTTTTCATCTTAATTTTTTTTATTTGAAAAAGGAAATTCGAGTCCAATTGGCACCAATTGCATTGAACTATTAAATACAAGCCTTGAAAACTCACCATCAATTCGTGAAATTGTATCAGCTACTCTTTTTTGGCATTTCGTACATCTCAAATTTGCTGCTAAAACCACTTCCTGGATGAAATTAATATATTATAAGAACATGTGTATGATTTAAAATGTATAAAATGTTACCGAGATTGACAAAGACAGAAGCCATTACCGGAGGCTTTGGTGAGGAGCAGATAGAAGGTGGAGAAGAAAGTAGCAGCCTGCACCGGCACTTCTGGACTCTACGTCCAGTGAGTTTTTCAGCCCAAGACGCAAGTGCCATCTTACTTTTCTCCTAAGCAGATGCCACTCTGTACTTGAGTTCATGGCCATAGGCTATATAGACGTGTCCAGCTTGAGGCCAATTGGACCATTTCGATAGAGAAATTCCATCTTTTCGAAAGTTGAGGGTAACAACAGAATGATGTAGATGAAGCATGTGATCGCATAATAAATTTTATATAAACCTGGACAGTGATAGGAGATCCCTCCAATACCTCTTTTAAGCTTTCCCTATATTCAAGCTCTCAACATTTATATTAATATGGAATTTCTGTTGGTTTTTAACAATTTCTATGAGAGCAAGACATAGCAGCCCCTTGCAATTTGCATCATTTATCAGACTTTCAGAGACTACCTGCTTTGAAAGCAATCTGTTCTTTTGCCATACAACTTTCACATCTTAAATATGGCAAAGTGTTTTATTCTTCTTTTTCTCTCTCACATTTTTATCATTTTCCCTTTCATTCCCTTTTCTGTGCTATTTTTTTTTTCTTTCTTTTAAGAGTGGGGACAGGATTTCATCCCAATATTCAGTGCCGATCATAAATAGGTGGCTGGTTACCACCAACGAACATTGTCGGCAAATAGACAATCAATTTTTTGAGTTAGTGCTAGATACACATATAGAATAAAAGCTTGAAAAAAAAAACCTTTGTTATGCAGCATAAAATGAAGCACGTGTTGATAATTGAATCCTAATCACTGTAATAAATTTTACCAATGGTTGTAGTTGATCATAAGTAATAGTATTATTTTCTTCCATTGTTGTTTTTTATTAGAAATAATTTCTTTCAGTTTTTACGCAGCTTAACACTTTTTATAATTTTTTTTTGTAAACACTTTATATAATTCTCATCATGCTATCCTCATGTCAATTACTAAAATTTCAAAACTTATTGTAAATTTTTTTTTTTTTTTACATAAATGCGTAAAAAAATCTAACATCAGAGTGATTTTAAGCAACAGTAGTTAAATTCACAAATGCAATAGGAGTTATACTAACAAAATAGTGAAATGAAAAACCACATATTAATTATATGAAGCTCAAAGAAAAAAAATTAAAAAATTAACGAAGCTATATGCTAGCATGATCGAATGATAAAAAACGAATAACATAAAATCGACTCAAATTCAAAAACAAACATCCTGTATCAACCTATAACTTCTCCGGTGAATGGCTGAAACTTTACTACTTTTTTCTTCATATTGGTTTCCTCTTGCTGACGCTTTTTCAAGGGTACATCAGTTGAGTGATCTTGTGACTGAATAGCATTAAAACTTGTCGGGCTTCAAGCAATAAATATAACAACATAAAAATAATATATCGTAATAAATCTATAGTCAATAAATCTATAGTAATGATAACAATTAACAATCAACAATACAAAAAAATAAAATACATTAAAATTTACATGAAAAATCTTTCAGTATAGAAAAAAAAATCACAGATTATTAAAAAAAATTCACTATCAAATAATAGATATACAAAGTTTTTCTTTAATTAAAACTAGAACTAATCAATAACTAGAGAGACAATTGAAAAAATCTCATCAAATTGGTAACTTAATAAATACATATTGGATTTGGTTTTAGAAAGCTTCAAACCCGATTTTCACTATTCAGAATGTAGAACTCTAAATTATAAATCTGCTAACAAAATTTCAGTTCAATCATACTACGGATCGACTTTCATTCAACCAACTCTCCCTTCTCCTTTTTCTCTCTATTTTTCTGGCTTCTTTTTTCTCCTTTCTTTTCTTGGTTTGAAGCGCCATTTGAGGGTGTAATCAATCAAATTCAAGCTGATACAATATTAAGCTCGAACTCGAGCTCGATTCAAAATTCAAGACTCGAAACTCGGCTCGAACTCGATCGAGTTTTATTTTTTTAACTTAAGCTCGATTTGAGATAGAAATCAAGCTACTCGAACTCGCTTGATTAACATATAAAAATAAGATAGATTCTTATATTCGATAAAAGTTCGATTATTTGTGCTTGAGTTCGAACTCAAGTTTGAGATATTTATTAATTAAAATAATAAAAATCTATTTAAATATAAAAACTCGATTAGGCTTACAAGCTACTTGAGTCGGATATAATAATGCTCGAACTCGGCTCGATCGATGAGTCAAGCTATTTGAGCTCGAGCTCAACTTGATAATAATTGAGTCGAATTCGAGTTTTATTCAAATCGAATCCGAATATCTTGCGAGTACTAATATATCATTTACACCCCTAGTGCCACCTTTTTTTTTCACCTTAAAATAGTCTCACCTCTTTTTATTAAGTAACTAGGCCTCTATGTAAAAAGAAAGACTAAGGCCTATGACCTTTAATTGGTACAAATCCAATTACATGAGATCAGATCCTATTTTCCTAACAGTCTCCCCCTTCAACTCCATTAGGAGGAGATTCATCACCATATCAGAGCCAATATTATGAGTTCAAGTCTCAATGGTATTGCTGGAGGGAGATTGTTGGCAGATCAAAGTTTGATCGTATCCATCAGTTCCATGTGCTCGAATGCCGGTATTAAAAAGTTCGACTTAGATGTAGTGAGTATATGATATTATGCAGAAGTGGAATATCTAAGTAGGCAATGTGTTGAATCAACCTAGAGCGTAAGCTTGATAGAGCATTGAGATAATTTAAGTGGCAAGGTTGAGTGCTGTGGCCTGGCCCAAAAGTGTACTGAAAATGTGAGGTTGCCTAGCCCAAAAAAAGTGTTGATAGAACTTACTTGCATGGGAGAACCGATAAGACTTGATCAAAACTCACAAGTGAACATGAGAGAGTGTTGGGATATGATTTACATATCAGTAAAAAATCTCATATTATTAAGAAATCTGAATGAGATGTCTTATAAATGCACCAAGGACCCAAGAACTTAATAGCTTAAGCTTTTGAGCTTTAAGTGATGTCTAACATGTATATATGAACTCTTTGATGTACTCTTATAACTCCTGACTTATCTCCCAAAAGAACCAACCACAACTCTTCCGGATTCGTATAGTGATCGCTTTAAATTTGATTATTTCATCCTCGACTGGTTTTTTCAGAACTTAGAGCCTTTTTCTCTACTTTTTTGGGTGGTTCATAATCCAATGAAGGAGCAAAATCAACTTCAAAATCATCAAAGATATGACGGCTAAAGACGGTTTTGCTTCAAGAATATCAATAAAAAACTTCTTGTATTGATGCATAACCATGATTGTATCTCCGGTAGTCAAGCAACAAAAATCTCTCAAAGTTTTTTCCAACACTGCTTTAGGGTCGGCAAGTAGTACCAAATCCTTGGTATGTGGTTGGCGCTTCAGGAAGGTTCCTTTCTCTAGAAAAGTGCTCTTTAATGGTTACCAAATCACCTTCCATTAGCTCCATGCATTCCATCATCCAAGTTGGTAACAGCACAAATCCCTCCTCGTAAATCAACTCAAGAGCTCCACAATGAGAAGTTTTGCCTGTTAAAGGACTGCATAGCTCGAAAAGCCATGGATACTCCACACCTTTATCTACAAGAAAGTGAAGAGTGGAAGCGGGCATTAGAATTCTTTTGCCAACGATAAGAAGACCGATAAGTATGTTGGAAAGAACCACTAACATCGATGGCTGCAGCCATATCAGACCACTCCATTGACAAGAAATTAAAAGAAGGGATGATCGAAGGAGATCAAGGGAAAAGCTTCTAAAATGTTAGTACTAACAATATAATATTATCTTCGACATTATGGAGATTAAAAGTGAAGGAAGCAATGGCAATCTCGAGTGATATAAATATATAGGTGAAGGGATTGAAGGGGGAATCCTTGTAGGATTTCGAGTTTGAGTATTCCTTTCCACGTGTTATTAGGATTTAGGAACCAAAGGCGGCTTTGCATGACATCCTTAATCGAGTCAAACATTGCACAAAGTTTGAAAATTTACATCTTAAGTAATTAGCCACTGAACCCTAGTTGGCAGCTTTGCACTCTCTTTCTCACTTTGCCTTCACACCCATTACTGTTATGCTGCTGCTTTTCGTCTCCATTCTTCGCACTGCCCTTTCTCAGGACCCTATTACCCCAGGTCCAATCATAGCTGACCGCAGCCCTCGCCTGGTGGCCTTGACGCCATGTGGACCATTTGTGCAGGGCACGGCTCATAGATCCGCATAGTCTTGCTGTAACAACCAACAACCTCAATTAACTCTACGGCCTGCAACCTGGTTGTCTTTGCCTTTTGCTTAATGAACCTTGAGTGCTTTTCCTATTAACAGGACACTAGCTCTGCAGTTACATGTTCTTTGCAAGACCCAATAAGCCAACCCTTCTGCTTGCCCAAGTAACTTTCAGATATTCTGAATTGACTGCATTACATTCAGATATTTGGCTAATTAATAATATTGCATTCTTTTCTTTAAGGGGGCCTTCCCCTCCTGGTTCATCAGATTCTCAGGTTTCCCTAGAGGCAAAGAACAACTCTGCTGTTACTGGTAATCAAACATTTTTCACATATCTTCTGAATCGTTTATGCCTACGTAAATCCACGTTATATATATCCCTTCCTTATTTCAACTTTTAATGCGAAAGTTATTAAGTAGTAATAGTTTTGCTCTGTTTCCCTCCAGCTTCCTCCATGCTGAATCTAATCGTTACAGTGGCACCAAGACCATGCATCATGGGATGAGAGTTTGGCTGGAGCAATGCTAGAAGATTGAAGACGCAATGTCTCTTAGCAATGTTGTCTGTTGCTGCAATTCTGTTTTTGAAGACTGGCACTGCAATATTGAGTCTGGTTAATAAAATGTTATTTATTGGGTTTCTTTATGATTTTTGGATGTTGCTTCTTAATCTTATTTGATGTTGGAGACATTCTGGATCAGCTATACTGTGATTTTGGTTTACCTATGATTTGTCTTCTTTGGATATTAACACCCTCTATATCCATGTAGAATGTAATCAAACAAACAATATTTATCTATTTTGGAATGACATATATATGTGTATATAGAGGCGGGCGCAAGGGTGCTTTGATCCAACTATAACAGAATCATTATCAAATTCAGTGACTTAATCTTTAATACTAATTAAACCATGATCTTCCAAAAAATCAATTCAACGCTGAATTCAACTGTCATGCCCTATCCATCTTACTCATGCCCTACCTATCTTTCTCATGCATCCTGTATCATTAAGTCATTTGAGGAAAATAAAAAATGAAAATGAAAAAGTGTTATCTACATTTAAAGGACAATGTGCATACCATCATAATTTCCAAACAAACCACTCTTGTGACTCTTTGTTCTACATTTTGTTGTTTTTATCTATATCACACTGCATCAAAATCCTTAATCCAGGTATTAAGGGTATTACTGAGTAGCAATTCTTATATAATGAAATATATAGATGATTTTATAAATGCTCTGCAATAATCAGAAGAGCTATAGGGGGAAGCAGTTGGGGAGAGAAGGGAAGTGGGAAAAAGTCTTCTGGCTAGCACATTTGGAGCATCAGAGACAGACAAACTAAAGTTGTTTCAAATTTGATCAGAAACCTTTATGTTTATAGAAAAAAGATTACTATGCCCCCAAACAAGTCTATTACCCAGGAAATATCACTTCAAAACCAACTGTGACCTCTTTGACCTTTAATGTATGCCGACTATCAAATATTTGTAACATCATCTCAAAATCATTAAGATACAATATTTGCTAAGATAAATTAAATACATTAGCTTACAAATCAAGGAAAAAATCTTAAATGTAAGTGATTTGTTTATCAACCCAGATTTAAAGACCTATTATGTTCATTTTATAGCAACTACTCCAAACTGGGTGCAACTTCAGTAGGGTTTGATTCAAATACATCTGAATTAGAGGCTTCGGGTTCTTCTAAAAGCGCTTGAGATTGGATAGACTCTTTGTATGCAGGAGTCTCCTTAAAATCTGTTGCCCCTTCGTTGTAAGTAGTCACAGCAATCCCACATGCAATTAACTGATAAAATAGAATGCAAGACCACAGATTGAAGTATCATCAAATAGTGCCTTTTCAAAGCAAATTTGTATACAAACAAGAAAACAAGTGGAATATTTCACATGTTCCATCAGGTTAGAAATTTCCAGCATCATTATAAAAAAATAGGATTCTTATTGTCATTCATTATATGACATGAAAGCTATTCAGCAATCACAAGCTAACAAGCAAGGAAATGGATATAGATTGGCCGTCTAAATTCTCACATTATTTTCAGAAGGAGCTTCTGAATAGATAACTAGTAAAAACCTTTAGCCGAATTTTTTTTCCACATAATTGTCTAGACTTTAATGCTCCGAAGTTTTTCAACCATATGAAAGAGACCTTTCTCAACCCATTGTATTCAAAGAAACATATAATTTGATCTACAACAGGTGATGAGTCAGATACTTAGATCCATCATACACCCAACTTATCAAACTATCTTTCTAGTAATCCAGTAAAGAGTCTACATATAGTCCACATCAATCATGACAGAGTGCCTCATCCAATTAGACGTGGTACGGGAAAGAGAAGGCAAGCGTGTAAGGTTAGAAAATTGGCATACAACTTTCAACCTTCAGCAATTTATGGTCAATAAGATCAGATCTCAATTGTGTCAAGCACTTTGAGTTACATCAATATTTCTTATAGCATGTGCCAAAGAAATTACATAGAAACTATAAGGACTACCAATTACCATTCTACTAAAGGATGTAACATTCTACAAAATTCCCATGCAAGCCAGATAGGGGCAGGGTCATTTGTTTCCTTCATGGTGTGTATGCTAATGTAAAATTTTAGACCATAAACACAGTATGAATTCCATGTTTCACCAAATTTAGGAACCACATCTTCACTTTTGATAGGCACAAAATCAGGGCTCTCAAGTCCGGATGCTCCATGCTGTCTACCTTCCCCAACATCATAAATTTGAGAAAAGAAAATCACAAAATTTGTTCGGGCTACCTTGTTGTAACTACCAAATTCAATCAAAATTTCATATTAGGCTCCCATAATCTCCAAATTTCAATGGTTGCTTACTTAATGTTTATCTGAACTGTTTTCTTCATTCCCCTATTACCCTCCTAGAGGTGAATACTTAGTAAGAGGGAGTAATCCACAAAAACCAAACAACTCAAGTATGAACCATTCTTTGTCATTCATTTTCCCTGTAACTTCACCATGGAGCTATCAAATTCTAACACAAACATAAATTTTTTTGGCACATCACTCAGCTCATAAATTCTTCCAGATTTCCAAAGTCAAGTTTTAACTATTTGGATGTCCTCTCAAATATAATAAAGGCCGAAATTTTTATTGAAACCAACTAATTCTAATCTTTCATGGGCTTATATAAATTCAAATATCGATCATTTCAGGCATCGTCATAACAAAATCGAACAATAAAAAATAAATAAATAAAAAGGCAGCTTTGAGAGATACCGCGAAAACGATGCCAAAAGCCCACAAATACTGAACAAGGAAACCAAGAACATCCCACTGTGGACCTTCCCACAAATCCGGCTGAAGACCCGGAAGCTCTGGAAACGGCTTCCCATCAGCCGAGACTTCAGACGAACTCCCACCAACGTTATCCAAGCCAACCCTTAGAATAACATTTTGTTCTTCAATCTCCGCCACCCATTGTTGCTCCTGTTCCTCATCTTGTTCTTTCGTCGTGAGAGTGGTCCTCCGGTTCTTGCTGTCGAAGCGTCCGGTTCGGGACGAGAACTTTTTGGCTGCGGAGGTTAAGTGGAGGGTTCTGGGGGAGATAGGGAAGAGGACGTGGTGGCGAGGAGGGAGTTGGGTGTATAAGTGTTTGGTGGCGTTGTCGCATAGGATTCGCACTCCATTTCCACTAGTAGTAGTAGTACTACTACTACTACAATTTGTGATGGTTATGGATAGCGCCATTTCAGTGGAGGAGAGTGGCGAGCAGGATGAGAATGTTGGTGCTATGATTTTATTTTATGATTACATTTTAGTAATACTAATTTTAAAAAAATTAACATTTTACATGGGTAAAATTTAATCCATGGGCTCCTCGCAATCTGGATCGGCCCAAGTATTTATTTTTTATTTTTGTTATTTGAAGATGCAAATAATTGAATCTTGATCATTTAAAGTGAGAGCTTAGGCACTCTATCTATTATCATAATAAATTACTGTTAACCGGCTCAAATATTTATATCTCTATAGATTAAAATCATCTTAGTAATATTTTAGTTTAACACTAAAAAAGTTTTTTAAAGCCCACTGCTTTTTATTTTTTATTTTTTATTATTATAAAAAATAACAATCTATCTTTGACAATCTTATTTAAAGGTGTTTATTTAATCTATTTGGTTAATTTCTAATGAAATTATTTAAAATTTAATTAATTAAATTGTGTTATTTTATTTCGTTAATTGAACTGAATATGTTAATTTTAAAAACTAATCGATTGAATTAAATTCAATCAGTTTGATTATTTTTTAATTAACAGAATAATAAATATATTTAAATTAAATTATATTTTAAATATTTAATTTTTTATATTTGAAACAAATTAAATAACATCATCTAATAATATATTTAAATATAAAAGTAAATTAAAAACTCTGATAATTTTTCAAATAAAATAATTTATTTCATGTATTTTTAATTTTCTATTTACATTTTATTATATTTTTATTAAAATTTTGATTAATTCAATTTTTGAATCGAATTAATTAAAAATTAAAATTTTTTAAAATTATTTTTAATAATCAATTAAAATTAATTTAATAACTAATCAATTAATCAAATTAAATTTATTCGTTTAATTAATTCAATTAAAATTTAATTTTCAACATCCCTAATCTTACTCAATAATATGTATGTTTATTTTTTGTAACCAATAATTTTTTTTTTTTAAATACTCCATCTAACTAAAAGCCCTATGGAGACACTTCACCACATGGATTTAAAGATTGGGCTTATCTAACCGAACTCTCAAATGATGCTTAAGACTTAAAGTTATGAGGCCCAAGACTTTTTTCCTGTACATATACGGCCCACTTGCCTCAGGGCTAATATTATATTAGTTGTGGTGACAACTGTTGAATCAATTTTTTTTAAATAATGTATAAAATTATAAATTTTTAAAATTTAAATCAAACTTTTATAGAATTGATTTAAACAGAATTATATAGTTTGGTTCAATTCATTTATTTTTAAATTTTTAAATTTAAATTTTTATATATTATTTTAATATGATTTTTAATAATTTAAATATATTTAGGTATAAAATAATTGTTTTATTTTATAATAATTTAAAATAGATATAAAAGCTAATAAAAATATATAATTCGATTCAATTTTTTTTATTTTTTACTTCTTAATTCAAAATTTGATTCGAATATAATATGTGCATATATATATATATTTAATATTCGATTTTAATCTAAACTGAATAAAACAAATTCCAAATCAATCAAATACTACAATTTCGAATCAATTTTTTATTTTTTTAATTTTTTTCTCACACGTAATATATTGGATTACACATAATATATTGGATTGAAAATTCAAATAGCAAAAGAGAGCTAAGAAATTAAGAAGATTGGTAAAATTATAATCTCATTCGTTTGAACAAGTCTTTTTTTCTTTTTTTTTTTATGCTACATGAGTGCACATAGAATGCAATTACAGAAAAGTTTTTCAACATAGATATTATGTGGAAATTTGATTTTGTTTTCCTTTTTGCCCTTTTTGGGCATTAATTTAGGCAATTGGGAATATAGCATAAATAGTCAAATTTAGTTTGCATATTAAAAAATAACAAAGAAATTGGTACAAGTTAGAGAACATATAATCTATTATTATTATTATTATTATTATTATTATTATTACTATAATAAAATTAATTAATTATAATTTAATATTATATAAAATTTATGTAAGACTCATATTTTTAAATGATAAATTCATATATAATCAATACACCCTTATATAAAAGTATCTCTTAGGGGATCTTCTCTTGCCATATGTACTTTTTTTTGGGTTCTTTTACAATGTTTTGCCATTTTAGTGAGACCAAGTGGGATATTTTAGATGAAAATCGAATTATTGTTTATAAAAGCATAGTTTTGCAGTGCATAATTTGTGTCTTTTTTAGAAGTATTTTGTTTTGTATGTTATTTGAATGAAGTTGTCATTTTGTTCTTGTTAGATTTTTTTTTTGCCTCAAGGTTTTTTTAAGCTCTTTGGATATTAAATTTTCAGGTTAGTATGAATTGTAATATGTATTATTTTTTTATTTATTGTGTATTCTGGTTTGTTAGGTTGTATGTTTTGTTTGTTTTTTGACATTTAATATTTAATATTTGCCTATCAATTGATTGATCTGAAGTTAAAGCTTTTTTTATTATTATTAAGCTTTATATTGTATTATATTTGATTGATAGACAAACTTAAATTATGTGATAAGAAAAGATATTGAATAGATGTACTTTTAAGGCAAAAGAAAGTATAAAAAGAAACAATTAAGTAATTGAATAGTAGGAAAGGGGATTTACGAGTCAAAAACAAAAATAAAAAAAATTCTCACATTTATAGTTAAAAAAGTAAGAAGTGCACCACCTATAGTTTGTTGACTAGCAGTAGCCTTTTCGAACTCCATATACAGTTTCGAAAAATGAAAAAACAAATAAAATTGTTTACAAATATTTGTTATCATAGATCACGTAAAAAAAATCCCCATGATTCAAACTTAGGTAATGAACAGCATACAATATGACAGATCATGAAGTTACTAATTGTTAAATCATTAGCTTAAAGTAATAGAGAATGGAAATAGTTTTTTGTTATGTAATGTTGACCATCATGATGGTTGTACTTGGAGTTTGAAATATATACTTCTGTTAAGTTACCAAATGTGAAAGAAGATTGCTAAATTGTGCGGTTTTTAGAAAGATGCTTAGAAAATTTGAAGTTGAGGCTTTTTTATTATTATTAAGCTGTATATTTTGTTATATTTGAGTAATAGACAAACTTAGATTATGTGATAGGAAAGGATATTAAATAAAAGTACTTTTAAAGCAAAAAGAAGTATGAAAATAAACAATTAAGTAATTGGGTTAATTAGCAGGGAAGGGGATTTATGAGTTAAAGATAAAAATAAAAAAAAAATCTCACATTTGTAGTTGAAAAAGTAAAAGGTGCACCACTTATAGTTTTTTTACTAGCAGTAGCCCTTTTGAACTCTATATGCAGTTTTTAGAGGGTGAGAAAACAAACAAAATTATTTACAAATATTTGTTATCATGGATCACATAAAAAAGATATTCTCGTGATTAAAAACTTAGGTAATGTATAGCATGTAGTATGACAGATCAGGAAGTTACTAATTGTTAAATCATTAGCTTAAGTGATGGAAAAGGAAAATAGTTTTTTGTTATGTAATGTTAACGATCATGATGGTTGTATTTCAAATTTGAAATATATACTTCTATTAAGTTACCAAATGTGAAACAAGATGGCTGAGCTGTGCATTTTGTAAAATGATGCTTAGAAACAATGGTGTGATCGTCGACACAATCCCATGCTACTAGATCTTTGGTCAATTACTCTTTTTTACATAAAGCTCTTAACCTTATATTAACTACAATATTCTTTTTCTTTTATTTTTAAGCTACAAGGATTGTTGTTTTTGTCCTATCTAACTAGCAGGGGTTCTTGCAGTTCTAACTGTCATTTTTTCTTTACTTCTTTCATGTTTTTCAAAATTAAAAAAACCAAAAGTAATGCAGTTAAAACTTTTTCCTTTCTGAGTTTAAAAAATTTCACTCAATCTTATTATTTAAAGCCAAATTATGAATTATGAATTACAAATGGAAAGGCAACTGTGTATAGTTTTTTCGCTTTGTTAGGTGACATATAAGATTTATAAAAAATGTTTTTTTTTTACTTATATTAAACTTTTATACTTATAAGATTTACATTCAATTAAGTATTGGAGATTATGTAATAGGAAAAGATATTGAATATAAGTATTTTCAAGGTAAAAAGAAATATGAAATCAAACAAGTGATTGGATGAATAAGTAAGGAAGGGGATGTAGAAGTTAAAAATAAATTTGAAAACAAAAACAGAAATCTTACATTTGCAATTATATAGAGCTCTTTTTTGCATATAAGGTTTACATAAAAAAATAATATTCAGTAGTTTTATATAAGTACATAGGAAACAAAGTATGTATAAACTCTATCCAATAGTTTTATATGTAAATCTACTTGATTAATTTCAAAATCCAAAACATGTTATGTTGTATTATTAAAGGTTATCTATAAGTTGTAAGGCTTTCATTTTTTAGGTAAGATAAAAAAAATGGTTGAAGAATGATGGAGTTGAATGTTAATAAGAGCTTTATGAATTTGTAAGTTTATAGCTTTTATTAATTTGTAGGTTACATTCAACTTTTTCTTATAGTTTTAGAAAAAAAATTAATCTTTTTTTATGATGTAGGTTCTTTATTCAATGAAGAAGTTGAATGTTATGAATAGTTTTATGAATCTTAAGTTCATTTTAAAGGTTGTTTAAAGCTTGACATGGAGTATGGAGAGTGTTAGTACCTTGACCAATAAGTTTTAGGTTTATCAGATTTTTTTTATATTATGGAGAATGTGTAGAAACAAATTTATATGAATGGATTTTAATTAAAATTAAAAGTTTGATTACTATACATTTTTTTAACATATATTATAGTTAAATTATAATGTTGACTAATCATTCTATCTATTTGTGTAAGTGTAAGTTAAAGTTATTAACAGAGCTTTCTGGTTTTATTATTGTTTTAAATTATATAGTTAATTTGTTATTTGATTTGTTTTTATTGTTATAAATGATGAGGTATTGTTTTTTTGCAGGTGTAATTACAAGTGTTAGGTAGTTTACATGCAAAGTAACTTTTCGATTGTGATTTTGGTTTTCATATTGTTATTTTTTTCCTTTGTGTTTGTATTTTTTTCGTGCTTTTATTTATTTGCTTTATTTGTGTTCTAAGTTTTGTTTATGTGCATTGTTTGATTTGAATATAGTATGATATTATGTTTTTCGATTTTTTGTTATGTTCTTTTTTTGTTGTTTATGGTTTTGTTAGTGATGATGTTTTATGTATATATTAGCTGTGGATTGTATTCATTAAGTTAGTGTGTTTAGTTATGGATTCTGTTAGTAGAGGAAGGGTGAATAGAATTAGAATATTGGAAAAGTTAGTCTATAAGATTGAGAAGATAACAAACTATTCATCTAAGTAGCTTTCCTGTGTTTAGCATCGAAGGATCTAAACATGGTAGACATTTTTCTCAAGTTAGAACAAGATGTTCAGGTTTAGTTAGTAATTTAATGCAATCTGCTAGTGGTCCAAGAGAGTTTGATTATATTAGTTTCAATAATAATAATGGAGATGGAGATAATCATTTTGTTAGTGATGTTAGGAGAAGATCTTTAGTTTCAAATTTTGATTTAACATATTTCGTAAGACATGTGTCTGAACATGATCCAGTCCTTGATAATGAAAGCAGTGGATATCAACTTCAAGTATTATTGTATTCCTCTATTGATGCTAACGAAGAATTATAGACCATTGGAGTTAAAACATACAAGTTTGTTATTGTAAAAGATTCAATTGTTTATATGTCAAAGAAAAGGAAGCTTGGATTAAAGTTGGATTTTTTGCAAATTCTTTTTGATGTGCTCAAAATTTAAATTTGGCTGTAGTAGATTCTGTTAGTAATGTTCATTTAATATATTCATCTTTATATAATATATATTATTAATGTTTGACTTATATTTTTTTCTTGGTTTAATGTGGCTAGATGATTATAATTCTACGAAAGTTTCTTTAGAGCAAGAAGAGTAATTAAGTGTCTTTAGTAGAGAGATAAGGCAAACTAACCATTAAAGTAAGTTCTATTATGTTTTGTGTATTTCATTCATTTATGGTTTAATTATTATTCTTTTCATTCATCTGATATTTAAATATTTTTTTAAGGATTTGAACCTTTTAATTTTAGTGGTCCCAAGTGTATTTGTCTATTTTGTGATGCTGTCATATGCTCCGAGAAGAGTGTTGATATCTCAAAACAAACATGAAATCCTACATTTACATTTTATTGTCAAGAAGGGATTGTTCGGCTACCTTTTTTAAGAAAGACTCGATAATATTTGATTAATTATTTAGTTATGATAGAGGGCGTAGAAGTACAGATTTTAGAGGAATATTAGAGTATATAATTCTATGTTTCAATTTACTTCAACAAGGGATAAGGTTGATAGTAGTGTCAATAACAGAGCAAGGCTTTATATTTTTAAAATTTCTACACAGGATTATCATAGAATTGGGTCTTTGCTTCCTCTTCCTAGTCAAAATCCTAAGTTTGCTCATATGTACATACATGATATTGAGAATGAGATTTTGAATAGGATGTTTGTCTTTCAGAATTCTAATAAGGTTTCAAGAGTTGATCCAACTATTGTGGATGGTTTGATTACGATGCTTTTTTTTTTCTTGGTTTAATGTGTCTAGGTGATTGTAATTCTATGAAAGTTTCTTTAGAGTAAGAAGAGCAATTAAATGTCTTTAGTGGAAAAATAACACAAATTGAAAATTAAAGTAAGTTCTATTATGTTTTGTGTATTTTATTCATTTGTTTTTTAATTGTAATTCTTTTTATTCATCTGGTATTTAAATATTTTTTCAAAGAATGTGTTTTGAACCTTTTAATTTTGGTTGTCCCAAGTGTGTTAATCCATTTTATGATGCTGTCATATCTCAAAACAAACACGAAAACCTATATTATATTTTGTTGTCAAGAAAAGATTGTTCAGTTGCCTTATTTTAGAAAGACTCCATAATATTTGGATCAATTACATAGTTATGATAGAGGGCATAGAAATGCAAATTTTAGAGAAAATATTATAGTATATAATTCTATGTTCCAATTTACTTCAACTGAAGGTAAGGTTGATAGTAGTGTCAATATCAAAGTAGGGCCTTATATTTTTAAAATTTTTAGATAAAATCATAATAGAATTAGGTATTTGCTTTCTTTTTTTGGTCAGAATCTTAAGTTTGCTTAAATGAACATATATGATACTGATAATAACATTTCGAATAAGATACTTCAAATTTTTTATTAGGTTTCAAGAGTTGATCTAACTATTGTGGATGGTTTGATTACATTGTTACATGCAAATAACGAAATTTTTAAAGTCTTTAGATTAGCTAAAGATAGGTTTAGTGATTCTAATAATATTCTTATGAGGTTAAGGTTGATTGGTGCAAGGGAAGAGAGAGATAGAATTTATATTCCTTTAATTGGTAACAAAGTTGCTGCATTAATAGTTGGAGATATAAATGAGTATGACAGGCATTAAGATATAATTGTTGATCATAGATCTAACTATTTGAAGAGAATTAGTGATCTTCGTCCTTCTTTTATGGTTTTACAGTATCCGTTATTTTTTCTTTATGGTGAGGATGGTTATTATCTTAATATTAAGTATGTTAAATCTACAAAAAAAAAAAAGAGCGAGGCATACTAAAAAACTTGATAATGCATGAGTATTTTGCATTTATTCTTCAGAGTAGAATCAATTCTGGTGATACTTTGTTGTGAGGTGGTCGATTGTTCCAATAATTTATTGTCGATGTTTATGCAAGTGTTGAGGAAATGTGGCTGCAGTTTATAAAAGATAAACAAAAAACTATTAGGTTTAAAATGTATAAAGATGTTAGAGATTTAGTTGTGAGAAATGAGTTTCAAGGTAATTCTATTAGTATAAGAGTCATATTACTACCAAGTTTTACAGCTGGTTCTCGATATTTATTTCAGAACTGTCAAGATGCCATGGCAATTTGTAGGTTTTTTGGTTATTTTGATTTGTTCATAATATTTGCATGTAGTGCTCGATGGCCAAAAATCCAATAAGCATTGGCTTTTATTCTAGGCCAACAACTTGATGATCATTCTGACATTAAGTCACGTGTTTGCAAGATTAAGTTACATTATTTTATAAATGATTTAACCAAGAGGAATCACTTTGGTCATGTTATAGGAGGTTATTTTTTTTATTTTTAATTGGCATTAACATTGCCATGTGTTTTTTTTTTTATTTTAAGAATGATTTGTTTATAGTTTTTTTTAATATTAATGTTTCATGTAGTTATTTATACAATTGAGTTTAAAAAATGTGACATGCCTCATGTTCATATTCTTCTATGATTACATCCTGATGCCAAATGCCATATTATTGCTGAAATCAATAGGATTATATCTATTGAAATTCTAGATAAATGAATGGATCCTATTGGATAAAATGCTATTACAAATTTTATGATTAATGGTCCATGCAGTTCTACATATTCTCAGATGCCTTGTTTGTCTAAAGGACAATGTTCAAAGTTTTTTCCTAAAATGTTTCAATCACGTACTACAATTAATGAAAATGGATTTTTGTTGTATAGAATGAGGGAAACAATTATTTGAGAAAATATTATGATTAGGAATGGAATTGAAATAGACAATCATTTTCTCGTACCACACAATATAGATCTAATTGTTAAATATGATGCTTATGTCAATGTTGAAGTTTATACTAAAACCAGAGCTATCAAATATTTATTTAAGTACATAAACAATGGATTTGATAGATCAAAGGTTGTTTTTTAGAGTGTTCAACCATCTAAAAATTAAGTTAATCATTAATATCTTACTAAGATTGATGAAGTCAAAACTTACCTCCATTGTAGATATTTATCAGCTTATAAAGCATGTTGGAGAATTTTTGCCTTTGGCGTACATAGAGAGCTAGTTGTTCAAAGATTGCCTATATATTTACCCAATGAATAATATTTATATTTTAATGATAAAAAAGATTTGTCTTTTGTTATTAGAAGGCCTCATGTTCAAAAAACAATGTTGACTTAATGGATGTATTCTAATCAAGTGCATGAAGATGCTAGGCTTTTGTTATATGTTGATTTTCTTACAAAATGGGTTTTGGAATACTAAGATTAAAGAATGGCAACCTAGAAAATATGGAAGATTAATAGGTAGAATTGTATACATACATCCCGTATATGGTGAGTTATACTTTTTAAGGTTGTTATTAAATAGTGTTAAAAGAGTAAGAAATTTTGAAGAAATTAGAACAATTGATGGAATTATTTATCCTATATTTCAGGTTGAATGCCGTGCTTTAGGTTTGTTAGGTGATAATCGAGAATGGAATGATGCTTTGATTCAAGCTTCTTAATGGGCATCAACTAAATAACTTAGGTAGCTTTTTGTTATGATCATTATGTTTTGTCAAGTTAAATATCCTTTTAATTTTTGGAAACATAATTTGATATTTATGGCTAAAGATATTGAATACAAATTAAAAAGTGCATTTTGATCATTTAATTATTCTATTTCAGTTGATGAATTGAAAAAATATGTGTTGATAGCTATTGAACAAATTTTTAATAAAAACTTTTTTGTCTGACTACAAATTACCTATACCAACTGAAAGGAATTTATATGGAATCAATGATAGATTGATCCATGAAGAATTAAGTTATGATTTGGTCAAGCTTTGACATGAACATTTGGAATTGCTATCTACTTTGAACAAAGAACAAATGCAAATATATGAATCTATCAAATTGTCAATTGATGAAAACAAAGGTGAAACGTTTTTTGTTTATGGTCATGGAGGAACAAGAAAGACATATTTATGGAATACACTTATTTCTAGTATTAGATCAATAGAAAGAATTGTTTTAGCAATGGCTTCATCAGGTATTACTTTTTTGCTACTTCCAATAAGTAGAACAACACATCCTCAGTTCAAAATTCCTTTGACTATTAATGAATATTCAACATGTCAAATAAAAAACACAATTGATATAAAAAACCAAATTGATTCTTTGGATGAAGCTCCTATGGTTCATAGAAATTGCTTTAAGGCTTTAAATAAATCATTAAAGGATGTACTTATAGAAGATGTTTCTATTCCTATGGAAAAACTATTTAAAGTTAAAACGATTATTTTAGGTGGAGATTTTAGGTAAGTATTACCTGTTATTCAAATGAGGACAAAGACAGATATTTTGAATGTTTTGATAAATCAATCCAAGCTTTGGCATAGTTGTAAGATATTTCATTTAAGAACAAATATGATATTATATAGACAAAACCTAGATCAAGTAATGTAGAATGAGATTACAGAATTTACTTAATGGTTGTTAGACATAGGTAATGGTTGTAGACACATAATTTTGTTCGAACACAATTTTGGCCATTTGTAAAGTGCTTAAAATTCACCTTATTCAAATCTAACATTTTTTCAAGTTTCTAAAATAAAAAAATTAGACCAATTTGACCCAAATGCCCTAAAGTTAACTCTAGTCAAATCTGGTCAATATTAATCAAACTCGATAAAAACTAATAAAACCTAGGTTAATCCTCAAAATTCACAATCAACTTGAAGTCAGTGTGGTTTGAATTTGAAATTGGTGATTTGATGGTATGAAACCCGAGTTGAAAACGTGAAAAAAAAAAAATGGAGGAAAAAAATGGAAAAAAGAGAGAAAGGAAAAAATTTTGGTGTTTTGCTTAAAGGTATCATTCCATATTTATCCTTTGCATTTTCTGGCATCTCCATCTCATTTTTTTATTGCATTCTTCATCATATTTCATTGATTTGTAGTTTATTTTTCAAAAAGTTTTAGTTTACATTTTGTGTAAGAAGCTTGAACCAATTTTCATCCAACAATCCATAGTTGGTTTGAAGTTGTAAACCAAGCAAAAACATCAAAATCCCCCATTGATACAACCAAGTTGGATGTTCGGCCAGGATGTCCTTCTTGTTGGTGAACCTCTTCTAGGCTCCTTTGATTTTTTCACTTGTTTCTTAATCTTACTTGTGATATTTAAATGATTGGTTAGTTTGAATCTTGTATAGATTTTGTTTCGTAAATGAAATATGTGGATATTTTGTTCATGTTTGATTTTTATATATCTTCTTTAGGTTTTTTTTAGTTTACTTAATGCTTGATAAATGTTTTGGTGCTCCAAATGCTTTGTACATTTGATTAGTTAATAAATGATGCTTGGTTAAAGTGAATAGAATCAAAATATGCTTAAAGAAAATCCAAGAGAGGTTCCGCCATAGAAAATTTTTCGTTTAACCAAATGGGTTTGGCTTATTGAATGTGTATTGTTTGATTCATGGTTGATAAATGATATTTTAGCTATGAGTTCCAAGTTTCCATGTGGCTAGATCATGTTTCTAGTGAGGATTTTGTTGTTGTTTGGATGATATATTTGTTCATGAGATCTTCAATTACATTAGTTCATTTTATGTTTGATGAAATTGTTACTTTAATTTTCACATGAATCATGCTTGTCTGGATGAAATGAGATGAAGTAAAATGCTTGGAAAATAGATCAAAAGGTTCAGCCATGGTAGATTTAGAGTTGGTCGAACCATGTTTTTTGTTTTATAGATGTTTAGTTCTTTGATTCATGCTTTACATTATGTTCTCATGGTGTTGGCAATTTTCTAACATGTTTGAACAAAAGTTTCATTAAAAAAAATGTTGCTTGATGGTTTTTTTTTATGAATTTTTTATCTTGTTTAGTTATGTTTAAAGATGAACAATAATGGGACATTCAAACCAAATTTAAACTTTTCCATGTTTGATCCATTTTTGTTTTGAATTTTTATGCATTGCATGTTTGTGTTATTAAGTTAGAAAATAACTTATCTTGTAATTATGTTTCTAGGTCATACATTCAACACATGCATTCATTAATGACATTCTTGTAATTTCGCATTCATTTCATATCTATTTCCATAAAACCCTAAAAAAATATTATTGTGAGTTTTCAAACTGAAACCCCAGACTTGAAATCTCAAACTTTAACCCCAAATCCAAATCCCAAACCCCAAACCCTAAACCCTAAATCTAAACCCTAAAATCTAACCCTAAACCCTAACCCAAAAACCAACCCTAAACCTTGAAGCCCTAACTCTAACCTAAACCCTAAACCAACCTGCAAACCCCAATAATTCATGCATTTGAATTTCATATTATCTTGTCATCCCATGCATTCTTATATGATCATGCATTCATACTTTATTCATATTATATTGTCATGCATTCATCATTTTATTATATTCATATATTTCACGTATTTGTTTTTTAAAAGAAAATAGTTTTCAAAAGAAAAATATTTTAAAAATAAAATAATACCTAATGTAAATATAATCATCAAGATCTTGCCTAACTATAAGAGAGCTCTCGATAATTATTATCTATGAGGGTTCTTGCCTTTATTTTATGAGGCAATTAGAAAACTTTTAAATTAGAAATATTTTCTAATCTTGTTAGCTTTATAGGTGAGATGGTGATTTAAGAGGGGGGTGAATTGGATTTCCCCAAATTCTTCCCAAACAATGATTTCAATATAGTTGAATGGAAATTAAAACAATAAGCAACTTTGATGAAAATATAATGCAAACAATAGCAATTAATGAACCTAAAATCAAATATAAACAACAATAAATTGTAAGGAGATAGGGATAGAGAAATCAAACACAATGATTTATAGAGGTTTGGTCATTCTTCACGAGGCACCTATGTCCTATCTTTGGTTGTCCACACCAAGGCTTCAATCCATTAATTGAAGAAAAATTCTTACAAGATACAAACTTATCTTGTACTAAATCTCTATCTTTTTCTCAAGGCTTAGATAGCAACCTCTACCCTTACAAATCAAGAGGATACCTTACCTTTTGCTTACAAGATAACCAAATAATTTTTGCAAATGAAAATACCTCTCAAGGTTGAGTGTTTGCCTAATGAAGTACAAAAAAAATGATGAATGAAAACACAACAATATTTTGGATACAAGAAAAATAAAGGATATTGAATTTAAGCTCTAAAAACTTTTGATTTTAAGAGAAAATGAAAATATAGCTTGTTGGCTCTTACTCTCTTGATTCATCAATCTTCTTGGTATGTTGGAGTGCTCAATTTATAGAGAAATTGAAAAAGTAGCAATTGGGGAAGCTTGAGAAGTGAAAGTAGCCATTGAATGCATGAAAAAAATAGTCATTAGTGTGATCTGGCCCAGAACCAATTGATCCCTTCCTTGAGGGGATCGATCCCTTGCCTGGGTGATCGATCTCCTATGTGGGGAAATCGATCCCTTTTCTGAAAATTCAATCCTAAAAGCATTCTGTTTGAAAACCAATTGATCCCTTCTATAGGGGATCGATCCTATCCATGCTGGATGGTAGTTTCCCATTTTGCACTCTACTTACTAATTTGATCATAACTTAAGTTATACAAATCAAAATCGTAAACCGTATGAAGATTTATAAACTAGACGTAAAGAGCTTTCATCAGCTAATTCACTGTATACGAATTAAAGTGAATTTTTAAAGTTATCCCTTATGCAGTTTTTCTGACAACTGTAGAATGTTTAGTAAAAATTCAAAATCTTTTCTTAGAAAATTTGGATTTTAATTTTGTTTGATCCATTAGAAAGTAGACTCAAAAAGCTTTCCAACCATATAAAATTAAAATATTAAAACTTTGTGAATTAATATAGAAAAATGAAAGAAGTTCAATGTTGGAAAACTTTATTCTTGTAAAACAACTTTCTTAAGTTAATCTATTTCTCAAAACCAATATTATCAAAATTGTATTAAGTCCAAAATGAATAAGTTTACTTTAAAAACAATAATTGGATTTTCTTTTAAGCTCAAATAAATAATATTTAAAGATAGATTTAGTTCGAGAAATATGAAACCAAGAAAGGTTTGTTTAAACTTTGAAAATCATATTATTTATTTAGTATCAAAATATAAAACTTAAGAACATGTACTAAATAAATCTTATTCAAATCTTGATCAAGTTTATTTAGCTTTAATGTTTTGTCATTTCAAAATAAGGATCAATTCAAAGCTAACAAATCTTTAACTAATTATAGGAAAGTATAAAAGTATTTCGATATTTAAAATATTTTCTCTTTAATCCAAAAATAAAATAAAAGTTTTATTTTAAATTTTTTAAAAAAAATAGAGAAAAATAACTTTGTTTTAAATTTGATTTATTTCTTGTTTTAAGAAAAAAAAAAGAAAGGAAGAAAAGGAATTAATTTTAAACATTAAGTAAATAGGATCATTTTAATTAAAATTAAAAGATAACATGCAATCAATTAGTACTATTTTCGATAGGCGCAATAGAGATGCTAATCCTTCCCCATACATCACCGACTTCTAAATTCAACTTTGATTTCGTAAACCGTAAATTTATTTTTTTCTAAAACTTTTAAATCCATTTTAAAATGTTTTATTAAAAAGATAAAGATTTTTAGTAGCCAATCACACCCTTAAAAAGATTGGTAGCGACTTCTTTTGTTTGTTTTTATTGAAAACATTTTTAATCCCCCCACTTTTCAAAATTTTCCTATTCATCTAGCTTTTAGGTTAGCCTACCTTAGGGTCTCAAGATGTCGCAACAATGGTTAGATTGAATTTATAATGCCTAAAAGTGAGGAGGCAACAACTTGCATAAAAATTTCTCAGGAGTTGTTGGTTCATTTTGTTGGCAACCTAGTAGCCAGTATAGTTTCTACAGTACACTCTAACTTTTAGGATAATTTTTTTTATACTTGCTATCTTAAACAAAGAGCAATTGTTACTCCATACAATAAAAGTGTTGATTCAGTTAATTCTTATGTTCTTGATTTAGATCTAGGTGAAACAAAAATATACTTAAGCAATGATTACATTTTAAAAGATTCAAAACATGTTGGTGATCAAGATTTGATTTATCCTATCATGACGTATAGATCAATGGACCTACTGCTAGATATGGATTAGAAGGAGTCGTCACTAATCTTTTTTACTTAGGTGTGATTGGCCACTTGAAACATATTCTAATATGAGAAAACATATGTTAGGTTCAAGAGTATGGTTACACATGAGAAAGGTTATAGCACCCCCATAGCGTCCATCCGAATGATGGTACTAGTTTGATTTCAAACTATCCAAGCCTTGATCATTTTATGATTTATCAAATAATTTAATATTAAAAATGCATCTTAAAATTGTCCCAATAATTTGGTAGCAATTTAAGATAATTTTTTTACCTTAAAAGTATTCATAGAGACTAGTATCCCATTCTGAAAAGGCTTCATTGTCAAATTTATTAAAGTATTTTTTCAATAAAGTCTCTCAATAGTTTGGTAGGACTTAATTTGAAACAATCCTCTAATAGTTTAGAAGATAAAAATTATTTATTTTTTGAAAAATTGATTTATGGAATCTCCCAATAGTTTGGTGGATTCCACAAAAAAACTTAAATCAATTGTCATATCGTATAGATCCGTGGACCTACCGTTATACATGGATTAGAAAGAGTCGCCACCAATCTTTTTTTGTCTAGGTATGATTGGCCTCCTAATTGAATCTGATCTATAAAATAGATGTTAAGTTTGAGAGTCGGTTATGCATAGAGAATGTTATAGCATCCCTACAATGCCCATCCAAAGATGGTACCAATTTTGATTTCAAATTATTCAAGCCTTGATCATTTTTATGATTTACCAAATAGTTTAATATTAAAAATTAACCCTAAAATTGTCCCAATAGTTTGATAGCAATTTAGGATAATTCTCCCACCTCAAGAGTATTCATGGAGATTAGTGTCTCACTCTGAAGAGGTTCTGCCATCGGATGTATTAATTTATTATAAAAAGAAATAGTGTAGCCTCTCAATAGTTTGGTAGGGCTCACTTCAAAGCAATCCTCCAATAATTTAGAGGATGAAAATTATTTTTGTTTATTTGAAAATATATTTTTTTTGAAAAGATTTTTTTATTATGTTTTATCATTTTATCATTTTTTAATTATTTTTTTACTTCATTTTTATTTTTTTATTTTCTTTTTCTTTTGAAAATAAAAGTGACAAAAATAACCTTTTTTTAAAATAAAACCAAAAAATAGGAAAATAGGCTAAAAATCAAATAAAATCAAATAAAATCAAAAAATAAAAATAAAATAAAAAATAAAAAACCTGTGATTGGGTAGGGTCAAGGCACGGGTCAACACGTGGGTCACCAGGTCTATAAGCAGATCCTAGCTTATCTGAAATGACATCGTTCAGCTGTCGTATAAAAGTTAAGCTTCAGTGCTTTTCTTTAAAAGCCTTCCATTCCTTCTCTCTCAACCCTAATTTTTTTCTGCCTTCTCTCTAGAGCTACATGTTGGAAACTTTAACCGGGGATCAAATTTCCACTGGTTTCTAAAAAAGTTATCAAAAAATTCAACCAAAACTCATTGATTTTTTGAAATCTAGTCGAATTCTAGAAATATTGTCGGAATCTCGCTGTAATCTCATTGGAAACTTCAAACAGTCACTGAAAAATTCATCAAAAAATTCATGTTCTTCCCCTAAACCCAAAAAACCTAGATTTCTTTGAATTTTTCTTAGATTTCTTTAAATTTCACCCAGATTACTCCTAAAACCTCTCAGAATCATCTTTAGCCCTAATGTTAACCCAAAAACCTAAAATCAATCCTATAATTCTTGATTGAACTCTAAAACCCAAAATTGAACTGGCAGAACCCTTTCTGCTCAGTGTTTTCCAAAATTTTTTCAAAGTTTTCTCCCTAGATTTTCTATGTCTCTCTGTGTGTTCCTTTTATAAAAATTAGTCCAATTTATAGGCAACTTTAACAATGACTTTAGAAAATGGACAGAATCAATCCCAAGCTTAAATCATAAGATTGCATTCTGTCCAACGTGATTTTTAATCCAAAATCCTAGTAATTTAATCTTTTGTTTGACCCAGGGATTCTGATCTTGATTCCATTGTGCATGTGTGGATTGAAACAGAAAAGAAAAATAGCAAAGAAGGAAAAAAAACAAAAAAATAAAAATAAAAATAAAATATTATTATTATTATTAATGGTTGTAATAATAATAGTAATAGTAGTAATAATAATAATAATAAAACAAGCTATCTATTTAGGCCTAGACCCAAATGGGCCTAGCTAGGCCCGAACATTGATAGGCCCAATTGGTCTTGGACTTCAATGAGCCCAATCAGGCTCAAACATAAATAGATGTTTATAGCTACCCCTCTTTGCATATCTTTGTTAGACAAAGATGATGCAAATACCTAGACACCCGCTCTGTTTAGGTTAAATTAAAGAGTAAAATCAATCGGGAGTGATCCTCGAGTTAAAAGTAAAATAATCTATCCTAAGCCAATGTTAAATGACTGAGATGATGCCACTAGTCAAAATACGATATGATTGGAGCCGAGGTTAAATAAATGACTAAGACGATGTCGCGAACCTGAATGTGACTAAGACTAAGTTGAGATCATAAATAAATGACTGGACTGATGTCGTGAGTTTGAAGATGATCTGACCTAAGTCGAGATTAAATGACTGGGATGATGTCGTGAGTCAAAATAAAGTGACCAGGATCAACTCAAAGTCAAAAATAAATGATCAAACTGATGTAACGAGTCTGACGATGATCTGACCTGAGTCAAGATCAAATGATTAGGACGATGTCGTGAGTCAAAATAAAACGACTAGGACCGAGTCGAGGTTGAAAATGAATGACTGGACTGATGTTGCAAGTCTAACGATGATCTGACCTGAGTTGAGATCAAATGACTGGGATGATGCCATGAGTCAAAATAAAATGATCAAGATCGAGTCGAGGTCAAAAATGAATGAGTGGACTGATGTCACAAGTCTGATGATGATCTAACCTGAATCAAGATCAAATGACTGAAACAATGTCGTGAGTCAAAATAAAGCAACCAAGATCGAGTTGAGGTAAAAAATAGATAATCGAGATGGAACCACAGATCTTAAAAAATGATCTGGAATAAGCCAAGATCAGATGAATGAATAGTGCAAGTACATGTCTTATGCAAATGAAACATCAATTGTGATACTAAGGCTTCTGCATTCACATTTCTTTGAACCATCTTTCATCTGAATATTTATCTTCACTCTATGTTTTAGCGAAGAAATCATCCTTCATTAACTTAAAAGTGCATCTTTGGCAAAAAAACCATCAGCCTGAATGTTTATCCCAAGAAAAGCCATGAAAGTCAATTTCTTTTTTTTTTTTGAGGTATTCATCCTTGGCCTCTATCTCTTTTAATTCTTCAAGGCAACACACAACTTCTTATGACTTTGTTTAGTTATTAATCACTATCCTTGTTTCAAAGTATAAGATGCAAGTTATGTATTTTTTCCACTCATGAATAGGTATAAAGAGAAAGGACAAATATATTGGCCATGTATAAACTATGAGAGAACAATAAGACGACTTTCATTTATTCGAATAAGTAATAAAGTACAAAAAAAAAATTCAAGAACAACTATTTGGGGTAGCAATGCCACAAGACAAATGATTAGATGACCATGACAACAAATTTTGGATCTCTTTTAAAAACTCAATCAAAACTTGATGCCCTAACACTTTAAAGCTATCCCGGTATGCGTTCCCAAGTGATGCCAATTCAAGCTACCTTTCAAAGTTTCAATCCGAACTTTTTTTTTTGGATCCAAGTCACCCTTTTGGGTTTTCAACTTGAACTCTCTTTTTTTATTTTTTTTTAGGTTCAAATCGCTTTTTTGGGTTTTCAATCTGAATTTTCTCTTCTTTTTTTTTTATTTTTAGAATCAAGCAAAGCACTTTTTTATTGCATTAGAATTGATAGAACCAGAAAGTTCATCTCTATCCATTTCTGATAAGATTAAAGCTTTTCCCAAAAAAGCTCTTTTTACCACATAAGGCCCTTCCCAATTCGGGATATATTTTTTTCTAGCATTATGTTGACTTAAAATAATTTTTTTTAACACCAACTCTCTTTCTCGGAATTGATGAGGTCTAAACTTTTTGTCATGAGTTTTCATTATTCTTTTTTGATACAATTGGCCATGGTACAGTACCGTGAACCTCTTTTCCTCAATAAAGTTCAATTGCTCATAGCACTTCTGAATCCATTCAGCTTCTTTTAATCCTATTTCCCTTAAAACCCTTAGTAATGGGATTTTTATTCTACTGGCAATACAACTTCCATCCTATAAACCAAAGAAAAAAGAATTGCCCCGGTGGAGGTGCGTACAAAAGTTTGATATGCATGTAGAGCAAAAGGTAATTTCTCATACCAATCTTTGTTTGTTTCAGTCATCTTTTCTAAAATTCTTTGGATATTTTTATTTGTAGCTTCTATTGCCCCATTCATTTTTGAGCAGTATAGAGCTGAAATATGATGTTTGATTTTGATCTGAACACATACTTTTTACGTCATCTTGCTATTTAAATTCTTTGTATTGTTTGAGATGATTCTTTTTGAGAGCCCATATCTATAAATTATTTTCCTTTTGATGAATTTACAAACCATGGATCCAGTCACGGTTGTGAAAGAGGCAACTTTGACCCATTTAGTAAAGTAATCAATCATCATAAAAATGAATCTATTTCGTTTAAGGCCTTTGGTGTGATAGGCCTAATGACATCCATCCCTCACATAAAAAATAGCCAAAGTGGTGCAATGACATGCAGAGCACTGGGCAAAGCATGAATTTTGTCAACATAAATTTGGTATTTATGGCATTTTTTAGCATAATCGATGCAATCTTTTTTCATTGTCAACCAATAATATCCAGCTCGCATAACCTATCTTGCTATCATATGCCCATTTGCATGTGCTTCAAATGTACCATTATGAACTTCCTCAATAATCTTTTTGGCTTCAAAAATGCCTACACAACGTAATAACACTTGGTCCTTACCTCATTTGTACAAAACTTCTCTGTCTAGGAAAAATCCCATAGCCAACCTTCTTAGGATTCTTTTATCATTTTTTGTTGCTTGATCTGGGTACTGTTGATTCTTTGAATATCGTGTAATATCATAATACTAGGGGTTGCCATCCTTTTCCTCTTCCAAATTGGCATAATGTATTGGTATGTCTTTGATATCTAGTTTAATAGGCTGAATTTCTGTAGTATCACCGATCCGTACCATTACAGTCAAGATGGCCAAGGCATCTATAATTTGATTTTTTTCACGAGACAAGTATTCAAACTAGATTATTTTGAATTGTTTACACAGCTCTAAGATATATTTGTGATAAGAAATAAGATTTGAATCTCTTGTTTCCCATTCACCTTTTAGTTGATAAATGACTAGAGCTGAATCCCCAAACACATTTAATGTTTCAATTTTTCTATCCAAAGCAGCATGCAATCCCATGACACAAGCTTAATACTCAGCTATATTATTGGTGCAGTTGAAATTCAATCTTACCGTAACAAGGTAATAATGTTTTGCTAAAGATATTAAAACTGCTATAATCCTATGCCTCATGGCATTAGTGGCCCCATCAAAATACATTATCCATATCTCTTCATCATCCTCATTTTCTTCTAATTCTGAGATGGCCATTAGTTCTTCATCTAAAAAATTAACCTTTATGGTCTCATAATCATCAGCGACGCTGTCTACCAAGAATTTGGCAATAACACTTCTTTTGATTGCTTTTTGGCTCACATATATTATGTCATATTCAAAAAGCATCACCTACCATCTTGCGATATTTCCTGACAGTGATGGTTTTTTGAAGATGTATTCGATGGGATCCAGTTTAGTTATGAGCCAAGTTGTGTGGTAGAGCATGTATTGCCTAAGTCTTTTAGCTGTCTAAGCCAAAGAACAACATATTTTCTCTAGTGACGAATACTTTGACTCATACTCTGTAAATTTCTTGCTCAAGTAATAAATAGCTTTTCTTTATTGTCGAATTCTTTTTGTTAGCCCAGTATGCATCCCATTGAGCCCTTATGTACCACTATGTATAGAATTAGTGGTTTTTTTAAAACAGGGGGTGCTAATATTGGAGGATTTGATAAGTACTGCTTGATCTTATCGAAAGCTTCTTTACATTGTTCATTCCACTCCTCAAGGTTATTCTTTCGAATGAGTTTAAAAATGGGATTACATTTAATAATGAGTTGAGAAATGAACCGAAAAATATAATTCAATCTGCCTAAAAAACCTCAAACCTCCTTTTATGTGCTTAGAGAAGATAAATTCTAGATGGCTCGAATTTTATTCGGGTTCACTTTTATTCTTTTTTCACTGATTATAAATCCTAACAGCTTCTCTGACCTGGTTTTAAATGTACATTTGGCTTAATTCAGTTTGAGATGAAACTTTCTCAACCCTTTCAAATAATTTTTTGAGGTTGATTGCCTAATCTTCTTCCTTTTTGGATTTCATAATCATGTCATCCACATACACCACAATCTCTTTGTGCATTATATCATGAAAAAGTGTTACCATAGCCCTCGATAGGTTGCCCTGACATTTTTTAGTCCAAAAGGCATGACCTTATAACAAAAAGTTTCTTATATAGTGATAAAAGTGGTCTTTTCTATGTCGTCTGGAGCTTTTTTTATTTGATTATAGCTAAAAAATCCATCCATGAAAGAGAATATCGAATGTCAAGCTGTATTATCCACCAAAGTATCAATATAAGACAAGAGAAAATTATCTTTAGGCCTAGCTCTGTTCAGATCTTTATAATCTACACACATCCATATCTTTCCATCTTTTTTGGGGATAAGTACTATATTAGCCACCCATTCAGAATATTTGGTCACTTGCAAGAAGCTTGCTTCAAATTACTTTTTAACTTCCTCTTTAATTTTCAACAACATTTTTTATTTCATTCTTCTTAGCTTTTGCTACATCGATATGCATTCTAGCTTTAATGGTAGCATATGTTCTACTATTTCAGTAGTTAGTTTAGGCATATCTTGGTAAGACAGACAAATACATCACAAACTCTCGGAGTAAATCCTCTAACTGCTGGTGGTTAACAACTGAGAGTGAAGTACCAATCTTGACTTTTTTCTTGTTTTTGGCATCACTTAAATTGATCAGTTCAACAACTTCTTGATGAGGCTTGATAGATTTATCTTCCTGTTCAATTAGCCTCATTAAATCTGAAGACAAAGTGTAATCTTCATGATCTTTTTTAGTATCAAGTTCATTGGTATTAATTGAATTTTCAAAGCTAAACCGTGGATCATTGTCATGATTACCTTCAAATTCATATGAAACCTAAAAATTAATAGAATAGGAAATATTGGTAAGAAATTTTGATGGGGTGATGAATGAAATGGAAAAAATGAACAAAATGTATGCTCCTACTTTATTAAAATAATGAAATATAAAAGGCCCAAACATAAGAGTTTGTATCAGCTCATAATGCTCTTACTTTTATTAAAATAATGAAATAATGACGCATCCTCTTACGTAAGTGCATAGAGTCATTATTTGTATCAACCCAGCTTCATATAAGGCATCATAGAGCTAGTTAAAGGGCATTTTAATCTCTTCTACCCTTTCTTTTGCATACCTTTTGTCTTTGTCCGGGGCTTTGACTATATGAATAGGTAAGGGATTCCCACTAACATTAGGTGCTAAGCTCCCACTGGTATCAAAACTTATCAACCCCTTTTTAATCAAATGTCATACTTTTTATTTTAAAAAAAGGTAATTTTTAGTAGAATGGCCCATTACGCCATAATGGTAGTCATAATGGGTAGTGGCGTCATACCATTTCAGATAAAGAGATTCGGGCTATTTAGTAGGGACATAAACAATTAGATGATTCTTGTAGAGTTCTTAATATAACTCTGTATAGTTTATAGGTATAGGATCGAAAGTAGGTCTTTTTTTTGTTTATGTTTCCTTGGTATTACTTGTAGTACTGACTGGGTGGGCAAAAGATCTTGGTAAAGATGGATAAGATGGTCGAATGGTTGATTGGTAGAGAGATGTAGATGTATGGTTCACTGTGTAATGGTATGTAGGGTAGATAGGTTAAGAGTAACTTTTGAATTACTGCCCCTCAAGACTCACAACTTGAGTCTCACTCTCTTTTTTCTTAAGTGCTCTTTTGGAAAACTCACCTCCTTCAAGCTTACCATTTTTAATGACATTTTTAATAATCTTTCCCAAAATCATCATATCAGCAAAGTTCTTAGTCATATTTTCAATCATCTTTTCATAATAAGGCAACTTTAGAGTGCTCAAAATAGCACAATAATTTTTTTCACTGTTAAGGGAGGTTATACTTAAGTAGCTAAATCTTGCCATCTTTGGACATATTGCTTGAAGGATTAGGATGCCTTTTTTTTCATCGCTTATAAAAAAAGATGATCTGGGGCCATGTCAATAATATGGTGATATTGATTGATGAAGACCGGGTCAAATCTTTTCATGTTTTTATTCGAGTCCCATCCAATTGGACATACCATCTTGCTGTGGACCCAGTTAAACTATCTTGAAAGACATACATAAGTAATTTCTCATTACTAGCATGTGCCGTCATTTTGTGATTGTACATAGTGATATGCGTGATAGGACACTTGGTACCATCGTACTTATCAAACTCTGGTATTTTTAACTTTGGTGGCATCACCACGTCTAGTACTAGGCAAAGTCCCATTATATTCATGGATCCATAAAAATTTATTCCCATTACAATCCTCAATCTTTTTTCAAGCCTGTTCATAACCTGATTAGTTTTAGAATTTTCCAAGGGCATAGCTATCTATGGCTTTTATTTCTCTTTAACTTCATCTACAGTAGGGAGTTGAATGGGCTTAGCTACCTTTTTAGCAAAGATAGGATTATCATCGCTTAGACATTCTCATGACCTGGTGCATAGGTCACTCCTGGGTAGTTATATTTCAACAAGCTGCCTGTTGAGGTTATAAGAATGGTGCGATTTGATTTTGTTGTGGATCGAAGCTTAGAGGATATCTGGGTTAGTAGCTTCTTGTGAAGTATCTTTTTCCACTGATTTTCCCCTATTTACCTTTTCTAGGGCCTCTATAATTTGACTCAGCTTTTCCTCTAGTGCTTCTTAGGCTTTTTTTATCCTTTCAAGGAAGCTTGTGTTGTCTTGTTCCATCTTCCTAGCTCAAGCTCGAGTATTGTATTGATGTGTAACTATTCTTGCATTTTAGTACCATAATTGAAAATTCAATGATAATGTTATGAATGAATGAATGAGCGTGATGTAAATGCATGAAAAAGAAGAGAAAAAAAGAGAACATATTTACCTCTTAAAAAAAATTCAACAAAAAAAAACTTTCATTTATTCCATAGGAGTCTATTTTACATCAAACCTAAAACTATTTGTTTATAAAAATGCCTAACTTGCTCATACTAGTCTTCAGCTTCCTCAATGAAGTTCAATAGCTTCTGTCCATGCTCCCTTGTTGGTGTAATCGAAGCTCTTAGTGCCTCAACCTTTTTTACTGTCTCACGTGCTTTGATCACAGCCTTGCCTATCTAAGTAGTGAGGTACTCTATGTATCTTTGTCTTCCCAACCCCCTTTTTTTTACCGCATCACACCTGATAAGATAGCTCTCTGTGCCTTTCCGTAAGGATTCTGATATGATTTTTTTGTTCATTCAACTTTGATATTAGGGTCAAAATGTAGTCTGAAAGCCATTGATTCTCTTGTTCAACCTCCATGAAAGCATTTTCTATTTGGTCACGCTCTTCTTTCAGTTCTTCATTTTCATAAACCAACTTTGTGTTGTTTATTTCTTTGGCTTGTACCTATATGCGTAACCTCTTATGCTCATGTTGCAGCTCTTTCAGCTCTTTAAGGGAATGATCCTATTCTCTAATAACTTTTTGGGCCTTACTATACTCCTTGGAAATTCTGTGAACTTGGATTTCTAATTTTTTTGCTTTATTCTGCCACTGGTCATTTTCTCTCTATAGCTTCAAAATTTCTTGCTTTAGTTTCTCCTTCTCTATTTCATGCTCTAACTCAAAAAGCTTATTGTCAGATTCTTGGCCCACTAGCAAGTAATGATCCTAAGTAATCTCCTGACCCCTCTTATTTCTCCAAATTAGATACATCTGAGTGACTCGATTAGTGAGTGGCCATAAGCTTACTCTTTTGGGTATATTCTAGGCCTTAATCATGCCATCAATCTTTTAAAAATTATGGGCTCCCTATATAAGTAGTCAAACTGGCCAAGCTTGCAGGTCATAAAAGTAAACTGTTTAGCTCCATGCTGTCTCCTTACCATAAATGGTACATAACTTATTGACCCCCATAAGCCTAAAAGTGGAACCCATGTCTCATCTCCACATTGATACAACATAGGTTCTTTGTCCATCCATGAAGCTAACCATTTTACTTGACTAGCTGTGAGCCCTTGTAGCAGATATTTCCACTCCTTTTAAGTTTTTGCCTCTGGCCAAGTACTCTGATAGAATTCTCTAATCGGACTTCGAGTGTGGAAATAAAGTTTGGTAAAAGCAATTTTCTTGCATTCAAAATGGCTCTTCATCCACACAAATAATAAGGGTATGCAACCCATGAAACGTGCTTTGTCCATCTGCTTACAAAAATTCAGAGACCTGCTAGTTTCTACCAAGATAGCTGGTGAAGGATTACACATCTTTCAATCTACTCAAATAGATCCACCACTTCTATCTTAATGTGTCCTAAGACCTTGGGAAAAATGACCAACCCATATATAGCTAGAGCAAATGCATTCATTTCCTAATCATCATCTGGATGCTTGATAATGAAATCTTGGACAACCTCTCATAGAATACCCATGTGATCTCTTTTCTCTCGAATGTATAAATCTATGGTTTCCTTTCCCACTCCTAGCATCTAACCCAGCTTTCTACAACTTCTTGATTTGTGTTTCTTCATGTATATTTTGTCTGGATACAATAGATGCATACCCACTAGACTCCTTTATAGTTGGTACTAGATCAACCTCATTAAAGATGAAACATCGGTAGGAAGGATCCTAAAATTGGACCATTGCCCTGATAAGTGAGTAGTCAACCTCCACTAACATGAGATGTGCAATGCACCCAAACTTCTCACAAAAAGTCTCCTACCTTGAAGGGGTCATACCATTTTATACAGTTAATAAGCATTTTAGATCATTATGTTTGAGAAGTAGGCAGACTTCTCTTGATAGTGTAGGGATATGATTAGGTGGTAAACAGTCTCCTTCTTCTAGCTACCTCTTTTCTAATTCCATCCTTACTTCTATGAGAAAGTCATATTTAAACAGCATAGATGAGACACAAACTTGACATTCTATAGAATCTATAAAGGTTTTTTTTTTAAACAACTTTGGGGCAAAAATACTATGCAATTTATAAAAATGTTCATGAATGTGCAAGAAAAGAAATAAAGAAGACAAAGAGGTTAGTTAATTACTTTAATAAAAGATATAGTAAACATAACAACATGACCTAGAATTTTGGATTATTTACAAAAGGGTGGGAAGACAAGGCTTTATCTATGGTTGGGCTTTTAAGGTTGACTATATGCAGTTTGGGTTAATTCTAAAAGGCCCCAAAATTGTTCCCTACATCATGGTCCATTACAAACTAGTAAGGCACCACAATCCTTACCTATCATAAGCTACAAACGGAAAGGGTTCAATCTGAGTAGGAGTGTTTCGCAAGCCCATGCAGAGACAAGAAATCTCACGAGGGCATAGGTACTTCACTCCCTCCTAAAGGTAGAGCCCGAGTGAGAGCTTATGTTATGCACTTGCAAATGAATGACAAAGATATACGATAAATATATAATTAGGCAAATATAAATGATGAAAAATAAGCAAGTATATGCAATGAAAAGGAAAATAAATAATAAAGCAGATATAAGCAATAAAAGGGAATAAAGTAATTTCAAACTTATTAAGCAAGGCTTGGATAACAAGAAATCATTTACTGGCTTGACTCTCAATGTCCTCGGTGAAGTCCTCAAACTGTCATAATGTATAGATTCATGGACCTACCGCTAAACATGGATTAAAAGGAGTCGTCACTAATTTTTTTTGTCCAGATGTGATTGGCTACCTGATTGAATTTGATCTACAAAATAGATGTTAGGTTCAGGAGTTAATTACGTATGGGGAAGGTTGTAGTACCCCCACAACGCCCATCTAAGGATGATACTAATTTTGATTTCAAATTAATCAAGCCTTGATCATTTTTATGATTTACCAAATAATTTCATATTAAAAATTAACCCTAAAATTATCCCAATAGTTTGGTAGCAATTTAAGATAATTTTCTCACCACATGAGTATTCATGGAGATTAGTGTCCAACTCTGAAGAGGCTTTGTCGTCGGATTTATTAATTTATTATAAAAAAATATTACAGCCTCCCAATAATTTGGTAGAGCTCACTTCAAAGCAATCCTCCAATAGTTTAAAGGATGAAAATTAATTTTGTTTATTTGAAAATATATTTTTTAAAGGATTTTTTTATTATTTTTTATCATTTATCATTTATCATTTTTTATTATTTTTTATTTCTTTTTTATTTTTTATTTTTTTTCTTTTGGAAATAAAAGTGACAAAAATAACCTTTTTTTAAGAAAACTAGAAAATAGGTTAAGAAAATCAAATCAAATCAAAAAATAAAAATAAAAATAAAATAGAAAAAAAAAACTTGCAATCGAGTCAGGTCAACACGCGGATCACCGGGTCTACACACAAATTCTAGCTTATCCGAAATGACGTCATTTAGCTACCATATAAAAGCTAAACTTTAGCATTTTTTTTCAAAAGCCTTTCGTTCTTTCTCTCTCTATCCCAACTTTTCTCTACTTTAGGGCTACCCACTGAAAACTTCAACCAGGGATCAAAATTCCATCGATTTTTGAAAAAATTATCAAAAAATTCAATCGAACCTATCGGTTTCTGAAAATCTGGTCGATTCTAGAAATATTATCAGAATCTCACCGAAAACTTCAAACGGTCACCGAAAAATTCATCAAAAAATTCATGTTCTTCCTCAAAACCCAAAAAACTTAAATTTCTTCGAATTTTTCCCAGATTTCTCTAAATTTCACCTAGATTACTTCCAAAACCTCTCAAAATCGTCCTTAGCCCTAATCCTAACCTAGAAACCTAAAATCGATCCTACAATTCTCGATTGAACTCTGAAACCCAAAATTGAACTACCAGAAGCCTTTCTGCCTAGTATTTCCCAAAATTTTTTCATAGTTTTCTCCCTAGGTTTTTTGTGTCTCTCTGTGTGTTCCTTCCATAGAAATTAGTCCAATTTATGGCAACCTTAACAATGATTTTAGGAAACGGATAGGATCAATCCCAGGTTTGAATCCTGGGATTGCATTCTATCTAGCATGATTTATGTCCAAAATCTCAGTAATTTGATCATGTGTTTGACCCAGGGATTCTAATCCTGATTCCATTGTGCGTGTATGGATTGAAACAGAAAATAAAAATAGCAAAGAAGGAAAAAAGAACAAAAAAATAAAAATAAAAAATAAAAAAATATTATTATTATTATTATTAATGGTAATAGATTAATAATAATAATAATAATAGCAATAAAATAATAATAATAATAATAAAAACAAGTTATCCACTTAGGCTTTGACCTAAATGGGCCTAACTGGGCCCCAGCATTGATGGGCCTAATTAGGCTCGATCCTTAATAGGCCCAATCGGGCTAATCAAGACCGGACCTCAATGGGTTCGAACACAAATGGGTGTTTACACCCATAAAAACTCTCTAATAGTTTAGGTGGAATTTATGAATTTATTTTGTAAGGATTTTTGTTTGAAAAAGATTTTTTTTTATTTGAAAGGATTTTACAAATATTTTTTAAAACTTTTATTTGAAAAGATTTTTTTTTATATTTTTATTTGAAAAGATTTTTTTTATTGAATCATTTTGCATCTTCTTTTTACTTTTAGAAATAAAAATGGCAGAATTAACATTTAAAAAAAAACTTGAAAAGTAAAAAAAATAAGAAAAATAAAATGGGTTAAAAATAAAATCAAATAAAATCAAAAAATAAAAATAAAATGAAAAAGGGAAAACCTACATCTGGACAGGTCAATACTAGGGTCAATGCGAGGATCCTCGTCGGGTCACCCACGGGCAAGGCTTTTCAAAATGTTATCATTCTAGAACAGTATAAAAGGCACCACCTTAATGTTTTCCTCAAAATTACCCGAGCCACTCTCTCTCTAAGCTTGAAAATCTTCTGCCTTCTCTTTAAAATAACTGAGAACAATGTCAAAAAGTTCAACCAAAAATTGGAAATCTCGTCAATTTTTGGAAACCTCACCTGAAAATTCAACTAAAAATTGGAAAACACACCATTTCTGAAAAACTTGTCGGATTCTAAAAATTTCGTTGGAAACTTCAAACCCTCGCCGCTGAAAAAATCACCAAAAAATTCAAACTTCCATTCAAACCCAGAAAAATCTTAAAAAATCCAAAATTTTTCTAGATTCTCCAAATTCTACCTAGATTCCTTCAAAAACTCTCCAGAATCCTTACCTAAGCTTCAATAACCCAAATCTAACCCAAAATTTTCGAACGAACCCAAAACCAAACATCAAAATTCTAAAAAATTCCACTCTGCCAAAAACTTTTTAGAACACCAATTTTCTTAAAAATAACCATTTTCCTCCCAAAAATCCCCATTTCCTTATTCTATGATTTTTTGTCCAATTTATAGGCCTCTTAGGAACTGATTTTAGAAAACGAATAGAATCAATCCCAGGCTTGAATCCTGGGATTGGATTCTACTCAGACCCCAAATTGAGTCTAGGTTCTTGACTGATTTCTTAGGTTAAATATGTAACCCTAATAAAACCATTGACTGTATTGAATTCATCTGATCAAATTTTAGTTTCTAAAATTCACACCAAACTCAAAACAAGAAAGGAAAGAAAAAGAAAAGAAAATAATAATAATAATAATAATTTTGATAATAATACGAATGATCTATATAATATAATATATTGCCATTTACTATGTTAATATCCTATAATAATATAATATAATAAAATAATAAAAATAACCTTAAAAATAACCCTATTGACCTTAGACACATATGGGTGTCTACATATCCCATTAAATTTTTTAACTTTCTAAATTTTCTTGGTATTCTTAACCATCAATTATCTTTGATGATTGGTATTGTCATTATGCTTTTGCAAAATATAAACCAGTATTTAGGTTTATGCAATGGTATTAGACTTCTGGTGACACAATTAGCTTCAAATGTCATTAAGGGTTAAATATTATCAGGAACTCATGTTGGAGATAAAGTTTTTATTCCTGAAATTATTTTGACTATTAAATATCATAAATAGCTTTTTTTTTAATAGAAAATAATTTCCTATGAGATTATGTTATGGAATGACCATCAATAAAAGTTAAGGACAAACATTAGATATTGTCAGTCTTTATTACCTAGACCTATTTTTACATGTAGTCAAATATATGTAACTCTTTCATGAGTGACATCTAGAAAAGGTTTAAAAATTTTGATTCATGATAAACATGGAATAGAAAACAATAAAACAAAAAATATTGTTTTTGGGGAAGTTTTTTAGAATCTAAATTTAAGTTAGTAATTATTTTTTTATTATTAATTTTTACTTTTCCTTGCAAACTGAGCATGCCATTTTATTTGCTTAACGATTTTGTGATTGATGTTTTCTTTTTCCATTTCTTTTTTTCTTTATTCTATGCAAAATCCTATACTTTATTTCAACTAATTTTATTTTTGCATTTAGGTTTTACAATATAAGCTATCACTTTTTCTATGACCTTGACCATGCTATTTCATTTAATTTATTAGCTTATAATTGATGTTTCCTTTCTTCGTTTCTTTTTCGTTTCTCCTATTTGAAATACTAAACTTTTGTGCAATTATTTTCAATTTTGCATTCAGGTTTTGCAAGATGAGCTATCAATTTTTCAGTGAACTTGATTTTTCCGAAACTTTAAGAGGTATTAAATTTAGGATATCTAAGCTTTGGAAAAGTATTAATCCTACTAAACCAAATAACATTCTTAGCCTTAAATTTGTAGGAACAGATGCTAAGGTTAGTACAATCTTAAAAAAAACTTTGTTTTCTGTTTCAGTTTAGTTACTTTAGTATAAATGAATATCTTTCAGTCTATTTAACTTAATCTTTTTTATAGGGGGACATAATGCATTTCTATATAAGAGGATTTGATGCATCTTTATTTGAAACAATGTTGAAAGAAAGTTCTTTGTGTTCAATGATATGATTTCAATCAAGAAATTCAAGCACAATTATAACATTGTTCCTAGCTTATTTAATATTTGTTTAACAAGAGCAACCCAAGTTGATGAAACACAAGAAGATGTGACTCCATAACCCTGATATTGCTTTATTTTTTATGATAACTGAATGATCGAATTAGATATGACAAACAATTGACAGGTTATTTTTTTTTTTAATTTCAATTACAATAATTTTCTTTTTATTTATTATTTATTAACTTACTATTGAAACAGATTTCATTGGGCAAGTCTCCATAAATGGTATCAGAATGATCACTAATCAGATAGGAGCTAAGTGCTATACAATGAGAGCCACCTCTAGAATCCCAACATTTAGTGTGATCCTGTGATATGTGTGCACTTTGTGTTAGGCTTGCCTAACATTTGGTATAATTCAGTGAATTTGTATGTTTTGTGTTGGGCTTGATGATAACGTCAAGCTTTAAAGAAGGGAGTTTGTAATGCCTTAATCTCACTTTGGGATGTTTTGAGAATCTGCTATGATATATGTGTAGAAGCTTAAACCCATATCTATAAGGTACCTTTTATGGGATAAAACTATGAGACCTTTAAGTCAAAGCAAACAATACCTCGAAGGTTAGATTCAGGTCTTCACAAATGGTATGCTAGACAAGTTAAACTGAACAATAAGTCTGATTATGTTACCAAAAGAGATATATATATGTTCAGGATATATGGTCTATAATTATTTAAAATAATTGACTGTTTCTTATTCAATTCTTTCATACAATAATGCATTTTTTGTGCTTATTATTTTTTTTTATATTATTTACTATCTGAAAATAGCGGCCATCATTTAAATATCATTTTTTATGGTGTCATAGCAATTCAAATTAAGGAAAAAGATTCCATTCAAGAAATAAAAAATCAGGTTGTCTTTTATGCTGCAATGATGGTAAAAAAAATACATGAATTTGTTATTTTGTTACAAACTACTTTTCATGACTTATATCAAACAATACATTTATTATCATTTTTTTATCATAATCTTTAATCCTCTTGACTTATATATGCAAGAGAAATTTATTTGGCATTTAATTCTGCAAAAAGGTTTTATTTAGATCTTGATATTCCAAAGACAAATGAATTGGGAGAACAGTAATATAATAATTATAACTTTCTAATTATATTAATTTATATGTTATGTATGTGTTACATAGATTTATTAATTATACTATTTATTTAATGGTACATATTATTAATTATGAATTTGATCCAATGGATGTATAATTTCTACAATAACAACACCATTCTCCTTAAAAGACTTCTAAACAAAAACTAAAGCAAAATACAAAAATTGCAAATTTACTTGTTGTTGATCCAACAAATATACAAGTTTTGCTATAACACTTTTACTTTACAATTCTAAATAAAAACATTTTGGTTGTTGATGCTGATTGAACCGTTTAATTATTTGTTTAACAAAATACGATGTTTGTTATAAAAGCCAAAATCATTTATATTGATCTAAACAATGGTTGATTTTATAATGCATGCAATGAGTTTATTAATACTCTACAATTTTGTGCTGAAAAATTCTTGTCTTTACAGCATGGTGAAAAGATTTACTATTATAAGTTATTTTTAAAAGAAAAGAAAATATACTATCTTAATGAAATTTACATATACTAATACATAATAATAATAATAATAATAATAATAATAATAATAATAATAATAATAATAAAAAACAATTTTTTTTTGCATTCAAAACTAAAGTATAGCTTGTGATTAAAAGATAAGACTGCATAAATGTCGTTGATGGTATTTGACAAAAAAGTGAAAAAATTAACTAGAGCTACATTCACAAAATTGATGCAATTTTTCCTGATGAACAAAATGGTACTTCCATGACCAATCAAATAACTAAAAAATGCAATAAGAATCTTTGATGTTCTACTTAGTTTTAGAGTTATCAAAACTGAAATCGTTACATACAAATTACTTGACTTTGATGATTCAAAGTTGAAGAAAAAAAGAAAAGTGGTAGTTGATTTACTTGGAACTAATCAAACTCCAAAAGATTTGATAAAGCATAATGAAAAGCAAACAAATGAGCTTTTCAAACAAGAAGTTATGCTATCCAAAGATAAGTCTAAATCATATGTGCTTACAACAACAGCTAAACAACAATGACATCAATAGAAAGTACTCTACAAGAAATTGATGATTTATTAAATCAAGGGCATGAAATGTCTTCTATCAATTTATAGCCCTCCATGGTGACCATTGCTTCTGAAACAACACCACCATTAAGTCATCATCCAACAGTTGATATCTCTAGAAGTAAAAAAAAAAAAAAACAGATGGTATCAGTGCCTAATATTCCAAACCAATGGCAAGGACACTTTTACTAGACCAATCCTCAATCAAAAGACTGAGAACCACTATTAAGCAAGATACAAATAGGTTTGAAACAATTTATACAACTATTAACAGCTTCTTTACTTTATCACTATACTTTGTACTTAAAAAAACTCTACTAGTTATTACATTAATTATTTTTATAAAATTACTTCAAGTTTTTATATTTTTTATTTGCATCTACATACTCTGTATTAAGATGACATACTATGTATTATTTCTAATTAAATAGTTCACTAAAGATTACAAAAATCACTAGCTGGAGAACCTAAATCTATCACATTTAATGTAAAGCATCTTTTAGCGCTGAATAAACTACGAAAACTACTTTAAAACAAGAATCTTATGAACTTCCTGCTCTTCTTTCAAGGTAAGGCACATAACATTATTTATATCATCATACATACAATTTACTCTATATTATATATTTATTTTTTTCTTTTGATTGACATAAAATTATCAAGTAACTATTTCCTACAATTTGCATATTAATTGTATTAGAGCAATGAATATCATAGCATTTCATGTTTTATTATTGACACAATAAAAAGAAATAGCTTCACTAATTCAATAGAGCATTTCAAAAGAATAGTCACCTTCTTATTAAATGCATGAACCAAAGCATGCTTAATCAAAAATCTTATGAAGGACATCAAACATTACCTTCTGTGTATTATTTATTGATACCATCATACTAATGTTCTGTTTCTAGAATGTTTGACTTATTTTTTGTATCTTTTGTTTTTTATTTTGTTCGTACTCTTTTGAGCTCTTTGTATATAGTTTAAAGCATGTAAAAAACATTAATACTCTTAAGATACTAAAGGTGGCAAATGGTTTTTACCAAGTTATCTTCCTCTTTCCACTATTTTACGTTAGCAAGTCCACATGTTTATGACTCATTTCTTCTGTTTAATATTTTACCCTGTTTAATTAATGAAACATAAGTTAAGTAAATATTGGTTTACAGTATCGACATATTTTTCATTAATTACTATGACTTGCACTAATATAAACAAAAAAATTATTAAATTAAATTATTATAATTTAAGACTTTAAGTTTAATACAATTCCACTCAAACAACCAAAGATATTGTTAATTTTAAAAGAAACTATCATAACCCAGTTAACAGAATTCAATAAGGCTTTTATTAATTTATCAAATAATGACTATAAAAAAAATTATTATAAAAGACTCATTTCTTTTTAAATAACTTTTTCATTTTCACTGATCCAAATTCTATACTCTAACAAAGAAAGATAAATCTATTAAGGAAATCACCGCAACAAAATTTCAAGTTTCAAAAACTCATATAACCAATTAAAATTCAAAAAATTAAACTGTAAAAAAATACATAAAACTCAATCTTATAAACAAAACGAAAAAAATAATTCCTGGTTAAAAAAAAACCCCATAACCTAAATTCCCCAGCCCATTTTAAATAAATAAAACCCAAAAACATATTTTTCAACCCATGTTTTATAAAAAGCTTACAAATATTAGTTATTTTCAATAACTAAAACACAAAAAACACAGATCAAAGGCTTCTATACCTTTAACCAAAATTAAAAATCCACTAAAATCCACCATACTTTTAAACTAAATTAAAAGCCCAAGCTTTTACAAATATCATTACAAAACAATTGGTGATTTAAATTATTAATATAAAAAACTCCTTACTTAAGACAATTTAATTCAAATTACAAACCACATTATCAAATTAAAAATAAACTAATCAAAACTAATGAACAGAAACAGATAAATCTTTTATAAATTTATATGCACCAAAGTAAAAAAAAAACTAATTTGCTTTAAAAAAATTCTGTCAAATACTAACCTTCAATAAAAACACAAAATTTGCCCAACTGAATCATTTCTAGAAAATTTTAACTTTCTAGCACTTATACATACAACCAAAATTCATGAAATTATATTTAAATAATGACTAATTTAAAAAGGCCCACATATTCATTCTTTTTTCAAATAGCCATTAAAGTGCAGCTGTCTTTACTTAAAAATAATATATAAAATCAACAAAATAATAATCAATATATAAAACGGTAACCTAACCTTTATATAAAGCCCAAGTATTTTCAACCTAGTTCTAAAAAAAATATAACCCAACAATATTTAAAATAAAAAAAATTGTAGACACCCCAATCTATCTGGAGGTCTATTTGGATTAATTCTGTTAATAAAAAGATAAAAAATAATAAAAATGGGAAATGGGAAATGGGAAATGGGAAGTAGGAAATGGGAAAAATTAAAAAAAAATAGTTGTTGAGTTTGTGTGAAATTGTATGAGGAATGTGAGTTAGATTAAAATTTAAAGTTAAAACTTAGAAAAGACTAAAATCCTTTCTGGTTTAGGATTTTCGGATTTGAAACCCTATAAATACATACTCACACAGAGGTAAAGGACACAAAAAAAAAACACATAAAGCAAAATACAGAAGCACAGAGATAAAAAAAAAAAAAAGCACACGAAGGCAGTCAAAAATTTGTCCGAAGATTTTTTGGGTTTTAAAAGAAAAGGTTTTTTCTGGAAATTTCCAGATTATGGTGGAATTTTTCGATGAGATTTCTATATTCTGGTGTGTTCCCCAATTTTTGATGATAGATTTTCAGAAATTGATGAACCTCCAGTCAACTTTTGATGAACCAACCAAGATTTTAGCATAATTCTCAGAATCCGACAAAGGATTCAATTAGAGTTCTTGAATCCTAGAGAGTGAGAGAGAGAAAAATAGAAAGAAGAGAGAGTGAAAAGAGGAGGTTTGACGAAAAAGCCAAAACTTAGGGCTTTTATACCCTCAGGAAACGGTGTCATTTTAGAGCTTAACAAACCCTAGGATCTGCGTGTTTTCTAGTGAGTGACCCGACCCACGCATTAACTCATTTCTTCGACCCACGTACCATCCAAGCCTTCTAGCTAAGTTGAGCCACACGTCGAGCCTCTAAGTCATCTTTTGAGCCTGAAGCTGAGCCGCGTCGAGCCGTTCCAGCCAAGTCATATCTATCTTTTTGGTTTTTTATTTACTTTACTTAGTCTTTTATTTATGTGTTTGTTTTTTTTAGTATTTTTGCATGATTAAATTTGGGAAAAAATAAAAAATAGAAAAAAAAAATTTTTTGAAATAAATAATTATCCAATGATGAAATTTTTAAAAATTTTAAATGATAAATTTCCATAAAATTCCTATGCGAAAAATTTTGTCTAAATTTGTCCCAAATGGTGGAATAATTTAGATAAAATTTTAATAACAATAATTAATATTTATTTTTTAAAAAAAAAGAAAAAATTAAAAAATTAAAATTTTAGAAAAATATTAATTACCAATGGATGAGATTCTTAGAAATTTTAAATGGTAAATTCCTAAGAAATCTCTAGGTGAAAATTTTCTCTAAATTTGTCCCGAATGGTAGAATAATTTAGATGAATTTTCAATAAAAGTAATTGTATTCTTTTCCAAATAAAAAAAAATAAAAATATTTGATAATTACCTAATGATGAGATTTTTAAAAATTTCAAATGGTAAATTTTTAAGAAATCTCTAAGTGAAAATTTTCTTTAAATTTGTCTGAAATGGTGGAAGATTTTAAATGAAATTTTAAGAAAAATAATTGTCATATTATTTTTTTTCAAAAAAAAAAGATAAATAAAGAGAATTTCTAAATAAGCCTAAATGGTGGAGAATTTAGAAATTTAAAAGAGAAAATATTTCTAATTTGGCCCAAATGGTGAAATAATTAGATGTATTTTCAATAAAAAAGTCCAAATAATGAAAATATAATCTTTTCGACGATGAAGCCTCTTCAAGAAAACAAATGAGATTCTCGAACACTATTGAGGTGAGGGAATATTTTTAAAAATTCTACTAGCTTAATGAAGAAATCTTAAGAATTATTTCTAATATTTCAACATAAAAAACTTAAAACTATTAGAATCAATACCTTAGGATAAATTCAAAATAAGATGGTATCATCCTTTGGATGGGCATGTGAGGGTGCTATAACCTTCTCCATATGCACTAAACTCCCAAGCCATGTTCTGGTTAGTAGACACAAACCTATTCTTTTAGGAACCCTTAGTCAAGCTTAGGAGCTCTTTAAAAGGATAGATTCATTAGGCGGCCAATCACACCTAGCTAAAAAAGATTGGTGGCTACTCCATTTGTTAAGTCTAGCTATAGATTTTGGGATCTATATGTTATGATAGTTTGGCAACTCCACTGGGGACGCTATAGAGAGTCAAGCCATAACAATTTTAAATATATCTTATCCTTTGATCTAATGGTTTTAAATTGTAATTATTTGTTTACTAACGTTTTTCTTTTTTTGTCTTTTATTTAATTTATTAGGGTTGAAACTTTTATGTTCCTTCACACACACTATCACATGCATTTACATTACGTGAGCTCTATACTCAGGCTCCGTCCCTCTTAGTAGGGAGTAAAGTATCTACGCTCTTGTGATATGATAATCTCTGTAATGACTAGCGAAATACTCCTACTCAAATTGAATCATTTCCATTGGTAGCCTATGATGGGTTAGGATTGCATTGTCTTATTAGTTTATGATGGACAATGATGTAAGGAACAATTTATGAACCTTTACTGGTTAAAATCACCTAATCCTGCATATAGTTCACCTTTAAAAAGCCAACCTTAAAATGGAACCCTTTCAACTTATTGATAGATATAACCCAAAATTAGGACACAAGAAGGAATAAGTTGTATATTGCTTATCTAACCATTTTATTTGTTTGATTTTGTGCATCTACATCATTTCTATATCATTTAATTTCATGCATCATTTTCATCATCATATTTAACATTATCATTTGCATTATTCTCATATAAGAAATATTTACCACATATCAGTTATTGATAAATCAGATCTCACACTTACATCCATGGAAAGCCAAATGCAATCAAAGTTTGCATCAGTTCAAAATGAATCTACTCATCAATTGAAAATCAAGTCAAAAAAAGGTAAAAAAAAATAGGGTGATTGCTTGCTTGAGGATTTTATCTCATCATTGCCCGAGAGAGTTTATCTCGATCTCTAACAAAATGACTTAGTTGACTTAAACAGTGTCTGGAAATGCATGAGTAGAACAAGGCAGGAGGCATTTGAGAACAGATATGAGACATAGCTTCATTGCTCCAGATAGATATAGATAATAATATGATTAGAGCTATCTTTCAGATCTAGGATCCTTTTTATAGGTGTTTCATCTTCAATGAACCAAACATGGTGCCCACATTTGAAAAGTATATGGTCTTACTTCGCTTCAATTTGCCAAACCCAGATAAGATCTAATGGTCAAATAAGGTAGGTTATCGTAAAAAGCTAGTGCAAATTCTTAGACTTAGCTTGCATTAAATTGATGTATATGTCAAGAAAAAGGTGAAAGTAAGGCTATCCCGTAGAGTTTTCTGTGAGATTTCATCCAAAGGCATTTGGATGATGATCAAGGGTTAGTGGTAATGGCTATAGCTCTATATGGACCAGTGATCTTCCTAAAAATCATTGGACATGTGGATGTCATAGTGATAGACTTTATCAATCAGTTAGTATACTAAGTCAATGCAGCACTAACCATTTTAGCAAAAACCATTCATTCTTTGAATTTTTACTATAAAAATGATAAAAGTCAATTTAATGGGTGCTTACAACTGCTTTATGTATGGATGAAGAGTCACATTGAGTGTCAAAAAAGCTAGTTCTATAAACCATACCTACGTTTTAGCATTCCAATCAAGGAGTTTTGTTGCAACACATAGCCTAAAGCAAGGTCAAAAGAAGAATATGTTTCATAATTTTAAGCCCTTGATAGCCAAGGGATAATTTAGAAAGCTTCTTAGATGCATCATGATACAGTGTTGTATAGTTGTGAGAGTCAACCTTGGGTGTTCTTATTACGCCTATGGGGTGTTGTTACTTATGCCCCAACTTTGGTAAGAAGATAATCTGAATGTGAGCAGTTTATTCCAGAAACCTATAGACTTAACCAGTGAGAATTCTCTTTCACTAAGAAAAGGGTGTATAGAATGATTGAAAAGATCAAAAAGGCATGGAAGCAAACAATCAAGGTTAACCAAGGAAGGCTTACTTATGACATCACCTTAAAATATGTTATGTGGCATGCAAGAAGGGGTAAAGACATTGTGCTTCCTTAAGAACAAATATTTGGCCATTCCCTTAAACCAATTCGTCAATATCTCTTACTTAAAGTAGAAACGACCAAAAGAAAGCTCCAAATCGAGAAAGATGAGCTGGAACAAGAGAATAAAATATTGAAGTTAGAAATAAAAGAGAGTTTAAGGCTCTAGAAATAAAAAAATCTAGAGCCTCATAGAGTAAAAAGATCAATGAAAAGCCCTATTTAATGATCTAGACATGACACATTCATCAGTTGCACTCAAGCTTGCCCAACTTTTAAAAAAAAATGAATTACTAAAGGGAAGGTTGGAAAAAGGATAAAAGGCTACTGCTAGGACACACAGACATAGCCAGATGCTACAAAAGATAGTGGATTGACGCATAATAGAAACCTTGTCTGATGAATGTAAGAGACAAGCTAAATAGAGTGAGCTATGGAAAGACATGTACACAGAAAAATAAAAACATCTAAGGCATTTGTTTGATTAGCTATGCATTGTTGTAGATAAAGCATTAGAAATGAAAGAAATGAAAGATTTGAAGGCTGTAGGGCAACCAGTGGGAGCTCATAGGTGATGATTGCTTGATTTCCTAGACAAGGCATAAAATCATTACCAGTAAGCTAAAAAATTTATAACGAGGCATTAGAAATAAAAGATGATGCTTAGGACTTTAGAATATTGTTTTGGCTTTATTAGGATGTAATTTTAAAATTTTATTAAATAAAGTTTCAAATTGATATTTTTTTATTAATAATGGTGATGTGGCAAATATTAGTACATTTCATTCATGCATTCACATATCAAACAAAGAGCATTAATTTCTAATAATCATATAATTATGGTACTCAAGATTCAAGGATAGTTTCACCCAGTAGAAACTTCACTCATTGATACAACACAAGGGCCGAGCTAGACAAATGGAGTGAAAAAACTCTCATCATCTTGAAAAGATAGAAAAAGCTCAAGAAAAGCTTGAAAACAAGTTGAGTAAAATTTTGGATGCTCTAAACAAGTTAAATAAAGAAAAAAGAATAGAAAAGAATACCAGCCAACAGGACCATCGAAACCTAATTTACACAAGAGGTACCACCGCAATAATTCACATACCCTATATATCTTGGAATGCCATCAGCTTTGAACCCAAGGCATTACCATAGCTATGTGAATCCTATTTTTAATGAAAAAGTTATGTAACCAATCTAAGTCCCTGATCTAGATGATCTAAAAAAAAAAAGCGAGAGAAAGCAAAAGTAGTTGAATCTCTAAAAGACTCAAATATTAGTATGCTAGAAGAAAGGTTACAGACAATGGAAGAAATTGGTTTTTATGGATCTATAGATGCTGCTAGGCTTTGTCTAGTCCCAAATGTTGTTATTCCTCCAAAGTTTAAAGTACCAAAGTTTAAAAAATATGATGGTATGAATTGTCTGAAGACTTATATCACCATGTACTATCGAAAGATGGTAGCCCATGCCCATAATAAAAAGCTACTAATGCATACATTTTAAGATAACCTTACTGTCTCTGCTACTAGTAGTATGTCCAGCTTGACAAAACTCGCATACGTTTTTAGAGTGATATGGCCTGTGACTTCATCAATCAATATCGACATATTATTGATTTGGCCCCTGATCGTTTGTCTTTATAGAATATGAAGAAAAAGGTAAATGAATCATTCAAGGAATATGCTTAGAGGTGGAGAGATATAGGTTTTCAAGTGCAACCTCTTCTAACTAAAAAAAAAAATCACATGTTGTTCGTTAGCATTTTAAAATCTCCCTATTATAAAAGGATGATAAAAAATGCAACAAAGAATTTCACCAACATGATGATCTCTGGTGAAATTATCGAGAATGCCATCAATAATGGTAAGTTAGAAGGAGGAGAAGCATCCACCAAAAGAGCCATAAAGAAAAAAAAGACTGAAGCTCAAGCTGTGAGCTATGATAGATAATAGTTTAGGGGTTATCAACCCTACCCACCACAAGGTTACTCTTCATATTATCCTACTATGAATAATGCTTGCTTTTAGCCATACCAACCAATCCTATAGTCATCCTACCTTCCGACTTATCATCCCCTTTGAGACCTCAAATTGCCATATATAGTCGTAATGCTTAACCTTTCCCAAGACTTTAAACCTGTCTGACTAGTCCAATCGGTGGTTTACAAAAGCAATGAACTATTCATAAAAAACTTGTATTCGACTTAATTCCTATGACATATACAAATTGTATCAAAAGCTCTACAATACTCATCTGATTGCTCCTAGCCTATTAGAGCCACTCAAGCCACCTTACCCCAAGTGGTATGATCCAATAGCCTACTGTGACTATCACTATAAGATTATTGGTCATTCCACTGAAAATTGTACTGCCTTAAAACACAAAATGCAATGTTTGATCAAGGATGAAATGATCAACTTTGATATAAGAGGAGTGACCTCACCTAACGCTAGTGACAATCCTTTGCCTAACCATAATGTGAATGCTCTAAATGAGGAACGAAAACATCACATAAAAAAGCAAGTGGCAAAAATTAAGATGCCTCTCAGTCAGCTGTTTGATGCTTTATGAAAAGTTGATATAATACAGCCAGTAATTCCACATTGTTATCATAGAGCATATGTGTTAGATAGTAATTGTAAATATAATAGTGGGGTATCTAGTCACTCTATCGAAACCTACGAGCAGTTTCATCAAGAGGTATAAAAGCTCATAGATTTATACTAAATTGAATTCTATGAATAGAGGGAAGTTTTAAAGAGTGTTGAAGTATCTATGACTGATAGGCCATCAAAACTGTTTCTAAAGCCGATGATAAATCACTGTGGAGATAAGCCGAAGTCGATCATAAACAAGCTCATTCCCAGGCCAGTAACTTTTAAAGTCTAAGCTCCAATCTTATATAAAGATGATAAAGCTGTGCACTAAAAATATGACTGTGACATAATAGTCTAAGGGCAAGAGGAGAATGCCTTTAAGTTTGATGCCGTTAATATAACCGGTGTAGGGAGCATCACCCGAAGTGAAAGATGTTACACTCCAAAAATATTGGAAAAAGCTAGAAAAAAAAAAGCTAAGGTAGGCGAAAAACAAAATAACCCAAAAGTGGTACCTTAAGAGGAATGCCAGAAGTCGGTGTTAAAAAAAGAGGCTTGTGAATTCTTGAAGCTGGTAAAACACAGAGAATTTTTTGTGGTTGAACAATTGAACAAGATGCCAGCACGAATCTCATTATTATCTCTGTTATTAAATTCAAAACCACATCGAAATACCTTGCTGAAGGTGTTAAACTAGGCATATGTGGGACATAATGTGTCTGTTGAATATGTGAACCACTTAGCTAAAAATCTGGTCATGCCAAATTACATTGCATTTAGTGATGATGAGATTCTTCCAAAAAGAAAAGAAAGCACCAAGGTTCTGTACATCACTATCAAGTGTAAGAGCCACATTATAACCAAGGTCATCATCGATAATAGTTCTGCTATTAATGTCATGCCTATGTCAACTTTGACAAGGCTACTGGTTGATTATTCACATATGAAAGATAGCCAAATGGTCGTCCGAGCTTTTGATGGAACCAGGCGAGAAGTCTTAGAAGATGCCTTTGCAAATTAGACCGTGCACTTTTAATATAAAATTTTAAGTAATGGATATCTCTCTTTCTTAACCTGTTGGAAAGCCCATGGATTCACATGGCAAATGTTATTCCCTCTACCCTACACCAAAAGATTAAATTCAATGTACAAGGTTGGTTGGTGGTAGTATTTAGAAAGAAAAATATACTGGTAACCCAACCATTAAATGCTCTATATGTGGAAGCTATTGAGAAAGTGATAGAATGCTCTTACTGATCCTTTAAATTAGTCAATTTTATGGGTGAGGGACTTAAAAACTAATAATTCTCAAAGATAGTGATAAGTCAGATCATCAATAAGGACTAATATCCTAGAGTAACGTTGGGCAGGAATTTACAAGGGATAAGGGAGCCTTCAACAATAATGGACAATAGTGAAAGGCTAGGTCTAGGTTATAAAGCAGAAGACTGAGAGATTAGAAGAAAACAAACAAGTAAGACAGCAAGACTAATAATCATTCCACACTTGTATGGAACTTTGAAGTCTTGAGGGTTAATGTACTCAACTATAGAAGAAAATTTAGAACAAAGCATGGAAGAGGCAATCGCTGAATTATCCGTCCATGCAATTGGAGATGAAAAGGGGCATGACAAAGAGATGTGAGTTCGCCTTTGTCCGTCAGATTATGAGCTCAACAATTAGAGCATCATCGAAATACCTTTTACCCTTGAAATTACATCCCAATAACTTATACCTAATGCATTAGAGTGGTTTTTCTTATTTGGGCCATTTACCTATTATTATTTTAATAAAGATTAGGAATGATGCATTTTCGTTCATTTCTCTAGTGCCTTTATTTTTTCATTTTTCAATCTTTTCACCAACATATCCTATTTTATTCAATTTTAGGTCATTAAATAAATAGCAAGATAATCATGATAATGATTAAAGGGTTAATTTTGAAAATTCAATTAACACTTATGAACTTGATAACAAGAATGATTTTGAAGAGTATGTTATGCCTACAGACTTAATGAGATTGATTGAGCAAGAAAGTAAACCAATTGAGCCTTATTAGGAGATAATTGAATTGGTGAATTTAGGAGATGAAGAGAATAAGAAAGAAGTTAGAATTGGCACTTCATTTTCATCAGGAGATAAACAACGATTGGAGAATCTACTTCAAGAATTCGTAGATATGTTTACCTGGTCTTACCAGGATATGCCAGGCTTAGTACAAAAATGGTAGAACATAGATTGCCTCTAAGGCCAGAATGTAAACAAGTCTAACAAAAATTGAGGTGAATGAAACATAAAATGTTGTAAAAGATTAAAAAATAGCTGAAATAGAAGTTTGATGCAGGTTTCTTACAGGTGGCCACGTATCCAAAATGGGTAGCCAATATAGTACCAGTCTCTAAGAAAGATGAAAAGGTGTGAATGTGCATAGATTATCATGATTTAAATAAGACTAGCCCAAAGGATAACTTTCCTTTGCCTCATATTGACACACTTGTGGACAATATTGCTAGGCATTCGATGTTTCCCTTTATGGATGGGTTCTCAGGGTATAACTAAATAAAAATTACTGAAGAGGAATTAAAAGAACCACTTTCGTGACCATATAGAGAACATTTTGCTACAAAATCATGCTCTTTGGTATGTATCAAAGAGCTATGGTGACACTCTTTCATGACATGATGCATAAAGAGATTGAAGTGTATGTGGATGATATGATAGCAAAATCTCAAAAAAAATGAAGATCATATCACCAACCTTAGAAAGCTATTTGAAAGGTTAAGAAAATTCTAACTTAAGTTGAATCTAGCTAAGTGTACCTTTAAGGTAAGGTCAAAAAGGTTGCTAGGCTTCGTGGTCAGTAAAAGAGGGATTGAAGTCAATCTTAACAAAATACAAGCCATTTAAAATTTGTTGCCCCCAAGCACACCGAAAGAAATTCAAGGTTTTTTGGGTAAACTGAACTACATTTCTTGGTTCATTTCTTAGCTTACCCATAAGTGTGATCCAATTTTTAAGCTTTTTCACAAGAATAATCCTGGAGAATAAAATGAAAAATGTCAAATGACTTTTGATAAAATTAAGCAATACTTGTCAAATTTTCCAGTGTTGGTACCATCTGTTTCAGAAAGACCCTTGATTTTAAACCTGATAGTGTGCAAAAATTTGATGGGATGTGTGTTGGGACAGCAAGATGAGTCTAACAAAAAAAAAAAGAGCTATTTACTACTTGAGTAAAAAATTCACAGAATATGAGTCAAAGTATTCTTTTTTAGAAAAAAATATATTGTGCATTAGCTTGGACTACCAAATGACTCAAACAATACATGCTCTATCATACCACTTGGCTTATAACAAAACTAGATCCAATCAAATATATCTTTAAAAAGCTTTCTTTATCTGAAAGAATTGCTATATGGTAAGTAATGCTTTCAAAATATGACATCATATATGTAAGCTAAAAGGTAATAAAAGAGAGTATTATAGTCAAGTTTTTTACAGATCGTGCTACTGAGGATTATGAGCCAATAAGATTGAAATTTTTTAATGAAGATTTGAAACTATTTCCTAAATAAAGAAGGAAAGACATGAAGAGAAGTATTGAAAAATGTATTTTGATGGAGTTACCAATACCTTGGGACATAGAATTAGGGTAATTTTTATTTTTCCAGAAGAACAATACTATCCTATAACAGCAAGGTTGAATTTCAATTACACAAATAACATCGCTGAATATGAGGCATGTGTCATAGGTTTACAAGTTGCTATAGATAGAAAAGTTAAAGCATTAAAAGTGTTTGGAGACTCAGCTCTAGTTATATATCAATTGAAACAAGAATGGGAGATGAGAGATTCAAAACTCATTCTATATCATAAGTATATCATAGAGTTGATCAAGCAGTTTAAAAATATTCAATTTGATCATTTACCTTGAAAAGAAAATCTAATTGCTGATGTTTTAGTTACTTTGGCAATAATGGTTTAAACTAGTGATAATATTGATATTCATCCCATTAAGCTAGATGTCAATGATGTGCTAGCTCATTGTTTTAATGTAGAAGAGGAAAAAGATAAGAAGCCTTGGTATTATGATATCTTGTAGTACATTAAGAACCATCAATACCTTGTCCAAGCAACTAAGAATAATAAAAAGGTTATCTAAAGACTAACTATGAGTTTCTTCCTAGATAGAGATGTTCTATACAAAAGAAACTGTGATCAAGTATTATTGAGATGTGTAAATAAGGTCGAGGTAAAAAAAATCATTAAAGAGGTGCATGATGGAATATGTGAGGCATATACAAATGGACACATGATGATAACACAGATCATGAGAGCAGGGTATTATTGGTTACAATAGAGAGCAACTATATCAACTATGTTCGAAAGTGTCACAAGTGTCAGATTTATACTAATAAGATCGATGTTCCACCATCTATTTTACATGTTTTGACACCATTCTGACCATTCTCTATGTAGGGCATAGATGTCATTGGTCTTATTACCCCAAAGACTTCTAATGGGCAAATGTTTATTTTTGTGATGATAGATTATTTCACGAAGTGGGTGAAAACAGCCTCATTTAGAAATGTGATGCGATCTATGGTCTGCAAGTTCACAAAGAAAGAAATCATTTGTAGATATGGACTTTCAAAGAAAATCATTTCAAATAATGCCAAGAACTTGAATAGTAATATGATGCAAAAAATATGTGCTTAATATAAGATTAAGCATCATAATTTAGCACCATACTGTTTAAAAATGAATAGGGCAGTTGAGGGAGCAAATAAGAATATAAAAGAAATTCTTGAAAAGATGACTAAGACTTATAAAAACTGGCATGAAAAGTGCCATTTGTGTTACATGCTTATCGAACATTAGTGTATACCTCTATTGGGGCAACCCCATTTTCTTTGGTTTATGGGATAGAAGCTATATTACCAATAAAAGTGAAAATATCATCCTTAAGAGTTCTAAAGAAAATTAGACTAAAAGAGACTGAATGGATTAGAGAATGCTATGAGCAGTTGAATTTCATTAAAAAAAATAGATTGACAGTGTTGTGCCATGGTCAACTACATAAAAAAAAATAATGAGGGCTCATGATAAAAAAGTTTGATCTTGCTGTTTCTGAGAAAGAAAGTTTATTTTGAAAAGAATTCTCCCAAACCAACATGATAATAGAGGAAAGCAGACTCCAAATTAGAAATGGCCATATGTCATGAAACAAGCTTTCTCAAGTTAAGCATTGATGTTAGCTAAGATGGATGGAGATGATTTATCCCATCCTATAAATTCTGATGCTATGAAGAAATATTATGTTTTAAAAAAAAAATAAAAAAAAAAAGATTCAAATCGAAAACCCTAAAAGGACGGTTTGAGTCAAAAGGGGTTTACCTAAGTTGAAAACCTGAAACGATAGTTTAGATAAGAAGGTTACGGTATTGAATTTAAAAATTCACTAGTATAATCTGATGAGTTCTAAGTTGTTAAGTGCATCGGGTGGTTAAATCTTCGAAAAAGACTTCAAGATATGTTATCATGATTATTTGATTATTTATTTTTGGGTGTTGTTACCCTATACCCATCTTTGTAATTCTTTTTCCTTTTCTACTCTAAAGTTATGCTACTATTCCTTGTTCAATAAGAAATATTTCACTTTATCCCTTGTGTCTCTTTTGTTGATTGTTTCTCATTTATTTCCCAACCATTCCTACTTTTTTTTTACTACCTTACAATAGAAGAAATGTGTGATTGCATTCTTGCTTTTTGAAATTGCAATAGTGATTGATAAATGAATAATAGCATGAAAAATTTCTACATTACCTTGGAAAAGTTAAGAGTGATAAAGGCAAATGTGAAATGTTTATTTCTTGATAAGGACATTGAATTTGGAAAAAGATTTCTTGAAACAGAAAAATGGGTGTTAAATGAGAAGGATGACTAAAAGTTATATCGATTTGGTCTTAGTACCTGAAGAATGAAGGGTTTGAGGCCCAAAAAAAAAAGCTTGAGAAACTTGAGTTCCACAATTGAAGAAAAATTAATTGATCAATATTTGTATGGCATGCATTGCATTTCTAAATGTCTAGTGCATAGCATACGCTACATTTGAGAGGGTTTAGTGCATGAATTTAAGAAGTAGGGATATTTCAAGATCTTACATGAAGAAGATAGATGTGAAGACTTTTTTATGAAAGAGTTTCAAATTCTCATTTGAGAAAAAACTTGTGAGGTAAGAACTAATCCTTGGAAGAGGATATTTTTTAGTATTAACAACGATTTGTAAGACCTTTGGGCATAATCTTCTAAAATTTCTTCAAACACGATCTATGACTCCTCTGGACATGATTGTCGAGAAGCCTTGTTTATTTTTTTCAAAATCGTTGAGCTTTTATTTAGAGGAACCTTCTTTATTTTTCAAAGCTGTTAAGCCTCTAATTAGAGGAGCCTTAGTTATCTTTCAAAGTCATTGAGCCTCTGATTAGAAGAACTTTGTTTATTTTTTCAAAGTCATTGAGCCTCTATTTAGAGGAGCTTTGTTTATTTTTTTTAAAGTTATTGAGCCTCTATTTAGATGAGTTTGTTTATTTTTCCAAAGTTTTTGAGCCTCTGCTTAGAAGAGCCTTATTTATTTTTTCAAAATCATTAAGCCTCTATTTAGAGAAGTTTTTATGAAGTCTAAGTATGCAAAAAAAAAATAAAAATAAATAAAAAATATATGAGTTAATTCCTGATTAGGTTGTCTACGTCTGTACATAATTCTTATTTCATAGAAAATACACAAAAAGGAGCAGTTGTAGACACCTCAATCTATTTGAGGGTCTGTTTGGATTAATTCTATTAATAAAAAATAAAAAATAGGTATTGAGTTTGTGTGAAATTGTATGAGGAGTTTAAGTTGGATTAAAATTTAGAGTTAACACTTAGAAATGATTGAAATCATTTCAGGTTTAAGGTTCTCGAATTTGAAACCCTATAAAAACATGCCACACAGAGGCAGGGGACACAAAAGAAAATATAAAAAGTAGAATACAAAAGCACAGAGATCAAAAAAAGCACGCGAGAGCAATTAAAAATTCATCTAGAGATTTTTTGGACTTTAAAAAAAAAAGATTTTTTTCTAGAAATTTTCTAAAACTTTTTAGATTTTAGTGGAATTTTTTTGGCAAGTTTTCTAGCAAGATTTCCAGATTTCGTCATGTTCCTCAGTTTCTAGCGATAGATTTTCAAAAATCGATGAACTTTCAGTCAACTTTCGATAAACCAATCCAGATTTCAGCATAATTCCCAGAATCCGATGGAGGATTCAATCAGAGTTCTTGAATCCTTGAGAGAGAGAGAGAGAGAAAAAAAAAAGAGAGTGAAAAAAAAAGGTCTGATGAAAAAATCGAAACTTGAGGCTTTTATACCATCAAAAAACAACGTCGTTTTGAAGCTTAACAAACCACAAGATTCGTGTGTTTTCTAATGGGTGACCCGACCCACGCATCAACTCATTTCCTCGACCTGCATACCATTCGAGCCTTCCAGCCAAGCTGAGCCACACATTAAGCCTATCTAAGCCTGAAATTGAGCTACGTCGAGCTGTTCCAGCTAAGCTGTTTCTATTTTTTTGGTTTTTTTTATTTGTTTTATTTAGTATTTTATTTATGGGTTTTTTTTAGTATTTTTGCATGATTAAATTTGAAAAAAATAAAAAATAAAATAAAATAAAATATTTTTTTAGAATAAATAATAATTATCCATTGATAGAATTTTTAAAAATTTTAAATGATAAATTTTCATAAAATTCCTAGGTGAGAAATTTTGTCTAAATTTATCCCAAATGTTGAATAATTTAGATAAAATTTCAATAACAATAATTAATATTTATTTTCAAACAAAAAAATAAAAATTTTAGAGAAATAGTAATTACTCACGGATGAAATTCTTAGAAATTTCAAATGATAAATTCCTAAAAAATCTCTAGGTGAAAATTTTCTCTAAATTTATCCTAAATGGTACAATAATTTAGATGAAATTTTAATAAAAGTAATTGATTCTTTTCCAAATAAAAAAAATTTGAAAATATTTGATAATTATCCAATGATGAGATTCTTAGAAATTTCAAATGGTAAATTTTTAAGAAATCTCTAGGTGAGAAATTTCTTTAAATTTGTCCCAAATAGTGAAAGAATTTAAATTAAATTTTAAGAAAAATAATTGTCATATTATTTTATTTCCAAAAAAAAAAAGAAACAAAAAAATTTTCTAGATAGGCCCAAATGGTGGAGAATCTAGAAATTCAAAAGAGAAAATATTTGAAATTTGGTCCAAATGGTGGAATAATTAGATGTATTTTTAATAAAAAAATACAAATAATGAAAATATAATCTTTCCGAAGATGAAGCCTCTACAAAAAAACAAATGAGATTCTTAAATACTCTTGAGATGAAAAAATATTTTTAGGAATTCTACCAGATTGATGGAGAAATCTTAAGAATTGTTTTCAATATTTCAATATAAAAACTTAAAACCATTAGAATCAAGACTTTAGGATAAATTTAAAATAAGATGATACTATCCTTTGGATGGGTATGTGGGGGTGCTATAACTTTCCCCATATATAATCGATCTTTCGAATCTGTTCTGGTTAGTAAACACGAATTTATTCTTTTAGGAGCCCTTAGTCAAGCTTAGGAGCTCCTTAAAAGGATAAATGCATTAGGTGGCCAATTACACCTAGTTAAAAAAAATTGCTGGTGACTCTATTTGTTAAGTCTAGCTATAAGTTTTTGGATCTATATGTTATGACAACAATTTCATAGATTTGAGGTCAAATATAAAAGTCCATTACCTTTTTCTTTTCTAACCTGCTAACAAAGAGTCAAAAGATTTTTACTCTCTTAAAAACCCCAAATAAAGAGATTCACTTCTTAACTTTTTACATTTTGTAAAAAAAAAAAAAGCAAAAATATTCTGAAAAATAGCCGATCACTATGAACAAAATCAAGAAGCTTTGCCCATAACAAATATTTTGTTAGAATTTTTCAAAGTGCTAGTCAAAGAAGCTTTCTCTCGCAATCATATGGTAAATTTCTTTGAAAGTTTTGAACTTTCTCAAAATATACAAACGATAGGCACATATAGATCATATACATATTTTAATAACACGAACTTTTCTCTTTTCTTCTAGATTTTGGGTTTTTGAAAGTAAAAACACATGAAAATCCACATGAACCTAAATAATTTAATAGATTCAGGTTTTCATATTTTTTCAATGAAGTTAGGGCTAATAGACATTAAAAAGTTTAAACTCTTTATTTTTAAACATTACTCTTCAATCCAATTTTATTTTGAAAATTTATCATGTCTTAACCTTTAAAAAAATATTTGTTCTTTATTTCAAAATAAATTTCACATAGTAAATTTTCAAATTCATATATATATATATATATATTTTTTTTTTTTTCATTTTGTGTTCTGTAATTACTCCTTTGCTTATTTAATTTACTTGTATATTGTATCTGTTTTGCATGTTGCTTTTGAATTATTTTTAAGTAGTTTATTGTATCAACAAAAAAGTTAGACAAGTAATCTACTTATATTGATTCCATTTACTTATGTATTCTATTTTCTTTACGTGTTTGTTTTCTAGACTTTACACAGTGAACTTTCATTTTATAGTATGTAAATTTTTTTTTGCTTATTCATGTTTATTTTCATTTTGCTTTTAAAATCCCAAACCCCAGGTCATATGTTCTTACTTTTCATAGATAAAGAATATTACACAAGTTCTTTCAACTTGATTCTTAAGCATGTTTGAACTAAATCTAGAAGCAACTTAGGTTGTTATTATTGCTTGGAAGGTTGAACTAACTTTTCTAACCAAAACAAAGAAAAGGCTTGTGATATTATAGTTAAACAATTGTAATATTTGCTATTTGGCCTTAGTAAACCGTAAATGGATTAATTTACTTCAATTAATTTGCTATTGAAATTCATGGTTGTAACTATTTTTATAGTTGAAAACCAACATTGAAATTGGTGGTAACTACCATTGAAATTATGTTCAACCTTAAGTAAATTTTATATAATTTGTTATTTGTATTGAATTTATGTTGGTTTTATATTTTTTGTATTCAAATTGTAATATTTTAATAAATTATGTTTAACATGAAAATTTTTTTAACTAATATGATAAATTTGATTAAAACTTTCGGTGTCTACCCCAAAGATTTGTTAACCACTACATAAAAGATGTTCAAATGCCTAAAACTACCTATATTAAAGGTCTAATCCTAGTTGCATTTAAAGTTAAAATAGTTTGAATGAATAACAATATCTACTTTCACAATGGATGGCAACAGTTTCTAACTACACACAATGTTGAATTAGGGGATTTTTTTATGTTCAAGATTAACCATGATGCTACATTTAATGTCTATTTTTATGATATGAGTGCTACTTTGATAACAATTAATGATGTATAAATAAGAAAAGGTAACATTTTATTTCTCTATATAAAATATATCTAAAATAAGAAATAAAATACACATTGCTTTTTCTTGTAGATAAAAAACGACACAACCACAACAACAACCTCTCAAAGTTATTAAAATTAAAGATTCAAACTTATATTCAAATTCAGACAATAATTTGCCACTTTTTCAATGCACAATGAGTGAAACCAACATCCGAACATATTACATTTTGGTAAAAAAATCTCTTCTAATACTTTAATTACAAATTATTACGTTATTTATCTATTTTTCTTTCATGTTATGTTCATAAACTTTTTTGCATATACAAAATGATAGTTTTATGAAAATTTGTTTTATCATTGTAATATTTTACTTATTCTAGGAGTAGCATTAACTTGTAGAAATTAAGTTTTATCACTACAAATAACTTCTATTTGACATAATGATCTTATCACAATAGTTTTACCATTATAGTAATATTTAAACCTTTAATGATCTACAATGTATATTTTCTTTTTTACCTTGTCATTTTTTATCATTTGTTTTAATTTGAATTTGTAATTGAACAATATTTATTATACTTCTAATGAATAACATTTTTACTCTTTATATAGGATGTTCCTATAATGTTTGCTAAACATTTTCTTCCACCTTATCCAATGAACTTAATCCTTTCAATTCCAAAAGAAGAAGCAGGAACAACTACTCAAAACATTGGTGGCAGCATCAATCAACAGCAAACAGAATGGTTTGTTAACTATATTCACACCAAAAAAATAAAAGTTTCTTAGGTAGCTAGTGCTATTTTGTAATTGACAATGATCTTAATCTTGAAGATCAATGCATATTTCAAAGGATTAAAGCAAACAAGTTTGATGTTTTTATCTACCGCACTAGTTGATTAAGAAACCATGTTAGTGTAAATGATGTCATTTTGTTAAATAACAAACTTACTTCTCTAATGTTATCATTTTGTTAAACAGTTGTTGATGTTATCATTTTGTTTAACAACTGTTGATGTTCTTATTTTGTTAAATAGCTGTTAATATTTTGTTTTTGTTAACAAAACCTCTAACTCTTTGTTCTATATGCAAAACATCTTCTTTTTGTAAATAAGAAGTAGCTGTAAAGAACATCCTTTATAAATAGTGAAGAGAAGTTTGAAATATATTAGTAAGAATCAAACATCTATTTTCCTATATTTATCATTTTAAAATTTACATCCATACAAAATCATTCTATACCCATTTAAGGTTACAATCATAATATCACCAAAAGCTAAATTCATTGGCTTATATATTGCAATGCAAAACCTTGAACTTGATCTCATACAAACATTTTTTTCATCAAATTTCCTACCACCTCTTTTTTTTTTCTTCCTCTATTCTTTATTCGAGCTAAGGTTTGATTATGGGATTTTTTTTTTTTTTGTTATTTGATTCATTAGCAGCTACTGATATTATAATTGCAACTTCTTTTACCATAAATATATTCACTTTATAATAAATTAATAAAATTTTAGTTTTTTAAAAAATTAAGTTTTAATAATTTACAAAATAAAATATTTTATTACTACAAAAAAATAATATAAAAGCTTAAAAATAATCTCCAAATTATTATAACAACTCTTTCTAAAAAAATTATATTTTTTTCAAAAATTATATAAAATATCCAATAACAATTATTCTAAAAAAGAAAAAAATAGAATAACACATTTTTGTTTAACAATATACATATTAATAAAAAAACAACACACTATAAATTATTATAGGAACTTTTTCTATGAAAAAAATTTATAAAAATATTACAATTTCAATACAAAAAATATAAAACTACCTATTCCACAAATATAGTGCATATGCCGAGCCCCTTCAATAATCTCAAACCATAAACCATCTTATATAAAACAAAACCCAATAACAAAATTTATATTAACCCATAAAAACACTCTACACACCACAAACCCTTCCAAATTCCCCTATCATAATAAATCCTTCACAAAAAAAAAAGGCAGTTTAGACTTCTTCTCACAGTCAAAACACTAGAAACCTTCAACAACCACCATAATTTCTCAAGTGTTTGACTCATCAAGATACCATTCAAAACTTCACGATATAAATATTTCTAATATAATCTTCTTTCTTTAAATTATAAACAATTAATTCTTTTTTATTCCCCCTTTATATTTTATTTAGAGTTCCAAATTATGTTAACACATATCTATAACTATCATTTATCTTTACTCAAAACTATATCTTGAAATCTATGGAGATTAAAGAAACATAAAAAAGATGCTACCATTAGAACATAGCCTAGATTAAAAGTAGAGTTAAAATGAATATTCGAATACAAAAAATAGAAAATCAAAAAAAAAATTTGACCACTTTTCCTTTTCTTTTAATTAAAAACAAAAAAAAAGTAAATAAAATCAACCTTCTATTCTCAGCCATATTGCTCAAAGAAAGACAAAGATACTATTTGGTGATTATGATAGTTATATAGATAAGGTATCATAGTACATTAACTTTGATTTTGTAATTATATTATTATTTTAACTACTTTTATCATCTACTACATACTAAAAATATCATAGAAATGATGGAGCCATATTGCTTTTAAATACATTGTTAAGCCTTTTAGGTATATAGTAGCCTTTATCTATTATTTAAGTTAATATCATTATCAATAATAAGCTTGAAATGATTACTTCAACTCAAATATTAGCTATTAATACTATCTACTTTTATATGGGATTCAAGTTGTGAAAAATTTCAAGGATGTTCACTTAGTTGTCGAGTATACATCATGTAATTAAAGAGAATAAATGCAAAGATCTTGGCTTTCAATCAAATGTTTCATAGTAAACAAAAGGAAATTTCACTACTCTAAATGTTTCATTGCATTATAAACATCACGTGCATGAACTCTTTGTTTCGTTCATACTTTTGTTTCTTAACTACTTTTACATTGCTTTGTTTATTTTACTTATAATTGAAGAATTTTTCATGTTTGTATTAGTTTTTCATTATTGTATCAACATTGTATATAATTATAGGAATTTCCAAATAACTTCACTTAACAATAGATATCAACAATTCAAACTTCAACAACTCTGCACATAAAAGGTTTTCTGCCAAATACATTCAAGATGCAATTGACAAAGGCAAATTATACTTTCAAAATGAATGGCACGAATTTGTTAATGCATATCGATTTGCATATCAATATATTTTAACTTTTACATGCAACAATCCAAACACTTTTCAAGCATTCCTGCATCCTCAATCATCCAGTACTATAATAACAAATGCCCTGCAACAAAAATAAGGTAAAATCTTCATTTCGCCTATATTATATTTCATTTCAAATTGTTTAAATTATGCTTACTATATTTTGTATTTCAAGTTAAAACAATCAATTTGACTATGCAGACCATCAAAATGATGACTACTGTGATAGTCATACTCTTCATTGCTTAATGACCAATGCAAATGTCAATAGTCATCCCATCTCAGTAAACAATTATACATATATTAATACCATATCATATAGCACAACATACATTTAAAATTTCTATTAATAATATCTCATTACATTGTTTTTACAGTATATTTCAAGCTATTTCTATAAGCATCTACTAGACAGACATTTTTCTATCACTTTATTAAATCTAAAAGAAGATAAATCATAGACCATTTAATATAATGCCAAAAACAAATCATTCTCAAGATGATGAAACAAATCATTCTCAAGATGATGAAAAAAATTTATTATCAATAATCACTTGATGATTGACGATTACTATTTATTTGCTATGATTACACATAACACTTTTAAAAGAGTTGTTTATCCTAATTATGAATAAACTTATCAATAATTAATTATATATACAAACTAAATATTTAATTATAATTTCTATTTCACAATTACTCTTTTTAGGAATTTTATAATTTTAAAATACGTACCTAACATTTTTATTTTGTTTTATATTAATTTTATATTACCAATTATTTTAATAAATCTTTTTACATTTAACACTGTTAACTTTATGTTAAATTATTTTAAATTTTAATTCAATCAAATATTAATAAAATAAAAGATTAATAATTAATTTAATACATCAGACAAAATTGGATTCAATATTAGTTTTTATTATTAATTATAATGTCGTAGTAAAAAATTTTTGGATGAAATACATGTAAATTAAAATCAGGCAACAAATGTCAGTCTAAAATTTTCACTAGCGCATCTCGTTGTTTCTAATCAACTTCTTCCTCTTAATTGGAATGATTTAACTCAAAGGAAAATATATACTTACATATATGAACCCAATAATTGACTATGACGCCAAGAAATTGATCACAAAAATCCAGTCCATATTTTCTTGAAATTTTGAAATTTGCTATTTAATCATAACGTCAGTTGGACCAAATCAGTGAATAATGAAGCGAAAATTAGCTTCTCGTTTTTTTTTTTTTTTTCCTGCACCTTCTTGTTAAAATGTATGTCAAACAAATAGCTAGTATTTTGCCAAACAAAACAGCTGTTATGTTGCATTCAAGTCTATTTCTTCCGCTTTCTCTGTTTTTTTTTTTGGTTTTTTATTTTTACTTCCCATGTCAATAATTACCACAAATTTTTTCAACCCTAAATATCTTCCATTTTTAAAAAAAAACTAGAAGGAATATGTCCATGGCTACTATTCGAAACGGCACCAAAACGTTTCCATTGTTCCATTTCTTTTTTCTTTTTTTTTTCTAAAATGTGGAAAGCGATTCAGGCCGCCACATCAGCTCCGAAATATCCACCGCCGGTTCAAACAAGCCTCCTAACGCCACAAAATCACCGCTATTACTATGATTATTATTGCTGGCATCCGAGTCACCCCCGATTCCGAACTCCAACGATTCGTAACTCGGAATCGGAAACTCATACCCCATCGTTTCCCCAAATCCAACAGCTCCTAACCCTCCACCTTCCTCAACATCAACTGTCCCAACTTTCTGCTCCTCCTCTACAGACGAAAAACTCGGCGGCAAACCCAGCTCATCATCTGAAGCCTCTAAAAGAAAGCCTAGCTCCGGCCGGAAATCGCCGGAATCCGATGACATCACCGGTAGCGTCGCCTTAGTCGGAACTAGGATCTCTTCTTCGAAGCTTTTGATGACCGAGTCAAGTCCCTTAATCGCTGGGTCAGGTCCAATGACCGGGTCAGAATCGTCCAGGATGTTCAGCAAATCCTCCTGGATACGCTTTGCCTCCGGCGACCGAAAGTACCCGTCATAGGAGTCGGGTTCGAAGTGAGTAAACTCGGGCGAGTTGGAGCTAGTATTTGCCAAGTCCACTCGAGCGAGTTTTAAATAAGGAACCGAGTTAACCTCTAACTCAGAATCCTCTGACTCATCCCGGGCTCTCTTATTGTTGCCTTTGTTGTCCTCCATTGCCATTGGAAAATGTCTTCAGTTTATAATTAAAAAACCTCGGAAATTACAAAAACAACGTGAGTGTTAAATGCATCAAGTTGGAGGATAAGTAGAATGAGATAGACGGAAAGAGGGGGGGTTTTATAAGGGGCAAAAGGGTATAAAATTTTAGCGTTAAGGAGTGTTTGGCTAGCGAGAAAAAAGAACAAGAGAGAAAAATACAAAAATAAATCAAAGGAAGTAGAGATTTTTAGAAAAAAAAAGTTGGAGTGTAGAGAGAGAAAATACACGGCTTTGAGAGAATGGGAAAGAGAAATGGAGTATATATAGCAGTTGCAGACATGGGGCAAATTTGATTTTACTCTTTTTTTTTACCCTTTTTTAAATAAAAATAATATTCAAAATTTTAAATTAAGTGATTATTAGTATTATTTTTTTAATTTGGACAAAGACAGGCGCGTGTAGAGCGGAAGCAAAAAAGGCTACGTTCCTTTTGATGAGTCATTCACGGGACTCACCGCCTTTATTTTTCTGTCTCTTGTTCTTCTTCGCAGTACTGGTTGTTTATTTATTTTTCGTTGTGTTTCTTTTCTGTCAAAATCACTAAATTTAAATTTAGGACTTTGAAGTCCGTTGCGGGTGGCCCACCAAATTAGGTGGGGTGGGAAGAATCCAGTGGTGGCCTTTGCTTGTTTTTGCATCTACCCTTTCCTTTTCTTTTTCTTTTATTTGCTTTTGCTGCCATTATTCTTGGCAGTTGACATGTTCTTTCTTTTCTACTTTCCTTGTCTGGAGTTTTTTTTTTTTTTTTATTTCTTTTAAGATTTTCAAAATTTCACAAGCAGCGATGCATGTATGTGTGACATGGATTCCTTTAAAAATTTAAAAAAAAAGTTTTGAAAGTTTATTTTTTAAACATTCTAAAAATTTTCATGATATTTTCAAAATTTTTGCTTAAAAATCATCAAATCATTAAATTTTTTAATGAAATATTAATAATAATTTAATTATATTTTTCAATATTTAAAAATTTATAATAAATAATTATAATAATATAATAATATTTTATATATTACAAATAAACAACTAAAAAAATCTTGCATCCATCACAAATCATGTCTCCAATCAAATCTAGCAATACTATTATTACAAATGCGAGGTTCTTATAAAGCGATATTTAGTTTGCATATCCTTATATTTCAAGAGAAGAAATGATTTTAAAGTAAAATGACATTGAAAAAAATATATATGATTTTTAAATTTTATTCACTTAAGAAATATAAAATTTTTATATTTGGTTTAGAAAAATATAAAATTATTTAATAAAATTTTTTATTATATTATTTTTGATGACACATAAAAAACATTTTAAGCTCATAATATATTATAAACAGTAATATTTATATTACCTATTTATTTATTTATCATGTTAAATTATTTATTTATTTATTTACTTATTTAACATGTAAATAATTTATTTAATATTTGTAAAATTAATAAATAATTACAAATTATAAAAAATACCTGTTAATTTTTTTGATATGTTGTTTTTTTATTGTAAAAGACTACATTTTCTAGAAAAAAAATGTAATCTTTAGTTTAAAGACTACATTTTTATTCTCAAAATCATAATCTTTGTTAGGAATGTTAACCTTACCCATATCCAATGAGGAATCTGATTTTTTATCTAAATATAAATAGTTATGGATATTATATAATGAATATAAGGATGTTATATAATTTTAAATTTTTATTGGATATAAGAATAGGATATATATATATATTTATTTATTTATTTTTATATTTATATATATTTAATAAATAGATTTTTTATTAAATAATATAAATTATTATTTTAAATTAATTAAATTAATATATTTTATCGAAAAATATATATATATTTATAAAAAAATTACTTAATTATGCAAGATAAAAATTTAAAAAAAAAAGTTAAAAATAAATTTTAGTTTCTATTTTTTTTTTTAAAGTTAAAGGTATGGGGATTACCCATACCCATTAAATATTTGTAATAATGGGGATAGAGATAAATTTTAAATATTCTTGGATTAGATACAAGAATGAGTATAATATAAAAATATGAGGATAAAGATGAAGAATGCTTTACCATATCTATTGACATTTAAAACTCAAGAACTAAAAAAAATTAATATTTATAATATATTTTCAATAAAAATTACATTTTTAATTTTTAAAACATAATAATTGTTGAAACTCAAGAAGTAATAAATATAAAAATTTTTTATTTAACATGTTAAATTATTTGTTTATTTACTTATTTAAAGTGAAATTATTTATTTAATTTTTATAAAATTAATAAATAATTAAAAATTACTAAAAAATACTTTTTGATTTTTTTGCCTTGTTTAGTTTTTTTTTTTTTAATGTAAAAGACAACATTTTTCTAATAAAGACATTTTTTTTTAAGAAAAGCGTAGTTTTTTTTTTTTTTTTTTTTCGTTTAAAGACTACACTTTTATATTAAAAACATAGTATTTGTTCAAACACAAGAGCTAAAAAAAGTAAATAAATTTTTATAATATGTTTTCAACAAAGATAAAGTATTTAATCTTGAAAACATAATTTTTTTAAAAAACTAAAATGTAATAAAAATAAATTTTTTATTTATTTGACATGTTAAATTATTTAGTTATTTATTTAGTTAACATGTAAAAGATTTACTTAATATTTATAAAATTCAAAAAAACTTTTTGGTTTCTTTGCCTTATTGAGTTTTCTTGAAAAAAAACATAGTCTTTTCATCGTTTAAATATTGTGTTTTTATGAAAAAAAAAAAAAAAAAAAAAACGTAGTTTTTATTGAAACTCAAGAGTTAAAAGAAAACATATATTTTTTATAATATATTTTCAACAAAAACTCCTTGTTAATCTTAAAAATGTACTCTTTGTTAATACTCAAAATGTAAAAAATAATTTTTTTATTTATTTAACATGTTAAATTATTTATTTATTTACTTATTTAATGTGTCAAAGATTTATTTAATATTTATGAAATTAATAAACCCAAAAAGTAATAAAAATAAAATTTTTATAATATATTTTCAACAAATACTATATTTCAAATTTAAAAAATATAGTTTCTAGTGAAACTATAGAATTTTGAAAAATAATTTTTTGTCAAAATTCTATATTTTCAAGAGAGACTACGTTTTTATCTAAAAAAAAGGTAATATTTTTTTAATATATAACATTTTGAAAAATAATTTTTTAATTAATTAAAAATAAAAATGTAATTATCATCCACAAATTTATTTAATATATTTTTATTTCAAATAATTTAATATTATTTAAAATATATATATGTTAACAATTATTGTATTTTTATTAAATAAATTCAAATTAATTATTCAAACTAAATATAAATTTAATCCGAATGAATAAAAATTCAATTCAAATAAAATTTGAATTAATTTTATATTTTCTAAAAAATAAAATTTAAACATCATCATTGTTAGCTGTTAAAGGATGAGATTTGAAACGCTTTATGCCTATTTGTTTGGATCTTAATTTATCATGTAATTTTTTGTATGTTGAAAGTAAAATAGATCATAAAAACCATTTATTCAGGGCAAAAGTGAGATAAGTTTTATATTTTGTCAAGAATTTTAAAAGACCCCAAGAAAATAATGGTTTATGTTTATGGCTGAAAACTTAAAAAAACCTCATGAAATCATCTTACTGGAACCAAACCAGGAATCACGTTACAAAAAAATTCATGGGAGAAATCTTATTGTCCTCTAACCAAATGTGGCTGCCTTTTTTTATCTAATTTTTACCTTTTTTTTTTGTTTGGGTAGAGAAAATAATTAGTTTGACATTAAGCAAATTTCAAAGTCCCATTTTGATATACAACTAGATTTGAAAGTAGCATTCTTTCTTCTTAAATATCCGTTACATTATTTTTGTAAGATTTGAACGTAAACTCTCTCACTAAATTTACAAATCTAACTATTTAAACATTTGATTGAGAGTTGTTGTACCTATTTACTCAGTTAACAAGGTCAACTCTTACAATTGTTAAAACAACACATGCCTAATTGCCATGTCATTATACATGAGGATTGATATCCAGATCCCTTGCTATAAAGTGAGCTTGCCGTCACCAAGGAGAGACTCGTCCAACTACATTCATTAATGTTTCATTAAGGCATCACTTTAAAACAAAATCGATTACTCTTCAATTTATTTAGGATATTTAAATACAACTCACAATCATCCACATGACTCTTTTTCGAGTTTCATGTAAATTTATTATCAATTATTAATTGTATTGATTAAGTCATTGTCCTTCCGCTCATATATAAGATAAAAAAGAAACCAAATATAGTATGAACTAAAAATCCTTTCTTTTAAAACTCTCTAAGTATTTACTGTATATCTTTTTCCTTACAAAACCTTTAGACACTTGATTGATCTAAGCATCGAAACACCTCTTCAAGAATTAAACTCTGACACCTCTTGACTGTATTTTCCTGCTGCAAATTCCAACTGTCTATTATGTAGCCACCAAGCTACTTCCCTCTAACCAACACCTAAAGACATCGTCAACAAAAGTGTATCTTTTTTATGAAAATTTAAAATAATTTTTAATATTTTCAAATTGATAGTAATAACATTTTTCTTATTGGCCAAAAAAAATTATACTATCACTTTGTTTTCTTATCCTAAATTTTGATATATTCAACATATGAGATCTTACGTCAATGGAAAGAATATTAGAACATGAATTTAAAGATCTCTACTAAAATTTCGGGTTACTTTTATATTTTAAGCTAGTTCAATTGGAAAAATAATGGAATTTATTTAAATAATTTAGAAATTTTCTTTTGTAAAAAAGTATATCAATTCAAATTACAAGTTTTCATAAGTTGGACCATATTTGTATTGTGCCTAAATATGGTATCAACACCTTACATGCTTGCTCAAGTTCAAGTTGACTTGATAATTCAAATCTAAAATCTTGTTTTGATTGTCTAGATTAATAAATACCAGAGTGCAGCCGTATATATAACTTTTAAAATATAAAACATGACATTTTAATTTAATTTTTAGTATATTTAATTTTTTATGTTTAAAGCATTGATAAGAAAATTTCTAAGGTTTACATTAAAATAAAATTTTTAATTTAGTACTTCAACTTTCATTCCGTCATCCATTTTGATACCTGAGACTAAAATTGTTAGTTAATTTGCTAACGTAGCATGGACATTTAATAAGATATTGATACGGATAAAAAAAATCTTGTTAACGTCACATCATCAATTACCATATTAATATTAAAAGAAAATTCACAAAAATTTTAAAAAATCTAAAACATATAAACTTTTTTAAAAAATTAGAAATATTTAAAATTTTAAAATAAAAAAACTAAAATATTTAAAAATTTTAAAAAATTATGAAAACTTAAGATTTTAGAAAATCTCAAAAATTCAATAAAAAGATCAAAAAAATTCAAAAAAATCAAAAATGAAAATTTTAATAAAATAAAATTTTCTTAAAATTCAAAAAAATTTCATAAAAACTTAAAAAATTTGAAAATTTTAAAAATATAAAAATTTTCTAAATCTAAAAATTTTAAAAATTATTAAAAAATTTCACTTTTTTTTAATCCTACAACTTTAAATTTTAATATATTTTATGATTTTTTTAGGTTTTTTGAATTTCTTGGATTTTTATTAAATTTTTATGTTTCTTTTTTATTGTTCGATTTTTTTTTAATTTCTTACGACATTTTAGAATATTCTAAAAATTTGAAATTATTTAAATTTTTAGAATTTTTAAAAAATTTTACTAAATTTTATAAATATTCAAATTAAAAAAATTTAGATTTTTTAATTTTCAAAATTTTCAAAAAATTTTAGAATTTTTCATTTTCAAATTTTTAAAGATTTTCTTATTTTTAATTTGAAAAAAAAAATTATTTTCATTAAAATTTTTAATTTTTTTGAATTTTTCATCTTTTTTTTATCTTTATAATTTCTAAAAATATTTCATATTTTTTAATTTTTTATAATTTTTAAATATTTTGGAAACTTTATAATCTTTTGGATTTTTTTAAAGTTTTATTTGAATTTTTATGTTGATATGATAATTGATGATAACATTAACTGAAACTTTTTTTATATGTGTTAATATCTTATTAGATGTTAATATAACATTAGTAAGTTAACTAATGGTGTTAATTTAAAAAACCAAAATGGATGACAAAATAAAAGTTTGAATACCAAATTGATAATTTATTTATTTATTGAAGTATCAAATTGATAAAAAATATATAATATAGAAACTATGTTTATATTTAATCCTTTTATAATTCAAGTTGGGCTCCAGCTTTAAATGTTAAAAATAAATCTAAACTATTTTTTAAATAATTTTTTTTGTTCAAATTTATTTATTGAATTAAATATTTTTATTCAAATCCTTTCAAATAATGGACTCAAACGAATAACTTGATCCTTAGATATATGTAGTTTAAATACATTGATCCAGATTAATCAGTGCCAGGATCGTTTCTAACAACTATTGAATTTATTACTTATTAATTGAGACCAATAAATTGATAGATAATTATTAAGTACGAATTAAACAAAGTCTAACATAAGAATCGTAAGAGTGGAAAGAATGAAAAGGTTCTAATGTTAATTAATAGGTTAAAAGGTAGTTTTTTTTTTTTTTTAAGCAATAAAATACTTTTGTTTTCTTTATTATCAGAAAAAAAATTCAAATTCAACTTTTTAAAATAATAAATAAATAAATATTTAGATAATATTAAATTGTTAACCAATTTTTAAATAAGTTAATATGTTATTAGAATTGATATTTAAAAATTATAGATTCAAAATATTTTGTTTACGTAATATTTTTTTAATTAGATAATTAAAAAGATAAATATTTTAAAAATAAATTAAAAATTAAAAAATAACATTAAATCATATGTTTAGTAATATAGAAACATTCGTTCAATTTGAATGCTTTGATATGTGATCTCTGTTTTATTCGCATCATCAATATCATGGCTCTTCGTTGAAACCTAGTTTTTCGACCTCATAAACCAAATATGGTACTGTTATTCAAAAGTTCAATTTCCATCGTCAACGTATGGACGAGAAAAATATAGAAAAAAAATCAAAATTAAATTTAAAAATTTACATTTTTTAGATTCAAATTAAATTTTTATTTAATCTGGATTAAATTTAAATATTAAATATTTTTATTGAGTTATAATCAAATTTTGAGTGAAAAAGTAAAAATTTAAAAATATTAGAATGGAATTGAATTATATATTTTTATTAATCTATATATATTAAAATTTTAAAAGTAAAAATAATTATTTTATAATTAAATTTATTTAAATATTTTAAAATTATATTAAAATATTATAAAAATTTTAAAAAATTAAAAAATTAAGCTGAATCAATAAAATTAAATTTATATTAAATTAATATAAAAAAATTTAAATTCAAATTTTAAAATTTAAAATATTATATATTATTCAAAAACATCAAGTCAAATTTAATACGATCTAAATTCTTGTTACTTTTATCTCAATGACTAAAGAAACCCCACTAGCAATGGCACTACAACTTTCCTAATAAAAGAGTACGGACTGTCGGTTTGTTTAGTTTTTAAAAAAAATTTTATTTTATTTTTTCATTTAGAAATAATCAAGGAAACAAAAGAATAATTACATTTAAAAATCCTTATATTTTAATTTATTAAAAAATTAAAAAATTATTTATTCTTGGACAAGTTGGTTTTCTAATTTTTCAAAGTCAAACTTTCACCATATTTGATAGATTACATTTAGAATGTAAATGCAAATGAGAAATAAAAATATTTTCTAAAACTAAATGAGACTGAATTTCTAAACAAACTTGTAACTCTACCTGAGAAGATCCAGGATTGATCTTCAGTTAGGGTGAACTTTCATAATAAAACAAAGTTTATAAATGGTATTATTTTATAACTTCATTAAAATAAAAAATTAAAAAAAATTCTTCTAACTTGAAAGCATGCCTTTCTTTCTTTATTTTTCTCGTTTTAATTGTGTGAAAAGATAATCTATTTTAAGAAAAGAATGCCAAAAAAAACAAGGAAATGACTTTGTTTGTTACACTTAATTTTATATTAAAAATAATTCTCCTATATCACATTAAAAGAAACATGTATATGATTATACCGTTTTACTTTAATGTACTAAAGTATCCATATTTTTCGTTGTCTTCTTCAAATTGAGGGGGGTAAAAGTAAAATTTTATAAATTTTAACATTTTTGTGAAGAGTGAAAAAAACATATTTATAATATTAATATTAGGATAAATTACAAAAATTGATTATGTGTTAAGGGTGAAATAAATATACTGCATGTGGTTTAAAAATACACTTAATCCCTTGAGAATTTTTACCATAAAATTTGAAATTAAAATTATATATTTTTCTTGACTTGCCTTTTAAATTAGTTGAATTATTATTAAAATTAATAGTTAGAAGTTGCAAATTCAAATAATTTATGTGTGTAATATCTTTTTTAATTAAATAAATATAAAAAATTCAAAAATAAATTATAATTAAAACAAATTTATTTTTTTATTCGTCTTTGTTTTCTTCTTGAATTTCAGCCCCTAACTATGTGCTACGTTTGATGCATACAAATATCATTCAACCACAACACGTTGTGGTGGGGATTTATTTTATGTTAATAATATAATAGTGCCTAACCTTTTGTTTGTATTAAAGCAGAAAAAAAAATGACTAGAGCTAGGTTTAATGACTTCTGTATACACCTGATCTATTTTATCATAAACAATTATTTTCTCTAAGTTATCAGTTTTAGCATTAGTCAAGGTGACGTGTAGAAAAATTTTTTATAATTGATGCATTAATTTTTAGTACGATGAAAATAGTACTTCTTCCGTCTCAATTCTTTTTTTATTATTTTTAAGTGTCAAACTGTTTTTTCTATTTTTTTACATTTAAAATTTAAAATTTTTATATTTTAAATTTTGTTTTTATGATTCTTTATTTTTTAACATTAAAAATATGAAATTTTAGTTTTTAAAAAATTAAATTATAATATTAAATTTATTAAAATTAATTTATTTTAAAATTTATGAAAAATTTTTTTAAGCATTTCAAGACAAATCGAGTATATTAAACTATTTTTTTTAAATAGTATTATAATTAATCTTAATTAGCGTTAATAAATACTCATTATTCATTTTTTATTTTAATTTATCATATCAAAGAAAACTTTGGTTCATTAATAATTTTATCGAATTAAAAAAAAAGAAAATAGATTGATTAATTAATTAATTGGAGACGAGTTGGAACCTCAAAATTTGTTATGTCTCACCGACCGAAATTTCAATGAAATTTTAGAGGATAAAACAAAGAGCGAAAGAGTAGGGAATTCCGTGGCAGTGCTATCCTTTTCCCTAGGAAGGTGCATCCCTAGATCAGCAAATAGCGGGGTCCACTCAAAGCCATCATTTACTTTTCCTCAATATAATTATAAAATTAAATAATCAACCCCCTAACTATGAACTAGTAGCTTGCTTGCACCACTCATTATAATATGCTCTTTACGTTTGAAAATATTTAATATATATTAATTTTTATAAAATTTAAAATTTTTTTTATTTTAATATATTCAATATTAAATTAAAATTTTATAATTTTTAATATAAAAAAATAAAATAATTTTAAAATATAAAAATAAAAATTTTAGATATTTAAAAAAATATGATATAATTTTACGATATCTAAAAAAACAAAAAAAGGACAGAGTAATAATAATCCATTATTAATTAATTTATTAATCCTTAAAAAATTTTAAATTCATCCCCCTAACCCTATCTCCTCTATGGGTCCTACCTCCTCATCTCTGGCCACGTACCCAACTTCTACAACTTATCCTTGATATCTAAAAAAACAAAAAAAAGGACAGAGTAATAATAATCCATTATTAATTAATTTATTAATCCTTAAAAAATTTTAAATTCATCCCCCTAACCCTATCTCCTCTATGGGTCCTACCTCCTCATCTCTGGCCACGTACCCAACTTCTACAACTTATCCTTGAGCCGAATTTTCCATGCCGAGCCTAGCTACCCATATGAGCGCCGACTTGACTAACCTTTCACCAACCGAACGAATCGAGCAAAGTCATTTTTTTAATATTTAAGTTAATTTTTTGTTTTTTTTTTTAAATTTATGTTATTTTAAATTAAAATTATTTTGAAATTAGATGATTTTGAGTTTAAATAATTTAAATTTGATATTCAGAGTCAGATAATTTTTTATTTAAATTATTATTTTAAAATTAAATAAAATTAAATTTAAATGATTACATAATCGAAGTTAATTTTTGTTAAAATATTAAAAATAAAAAGTAAATGATAATATTGTAAAAATAAATAAATATAATAATTTATATACTTTAAAATAAAGTTATTCTTTTATATAAATAAAAATATGTAATTTTACATTTCTATTAAATTAAAATATTTTAATTAATGTTTTATTGTAGTCATTGATTCGCTTTTAATCGAATTCAACAAGATCATCTAAATTTTTTTATTTTTATATGAAAGAAATTTCAATTTCAAACTTTTAACAAAATCATAATTTTTTTAAGCCAATTCAATATTTGTAGATTACCACCAAGTCATGACTAACTATAAGCCACATATATGTAATGTACTAGTATTCCTATATGAATCATCCATATGACTTTGAATTATATTAGTATTGAGATGAAATTATTACTTAATAAATCAAACGCAATAACATATTAATAACCATCTCAATTTTATTTTATACCATATATATATCGGGGGCCAGTTACATGTGGATATTAATTAACCATTATAGTCTATAGTCTATGCATAAAAGCCATATGCCTGACATTGTTTTTAAAATAAAATTATTAATTAGTAAGTGTAAAATAAAAATTTTAAATAATATTATGAGATCTTAATTTCAAGTTTTATTAGGAATGATTTTAATTATTTAATTATATTTTAATTAATTAATTAATTATTTAATAATATGTTATATAAAGATAATATTTAATTACAATTATAACTTCTCCTATACTCGTAATTTCACATAAAAAAAAAGCCTTATAAGGTATAAATTTACAAATAAAATCTCACAAAGTGAACAGTTAAAATTATATTTGCTTAATTGATAGCTAAAACTTTTTGGTTTTTATTTATGTCTTGTTGCCTTTATCAATTTGTTGTGATTTTTTTTCTAATTTTATATTTGATTAATTTACAATTAAAACTTTTTTAATTACTTTTTAAAGTAATAATTTTATTATACGAAGTTTCTAGTAAATGTTAAAAGTACTGTTATAATTAGTTTTGTTGAATTATTTTTATTTTTATTTAAAATGATTAATTTAGTATCAATCTATTTAATTATTTTATCAAAATAAAAAAAGAAATTTATTTTAATCTATACTAATAAACATAAAAATTAAATTTGATTATATTGTAATAGTAAAAATAATTTGTAATAGTTAAAAATTTAAAAGATAGTTTAAAGTTATAAAATTAAAATAAAGTAATAAATTTATGTTATATTTATTATTTTTATTAAATTAATATTTTAAAATAAAATTTTATGAAATTTAACTCTAAATTATTTTTTAAATAATTTAAATTTAAATTTTATCGAACTTAAATTGAAGGAATTTGAATAATTTATTTTTACGATAATTCGGATAAAAATTAAATTATTATCCGATTGAATTGTTCGAAGAGTTCGAGTTGGGAGTTTACAGTTATACAAACAAGGGCAGCCTCTGCGGCTTATGTTCATGCACGTGTTTTTGAAGCGTAATAGTCGCACACGGAACCGGGACAGTACGTCATTGCCAGTTGTTTGTCACGTGTAAAGACACCGCCCATGTTTTCTGTGTTTTTTTTTTTTTTAATAAATGTTTTCTGTGTGGTACAGCAAGTTTAGTCCTAGGAAATTAAAGAAGGGATTGAAAAGGAGATATTTTATCATTATAATATAATTAATTATAATTTAATATTAGATGAAATTTAAAAAGAAAAATTATCTAAAATTTGTATTTTTAAGTGATAAATTTTTTATTATGTTTAATTAATTGTTAATAAAAATTATAAATAAATATCATATTTAATATATAAAATTATAATAAAATAAAATAAAATGATATTATAAATATTATTAGATTAAATTATCTTATCTTATATATAATATATATAAGAATTAAGATAAAATTATTTATTTATTGATAAAAAATATATTTTAAAAAAATTTATATAATTTAAATTATTGATATAATTTTGAAGAGTATAATTTTAAAAAATTAAATTATTTTATATAAAAAATAATAATTTTTTTAATCATAATTCTTTTAATTAAATATAAATTAAATAATATATAAAATAATAATCATAAACCCAATGGTTAACGTTTTTATGATTGTCGTCTGTTAGAACGAAGAGCGCTGGGTTAAGTTGAGCTGTCAATCCCGTTTTTGAGGTATGGTGGGTTTCACGATGGAGCAGGTGACGTTATCAACAGCTACTTTAGATATTTTCTTCGGACTTTTACAGATTTACATAAATATCCTTGTACGAAAAAGCTAGAATTACTAGAATGATATATATATATATATATATATATTGATAAAGTTATGCTTTAAATTTGGTGGGGTAGAATAATCTGTTCCCATTTTAGACTAAGATTTTTCTGCTTTTTGATCTTTCGGTTCATAAAAGCGTTTAACTCGTGTATTTTGATCTAGAAAGTTCTAGAGAAATCTTTCTTGTTACATATAAAGTTTATCAGATTTATTTCAATATTTAAAATTGAAAATTTCATTTATACTATTTAGATATTTTTAAGATAGGTTTAAATAATTCTTTCACATTCAATTTCTATTTTAATATTTAAATATTTCAAAATAATTTTATCTAAAAAATTATCTTTAAGTGAATCACATTTTTAACTTCTTAAAAGTAAAATTAAAAAATAAAACAGAATATTATAGAAATAAAACTTTGGGTCATTTAAAAGATAGCATTTAATTTAGAGTAAATTATTTTTTAAAATTATTTAATTATTTGGTTTTTTATTATTTAAATTTAAAAAAAATATTTTGATCATCAATATTTATAAGAGTGTTTATTCAACCATTTAATCATTAAAAAAATAACAGATCCTTTAATATTAGATTTAATAATTCATGTCATCGTATCATGTAAAATATTTTATTTGTATCATATTTTATACGAAAATCATGTATCACAATTCGTGTCGATATAAAATATAAAATAATTTTTTTTCTTTTATTAAACTTATTTATAATTTTTTTTAAAATTTTAAATTATATTATATTTATGTATTTTATTCGTATCATTTTTATACCGTATCATCGTATTATATTTTAAAATTTTAAATCTATCTAATATGATGTTTCATATAATCATACTTTAATTAAGTGAGGTATTTACGTTAGAATTAATTATCATAAATAATAAAATATATTTATTAATTTAAAATATCATTAAAATATTTTTTTAAAAGATATTACAATGTGGTCTCGTGGTGAAACAATTGACATGGATACCACCTAATCCAAGTACAGTGAGCAGTGACGCGAAATGAGGATGGGAGGTTAGTTATCTTTTAAGGAGGGTTTGATCAAAACAATAGCACTTATAAATAAGTTACAAATTTTAAAAAAATGTTAGATGATAAAATGGTTGTATTGTTTATTTTGAAATACAATTTTACATATACATAGAGTTCAAATAGTACAAATACGAAATCTAAAAAAGTATGATTAATAAAAGACATCAAAATTTCAAAAAATAAGTATTGGAATATTTCTTTGATGCATATAATTATTAGAAATTTTAATTATCAAATTTATTATTCACAAATACGTAATAATTGTTTTTGGTTTGAGGAAAAGAAGATTTGAATTCTTTGACAAATACATGTATTTTCTATTGATTCATATATTCGAATGTTGAACATTTAATAATTTAAACATAAAATAATAGAATTAAAAATAGGTACCAAAAATTGATAACGGCATAATAAAAAATAAATAATATCAAATAAAGATTGAAAATGGGTACTTGACAGGTCGTACCAAAATAAGCACATAATCGACACAACAAGAGAGTGACGTCCCTTAAATTCTCTTATGAATGTACCACAGTTTGAGAATGTGATCATCATGTGATTGGTAGCTACCCAATTTGTGAGTGTCAACGTTAAATTGACAGCAATTGATACTAGACCAAAGAAATAAGGTGTGGATGAGACAGTCGGCAAGGGGATGGGATAGGTATACGTAACTATCTTATCCTTATTTTACATTTATTAAAGAGTTAATAACATTTGTAATTCTTAAATTGTGATATAAATTTTATTTTAATTTTTAAATTTTAAAAAATTAATTTTTAATTATTTAAAATTATCTTATTTTGATTTTTTCATCAATGAAATTATTTAAATTAATAGCAAATGCTGCTGACATTAAGTGATAATGTTAATTAGTCTCTTACGTGACATATGAGAGATTAAAATAAAATTTTTTCAAAGTTTAGGAACAAAATACGAAATTATTTAAAATTTTATAAATTTCATATATATTTTATAAAATATTAAATTTAAATTATATTTTTAGATTTTTTGTTGTAATATAATTTATTAATTATATTTTTTATTTTTAATAGAAAATAGTTTTATAAAATTAAAATTAAGTTAAAAATTCAAATTTTTTTTTTTAAAATTCAATATCATTTTAAAAACGAAAAATTATTTTTATTAAAATATTATTTTACTCCAAAATTATAATAAAATAGTATTTTCTAACCATAAAATATATAGTTTAACATGTTCAATATCTTTTATTTTTCTTTTTCAAATATATTTTATAAAAAATATAAATGCAAAGATAAAAATAATTCAAGAAAAAATTGATTTTTATATGTTTCAAATATATTTTATAAAATATTATAATTTAAATATTTTTTAATTTTTATTATGATATGAATTATCAATAAAATAATATTTTTAATAGAAAATACATTTTTAAAAAATTAAAATTAAGTTGAAAATTTCAAAACAATTTTGTTAAAATTACATATCATTTTAAAAAATTAAGTAAAAATTTTTATATTAGTTTAAGAAATTAAATAAAAACTCTATATCATGTTAAAATATTATGTAAAAATTTTCAGATCATTTTCAAAGATAGATTTATTAATCTATTTAAAAATATAAAAACTTTATATTCATATAAAATAAAAAATATTATTTAAAATATTATTTCTTTTTTATTTTTTTATAAAATGTATTTTATAAAATATAATTAAAAAGGAAAGATAAAGAATATTGAATATTTTAAAAAATAAAATTTTTGGATAGAAAATAATAGGTTTTATCATGACTTATGAGTAAAATAATTTTTTAATAATATTTTTTAAATGTATTAAATTAAAAAAAAAGAATTTGAAAATTTTGACTTAATTTTAAGTTTTAAATATCTATTTTCTATTTAAAACAAAAATCTATCTAATAAGTTATATTATAACAAAAAATATGCAAATATAAATATAAATATAATATTTTATAACACATGTATGAAATATACAAAATTTTGAGATAATTTTGTATTTGGTCTTTAAACTTTAAGAGAATTCTATTTTGGTCCCTCATATGCCATGTGAGATGCTGGCTTTTTTTTTTTTTTTTTTTTTGGAAACAATGAAATCTCATTCATTCATTTGCAATTGCAGCATCAGCTTGTAAGGCCTAACATAGGAAAAGAGGTGGCTTTTCAATCCAGTACCTATTTTAATCACAATTCAAACCATGCATGGCTAGGCTATGAGCTACATTGTTTCCTGCCTTTCCTATATGCATGAACTTGCAATTGGTAAACCCTCCACATATGTCTTTTGCTTCTTCAATTATCATGCCTATGGGTGACAGGTCCTGCTCGCCTGATTGCAACATTTTCAATATAGCCAATGACTCTCCCTCTAATATTGTAGAATTAAAACCCATTTGCAAGGCAAGGTTGAGAGCAGTAACAGCTCTTATTGCTTCTGCGATGAACGAGTTATCAATCCTATTGATCCTGGTCGCACACGCTCCCATTAGTTGGCCTTGTGAATTACGCACCATGACTCGCACTTTTGCTATCTTCTCATATCGATTTAGTGCAGCATCAAAATTCACCTCATAGCTTCCACCGTTGGGTGGTTGCCATCTAGGAGGCTCATGTTTCAGTTCTCTCTTTGCTTTCTCCTAAGCTTAGTTGTATTCATGGATGTAGTGTCTAATAAAGTTTGCATTATGACTTGCTGTGCCCATATCCTTGCCATGCAAAGTTTTGTTTCCATTAGTCCAGGTTGACCAGCATGTCACGGCCAGCTGTTGCATTTGTTCAGTTGTTAGTTGTAAAATCTTCTTTTTCTACCATAGCTGTCCTTCGTCTAGTTCATCCCATTGAGTATCCCAAGGAAAGTTCAGATTCTGCCATAGCTTTTCCACCACTTCGCAATTTTTGAGGGCATGACATATTGTTTTTATTTTCTTTTCGCATCTTCCACAAACCACATGAACTTGAATACCTCGTTGTGCCAGTGCAACCATGGTTGGTAATATGTCATGACATTGTTAGGAAAGTGGGTTCCAACCCCATATAATTGGTTTTGGATTAATTAAAGGTTATATGCATTGGTTTTTCTTTTTATATAGAGTTCTAGCTACTTAATAAGAAGAAAGGGTTGTTTTAAGGTGAAAAATAAAGTGACACCGCAAACCAAAAAAAAGGGGGGGGAAAGAAGCTAAAAAAGTAAAGAAAAAAAAGAGAAGGGAGAGTTGGCTAAATGAAAGTCGATCCGTGATCTGATTAAGCTAAAATGTTGTTTGCAGGTTTATAATTCAGAGTTCTATGTTCTGAATGGTAAAGATCGGGTTTGAAGCTCTCTAGGAATAAATCTAGAGTATATTTGTTTAGTCACCTATTTGGTGAGATTTCTCCAATTGTCTCTCTAATTGATGATTAGTTCTAGTTTTAGCTAGAGAAGAACTTTGTATATCTATTATTTAATAGTTGAGATTTTTTTGGTGATTCATAGTTTTTTCCCTCTACATTGGAGGTTTTTCATGTAAATCTTGATATGTTTTATTTTTCTGCATTGTTGATTGTTGATTGTTGTCTATTATTGTGGGTTTATTGCGATATATTACTTTTGTATTGTTGTGTTTATTGCTTTAGGCCCAACCAATGGTATCAGAGTAAGAGTTATTTTGAAAAATCGATACAGAAGCAACCCAATATAGAAGTAAATTTTATTTAAGATCATATAGGGTGATATAGTTTTCATGATAAAATTGACAACATCAAATTATTCAATTTGAAAGATTATAATGGAAGATCATTTATACTGCAAAAATTTATATAAGTCGATATTTGGTGATTCGGTTAAACTAGCAGATATGAAAGATGAAAGCTAAAAAAAGTTAGGCAGAAAGATGCTTGCTATAATTAGAAAATAAATTGATATCAGCGTGTTCCATTATGTAGCACAGGAGATAGATGCCCACATTATTTAAGAAAAATTGGTAGCATTGTGTGAGAGAAAAACAAGTATGAATAAAGTTATGCTTGTTAAAAAGCTTGCAACTTTACAATATAGTGATAGACAGTTGATTATAAAGCATTTAAGTGATTTTCAAGATATATTTAATTAGATGACTACTATAGAGCTTAAGATGGATGGTGAAATGAATGTGTTGTTTCTTTTGGGTTCATTATCAAATAGCTAAAATACTCTAGTTGTGACTATTCTTAATTCAGCTCCTAATTATTAGGTAACATTGGGGATGATAAAATACAATATGCTTAATGAAGAAGTAAGGTGAAAAGATTGAGACACTGAGAATCAAGCTTTGATCACAAAGAACAGGGGTAGAAACATTGACAGAGGTTAGATGTCAAAAAATTGTAGTAAGTCTAAAAATAGATCTAAGTCCAAAGATAAAGTGAAATATTTTCATTGTGATAAAATAGATAATGTATAATGATATTGCAAAATCTTGAAGCAAGAGCAGAAAGATGAGAAAAGCAGTAGTTCAGATGATGGTAATGTTACAACAGTGAATTTAGATAGTGATTCAGTTACTTTGATTTGTACATATGATAATTGTAATTATGTTAGTGATCCCGACATTGAGTGGATAGTTGACACAGTAATGTCATATCATTGTGTTCTTAAGAAATAGTTGTTTACAACTTATAAAGCAAGAGACTTTGGTTGCACCAAGATGAAAAACAAGAGTGTGTCACATATTATTCGGATTGTTAATATTATTGTACAAAGTAATACCAGTTGCATATTGATTTTGAGGGATGTCAAACACATTTCGAATATGAAAATGAACTTGTTTGCTATTAATGACCTTGATAAGGAGGGATATGAGGGTCGACAAAAGAATGGACAGCGAAAGCTTTTCAAAGGATCTTTGGTAGTTGTAAAAAAAAACTATGCTAGACAATATACAAGACATGGATGCAATTGAATGGTAGCCAGATAAGTGCCATTAAGATGATGCTTCAACAAACTTGTGGCATAAGAAGCCAGCACATATGAGTGAGAAAAGATTACAAGTTTTGACAAGACAGTATCTCATTTCCTTAATCAAATATATGTTTCTCAATTCATGTGATCATTGTTTGTTTGGTATGCATCGTAGAGTTTTTTTTTTGTAAGAGTTATTAGAGAAAAAATAGATTAGAATTGATTTATTCTGACTTACGTGGTCCCATTGAGATTGATTTATTGGTGGTAGCAGGTATTTTGTTATTTTATTAATGATGCTTCACGTAAAACTTGGGCGTATATGTTGAAAAATAAAAGTCAAATATTGTAGTATTTTCTAAAATTTCATGCCACAGTGAAAAGGATGATAGGGCTACCCTTGAAGTGTATTCGGACTGATAATAGTGGAGAATATACATTCAAAGACTTTAAAGAGTACTGTCAAAGCATGGGATCAGGCATAAGATTATAGAACTTGAAACATCATAGCATAATAGTGTAGTTGAAAGGATGAACTGTACTATTATGGAAAAAGTCAGATACATGTTGAGGATCGCAAAATTATCAAAGTCATTTTGGGGTGAAGCAGTTAACACAGCTTGTTATTTGCTTAACAAATCACTATCAATTTTTTTGGGCTTTGACATTATAGAAAAAGTATGGACAGAAAAGGATGTTTCATTCTCTCACTTGAAAGTTTTCAGGTGTAAAACATTCAAGCATGTACCAAAAGAACAGAGGTCAAAGTTTGACAGTAAAACCACACAGTGTATGTTTATAGGATATGGTGATAAGGAATTCAGCTACAAAGTATGAGATCCAGTGAAAAGAAAAGTCAAAGTAGAGATGTGATTTTTCATGAAAAAAATCACAGCAGACCTTGAGAAAAAAAAAACTACATGGGTTACTATTGAATGTGATGTTTTAACATCGATAGGAATTCCACAAAAAAGAGCCACATATGGTGAAAATAAGCCAGAAACAGAACTTAGGGATATGATAAGCTGGATGAAATTAAATCGAGTTTTTCTTCCATAAATAAAGATCAAGTTGAATACGAGTTTCAAGTGTTTTGTTCTATTAGGGTATTTATAAATATATATTTTATTATTCATTTAATTTTATATTTATATACATTGTATTATATTAGTGAAATTATTATTTAATATCTTAATCTAATAAATTCACGTGTAAGCTCATTTGACTTTTTTCTTTATTTTCTCTTTTTCCCATCATTTATTTTATTTTTAAAATTTTTTTGACTTTTTAAAAATTAGATAAATTTTTTAAGAAAAAAAATCACTAAATGGAGAGATGACAAAACAACTCATATCCCTTGGATTTTGTTTGATCTGATCCAAGTTCTATGGGTTCTTAAAAAATTTGATATTTGATTGCATTTTTCTCTTTTTGAAAATTAGGTTTAGATCAGGGGCAAGTTTAGGATCTTCAGTCTTGTCTTAAATAAATAAATATAATTATATTTTTAATTATTTATTTCATTTTATATCATATATTATTATATTAATAAAGTTATTATTTAATATATTAATTTAATAAAAATACTATATTTATATATAATTAAGATGTAATACATCTATTTATTATATAAATTTTACTCATTTTGATTTTAATTTGACCTTCATTTAACGTGTTGATATGATTGGTGACTGGTGATTACTCGATATCATTTGTGGAGACCTAGCCACTAGCCACCAGTCACTAGTTGTAACATAAGGTATCATTTAACTCCTGTTTGATTGATGACTGTTCGATATCATTTGTAGAGATCTACACTTAACTTATGAGATATTATTCGTTTTGACTCAAATTACGATTTTATCCCACAAAAAAATCTTATGTAGAATTAAGGTGTCACGAACTCTTTCTATTAAAGTTTAAAGTCCCTATTAAGTTTAATACAAAATACATATAGAACCGCAGAACTAAAATCACACCAAATATTGAGATTTTAAAGGTGGCTCCCACCGTATAATATTTAGCTTCCTCAAGATTTTAGAGGTGATTTCTATGGTATAACACTTAACTTTCGTTTGACTGGTAATAATTTTGATACAATTTATGGAGACTCACACTCAACTGGTGAGGTATTACCTGCTTTAATTTGAAAATCTCATAATTTTATCCCATAAAAGATAAATCATAAATATGTGTTTAAATCTCTAATATTTAGTATAGTAGATCCTCACAATTTCTTGATATAGGATTGAGGAGTCATAAGGGCGTAACTGTGTTTAGAGTGTTTTGTCTTGACTCATTTTGGGTGTATATAAAAATATATAATTTATTATTATTTTGATTTTATATTTATATATGTTGTATTAATAAAGTTATTATTTAATATTTTAATTTAAAAATTTAATATTTTAAACTCAATAAAAATATTTATGTATCACCCTCAAATCCTTTTTTAATTTTTAATTTTTTTCTTTTTTCTTTTTTACTTATTACAAGTTTTTGTTTTATATTCTTATTTTTATTAGATATAATGTGAGGTCAATTTTGATATTTACGTGTGACCTCTATTTTTTTTTAGCTTTTCTTTCTTTTTTAATTAAATAAATTTTATAAAAATAATAAATAAAAATAACAAAACAAAAAAATTTTACATCTGTGATAATGTGCAGGTATCCACCTAATATAAATAAGACTTACATTTCCGTTATCAAAACAAGGTAATTAAAAAAAATAAAAAAATTAGAGAATGAGATAGGTAGAGAAAGATTTAAGGTAAGACTCAATTCTCATTTGACTTTTTGAATTAAAAAAATTAAGAAAATATGACATGGCAAAAACTATGATTTTGGAATAAGTTTAAAAATATAATATTTTAAAAAATAAGTTTTAAAACTATTAAAATTTGATTAAAAAAAGCTCTAAAGTTTATGAAAATTTTTTATCTTATGTACGAAGGCTACTATTTGAACTTAATTAAAATGTTGGATTTGTTATGGTGGATTTACACAAAAATGTCACATTCAAGTTGGAAACTCTCTCCATCATAAAAAATTAATAAAAACAAATAAAAGATTGAAACTTTTCTTGCTAGTTGTCAACATTTGAATAAAAGTAGTGACTATGAAATTCATGCGATGAGTATTGGTAACATCTTTTCTCTTCAAACCACCTTTCATTTTCTTGGAAAATTCTTTGGAAAGCTGGTGGATGGCCAGATGTCTTTGTTGAAAACGATTAGGAAGACTTCCCACAACTTCGTATATTCACACCTTTTTTCTTTTTTGTGATTTTGCTTCACTTTCAAGGAATCACATTCACATCCCAATTCTAAAATTTAATCAATGATAAATTATTGTTTTTGATAAGAGATGCTTGCATTTGGTGGACCATCCTTGTCTCTATGATCACACAAGTATTTCTTCATCCACACAATAAAATAAAAGAAAAACACCATTGCTCATCATCTTTCTTGCACTTAAATTTTGAAATTTCTATTCAATATTAAAGTTTCATAATTTTCTTTGTTTTATTTTTTTCTGGCCAACATTAAAATAAAAAACCAAAAATAACAAAAATATATTAATTTATTTCGGAGCCTCCAAAGAGAAACAGATTATAGAACTTACTATTCAATTTCAAATATAGAAGATATGCTCCTCTTTTTTTTTTTTTTAATTTATTTCATTATCTTTTTAAATTTTCTTTAAGTCTTCATGGAATGCAACAACAATGTCAAATAAGCTCTTGCAACCTTTTTGCATACTGCTACAGTTCATGATCATAGAAAGGAAAAAGAAAGGGACTTAACTTCTTTATTAAGTAAATTAACGTTGGATCCCATCTCCAAGAATTACTTTCAACATGATAAATATATGTAATTCTTAAATTCTCTCAATCAATATATATATATATATATATATATTTGGATGGGTTTAAATTAGTTTATCTATATTAAATTTAACAAATTTATATAAAATTTTTTTTATAATCTTTTAATTAATTCAAATTCAAACAATCTCAAAAAACATATATTTTTTTCCACTTGAACCAAACGTCTGTTCATACCTTTTATCTTATCATTTACTATATCGTCACTTATCAATCAATCCAATGAATTAATTAGTTTAAATATCTGATTAATTAAAATTTTCTAAAGCTCTATGTGTTAATTAAAATAACATGGGGCGACCTGTTTTGCCACATGTTTAGAGCCAACTTAACAAAAGTGAAAGGGATCTAATCTTAAAAGAATCCAGTTGGTTTTTTTTTTTAACTGTTGCAAGATACTTTACATCGAATTTTTGCTAACATCGATTAAAAAAAAAAGGAAGGAAAACGAAAACCCAATAGAGAAATCTTTAGGGTGGTAGGTTAACATTTTACTATGTACAATTGATATAATTTTATCTTTTTTTTTGTTCTATTCCCAATAATGATAATGTTATATATACAGAATATTTGATTGTTTTTTAAATAAAAATGTTTGTATTTTAAATTTTATTTAATATTACATATGAATAAAACAAAATTTTAACGAAAATAAGATACCAAAATAAATTATTAAGCACCAAGAAATGGAATGGGATAGAATCAAACCAGTTATAGTTTGGGTATGAATATCAATCAATGATCAATTAAAATAGAACGAGCATGTTGGAATACAGGATAATTTCATGTTAGCTGACCTATTAAAGTGAATAGAGATGGAAGAGTTAGTTAAATGCTCGAAGAATTTCTTATAATTAATTTTTTTGTATTAGTAATTAGCTAGGTTCATTGAAAATACTGACCATCCCGATATTTCCAGGATAAGGAAATTATACTTGGAAATATGAGGGTAAAGTACATATATATCAGCATAAATTTATACGGAAACGAAAATTTTATATATATAAGGAACCTATTTACATTAGTACTTATAAACAAAAAATTAAAAAAAAAACACCTTTTCTCAATTGTTTTTTTAATAATTTAGAGACTGAGATTAATCTATTTCTTTTTATTTTTTGTTTGCATCCTTTTTTCTCTACTTATGTTATTATATATATATATATATATATATATATATGAAAATCTATTTATGTCAATGTCAATAAAAAGTTTTACACATTTTTTAATGTTGCTTCTAAAATCTAAAAATTTCATTGTCAATATATTTGATAATTTCTCTTAATAAATCTAAAGATTTAGATTAATTAGTTTTTCAATTCTTTGTTTGCTTATGTTCTTTCATAAAATATATGTTATAGATTTTTCTAATTTAATTTCAATGTAATTGTTAAAAAAATAAATAAGAAAAAAATAATAAAAAATAATTTTGTCGTTGAAGTGTGAATGAACATTTTTTTAATAACAATTATGTCTAGAACATAATAAAATCTCAAAATCTTTAAGCAGGAGTAGTAAAAATGATTATGCATAAAGATTTATTTATAGTTGATGAACATATGTCTTTTTGACGAATAATCATGTCATTTTGTTTAAATGGTTATAACTTTTTTTGTTATATAACTATTATGAACAAACATTTCTATTCAAACATAATTATTCATTTAATAATTTTAACTCTTTTGTTATATAACTGTTTTCAACAAATGTTTCTTATTAAAACATAGTTTTTCAAACTATGAATAATTAAAACAAATATTAAATCTATTCACCAATGTACAACATTTTAAACAATTAATAATCTTCTATTAGTTTGAAATGTTGGTGCTTAATCTTTAACCTTTCATAAAAATAAATATTATGAATACAAGAATGTTTCTCTTGATTTAAATATTCAAATCAACATATATACCTTAAGATTCTAATGAAGTTGACGGTGTTTACAAATTAAACCTCAACTCCTTGTGTTAGAATTGAAGATATAATATACATAATACTTATTTTTTGTCGGAGATTTATAATCGCTTTAGCACTATTATGGCCATGTGCTTATCCTATTTATAAACATTTATAAGAGATACCCTAATTTTTCTTGTTGAAGCGGCACAACTTTTATGTTTATATAGGTAAAATTTTCATTTTTTCTCAATTACTTTAGACATTTAAATAATAAAATCCATTAATATCATAAAAACTTATCTTTTCCACACAATGGATTACACTAGTTTTTAAAATCTGAATGGATTTTACTAATGTTTAATAGACACATAATAATAACTTATTTTTACTCATTAAACTTTGTAATTCAAGGTTACTAATTCAAAGTTAGGTTTTCATTATTAGTATTTAATAGTAAGGGTTTAGATCCATTCTACTTGTAGCACTACTAACAAATATCTTGAACTTGAATTTATTTTTATGGTAATTACTCTTACATGAGATTGAATCTCCAATATAATCACTTCATAAGCTAACATGTCCAAACTTTTTCATTTTGGATATTATTTATACGCTCTAGACATTGTTGCCTCATTTTTTGTCATTTTAAGAAATAGTTGGTATTGGTTGATGTCATAACCCTATACTCATAAATTTCAACCAATCTATTTTCATAATTTTATATATTTTTAATACAATTATACTTTTAGTACAATTGAAAAAACTTAATGAATAAACCAAACATCTTTAGTCCTTTTAAGATACGTAAGGACTTTTTTATAATTACTTTAATAAGTGTACTAAACTTATTAGCTTATATAATTTGCTCATAAAATTTTACTAAAATCTTACAATACTATGGTGGAAATTTTTATTTCTTTTGATTCTTCTCACACCCACCATGTGCAAATGTCATCATGAGCACTATTAATAACTTTATTACAATAATAAAAAAAAACAATTTCCATCACCCAAATGGATTAAATAGCATTTATTTTACTATTATAAAAGTTTTCATATTCATAAAATTTTTAAATCACTCATGGCTTTCAAAGTAAATATACTTTTAAATTTTTTCTATATTTGAAACTTTTAATAAAACTATAAATGATAAATCATTTGTTCAAGCCATGAATTAGATCATGTACATAACCAAAAAATAGCATAACGTGATCAAGATTGTGGCATTAATTTTGGCTTATGACTATTCTAAGCTAACCACAATAATCCACATCATACCTTAAATTATGTAAATTTGGCTATTGAGACTATCTTGTTTATACTAACGATTTTTACTGAAAACCAACTATCTCAAATGTTATCCATGAGTTTTTAATTCACATATTAACTGTCTAATTGTCAATTCCAAGTTCATGGCTATTGAAAACCTCCAATTTCAATTACTTTCACGATTATTTTTTTGATCAATATGTTCTAATCTAGATCATCATACCAAAGCAAGTCATGAAATATGATTCTAAAGAATCATTATGCCTAAAATAGTATCATTTGGTTTAAACTTATCACCATCATGTAACATACTTCAATAAAAAAATTATTTTTTTATATCAGAACAGTAATTTTATTATAAAGGCATTATGCTTTTCCACTATTCTACTTTGACTAGAAAATTCAATCACGCAAATAGTATATAATTTTTTTTTAATTTCTATTTGAAACCATTTCTTAATCCATTCCAATAATTTTTTACTACCACCTACTAGAATTTCAAATCCATTCCAATTGAACTTTTGGAATTATCAATTAATAAATTTTAGCCAAAGTTAAGTAAAAATAATCACAAAATTGAATTCATGCAACAAGATGAAACAATGAATTAGGTGCATACCTGAACATCAATGAATTTGCAACACTTTTACAATTTTCATTTGATTCAAAATGAAAACAAAAAGATCATTTGGATATTTAAAACTTTCCATGCATGTTCCAAAAGTTGATTTTGCCAATTTCTTTTCCTTTTATTTTTCTCATACAAAATATGAATTTCATATAATTGCCTTTAAATTGTTAGAAAAATAAATAAGAGAGTAGAAAATGGAAAAGGATTTTGGCTTTGAGATGTGAAGAACACTTTCTTAAAGGCAGTTATGTTTCTAGGATATAATAAAGCTTTAAACTCTACAAGTAGAAGCAGTAAAAATGGTTGTCTATAAAAATTTATTTATAGTTGATGAACAAACATGTTCTTTTGATGAATAACCATGTCAGTTTGTTTAAATAGTTATAACTCTTTTTGTTATAAAACTATTATAAATAAACATTTTTATTCAAACATAATTATTTATTTAATTGGTGTAACTCTTTTGTTACATAACTGTTTTCAACAAATATTTCTTATTTAAACATAATTATTCAAACTATGAATAATTAAAAAAATATTAATTCTATTAACCAATATACAACATTCTAGGCTTCCACCAACAGTGTTTGTGGAAAATATCACTTTTGCTATTTATAGTGCCATTAGACATAAAAATCATAGAGTTGCCATCAATTTTTTTTACTTAGGTGTGATCGACCACCTATGTAAATCTATCTTCTTTAAGGTTGTCTTAAGTGTAAACTAAAGATCCTTAAAAAAATAATTCTGGTCTACATCATCAGAACTAAGGTTCAGGAGTTGGATATATGCAGGGAATGTATTAGCACCCATTTATGCCCAAAATTGGTACCACATTAATTATGTATTATCTTATTTAAGCCTTATCAAAGATGGTTTTATCATGCAAATAAATTAATTTCAATCCTTTTTATTTATTTACAACACATGGTGATACAAAAATTCTATTAAGATATCAAATAATCATGCAATTATGCAATAAATATTAAAAAAAACATGCAATAATTATCATGCCAAAATCATCATACAAATATATAATAAATCATATCAAATATCATGTAATAATATCATGCCTAAATCATGCTAAAATATTCATGTAAGAATGTCATGCAAATATATTAATTATCATGCAATAATAATAATCATGTAAATATGCAAATCAAATATAATCACACAAATATGTTAGTAATATAGTCATGCAATTATGCACACAATAAATATAAAAATATGCAATTAGATATCATTCAAAATTAATATAATATCATATCCTGCAATAAATATAAAATCATGTAATAATAATAATAATCATGCAAATAAATATATTAATAATCATACAATCACACAAATAAATAAATTAATAATCATGCAAATAGAATTGCAATTACATATATAATCATGCAATTAACAATGTAAAACATGCATATAATATATAATCATGCAATTAACAATATAGATCATGCAAATAAATATAAATTCAGGCAATTAAATATAAATCATGCAATAAAATATATAATCATGCAATTAACAATATAAAACATGCAAATAAATATATTATCATGCATTTAAATATATAATCATGCAATTAATAATACAAATTATGCAATAAAATATATTATCATGCAATTAACAATATAAAACATGCAAATAAATATATTATCATGCAATTAACAATATAAATATATTATAATAATCATGCAATCATACAAATAAATAAATTGATAATCATGCAAATAAATTAATAATCGTGTAAATGAAATTAATAGTCATGCAAATATATTAATAAATCACACAAATATATTAATCATGTAAATAAAATATTTAGCAAATAAATTATCATGCAAATATAATATTAGTCATGCAAATTCATGCAAAAATAAATACTATGTAATAAATATAAAAATAAAAGTAAGCAATTAAATATTATAAAAGTTATGTAAAAATCATAAAAAAAATAAAAACAAACGTTACCTCAATAAATCACAAGTTCTAATAAATTTTCACCTTTCAAAAACTGATGTTTCTTATTATAAATCTTAACTTTCCTTCCGAAAACTCCAATTGGATTTTCTTATAAATTTTTTTGTTTGATTGCTTCTTCTTTATTGATTCAAAACTTTACTTAAATTTCTCTTTTTCAATGACCCTTTTTTTTTTTTTAATCTCAAAATCAATTGCTGCCAAGTCCCCCTTTTGATTTTAGATTCAAAGTCCTTATATAAGGATTGAATTCCTTTTGATTTGAAAGAAATTAATTCAACCGAATCTAAGATTTCTCTTTAAATTTTATTCTCTATGCAATCTTCCTTTTTTCAATAAATTGAGCCTCAAGTCTTTCTAAAATTATTCAACCATTAAAGTTGAATTAAATCCAAGATTTTCCATGTAAAATCCCACATTTTCTTTTTTAAAAAATTTTTTTTATCAATTGACTTTGACTCTTTTAACTAAAAAACCAAAAATTAAACTAAAAAAATTAAAACACAAATGAAATTTAGGACTCAATCTTTGAGTCCGAAATTCACTTTTTCGATTAAACCCTATTACGCTATCAAAATCAAAATTAAAAGTCCAATAAATTTAAAAAAATCCTCAAACAAAATAAGGTGTCTACTTATAGGTTACTTTCAAATGCAAAAAGTAAAGAAAAAAAATAAAGGCAAGTATAAGATGAGCAACCGTGTTACCTTTTCTTTGTGTATGCATGATGAGGTAGGTTTGGAGCTAGTTCTTTTTGTATGCTTACTCCAATTAGAGATAAGTCTTGCTCTGTTAAGTTAAGGAGCTTGACAATTCCCAGAGCATCTATTTCAAGGGCTATCCTCATAAATCCCATATCAGTTGCAAACTCTAATGCTTAGACGGCTGCGTGGTCTTCTACATGGAAAGTGTCACTTATGTATGGCATAGGAATAGAGGTTGTTGCTAGCACTTCTCTTGTGCAGTCCCTTATGACGATGCCTACTTCTTCATTTTTCCGTTTAGTGCCTATTGCTCCATCAAAATTAACTTTAACAGTCTTGTTGCTTGGTAATTTCCATCTAACTGGGCCATTTGTTTGAACCGTGTCTTTTACGTGGACAACATTGTACTCAGCCATGTATTTCTTGATGAACTATACGAGTTTATGTGAGCTCTTTTTTTTTCTCCCCATGCAAAACGTTGTTTCTTTCATTCCATATAGCCCAGGCAGTTATCATGTTGACCTGTAATTGTTCTTTATCAGATGACATACACATTTGCTCCACCCACGTAGCATGCCCAGCATCCCTATCGTGAAGCTCCTTGTTTGCATTCAAAGAGTTCCAGACTTGAGCAACAGTTGGACATGTTCTAATGGCATGTACCACTGTTTCTTTTGTTTCCCTCTCATAAAGCATGTCTTGTCCACATCTTGCTTTCTGTTGTGTAGATTCGCCATGACAGGGATGAAACCTTGGTATATTCTCCATAATAGAGCTTTGATCTCATTTGGTGCCTCTGCTGTCCACAAAGCATTCCAAACTTACGCGTTTTTTCCTCCAGCTGCTGGAGGGATGAGCCATACACTGTTCAAAGAGTTACTCAACAATCTATAACCACTCGACTGTATAGACCCCTTTACTGTGATAGTGCCACACTAGCATATCCTGTGCACCTAGCTTACTTATTGGAAGGCAGTATATAGCTTTCGCTTCATCATGTGATAATATTTCATAAATAAGCTCCCTCTTCCACTACATGGTTAAGCTTTCTATAGGTTTCTTAATAAGCCTTTCTTCCTCTAGTATTACACTTGGCGATTGCACCTTAAAGGAGTTTGTTGTTGAGATCCACTTATCTTTCCAGATTTGAATTGACCGTCCATTGCCAACTCTCCACTCACACCCTTTTCCACTTTCAATATGCTTTTCCAAATAAAGGATGGTTTGTTTCCAAGTCTCACTCCAGGAAAAAGCATTCTGGAAAATATTTGGCTTTAAGGACTTTGTGAGCAAGGCTATCTATTTGCATTAGTAGCCTCTATCCCTGCTTTCCAAGCATTGACTTATTGAAGAGCTCCATGTCTCGAAACCCCTTTCCCTCACAAGACTTCGAGATGCACATATTTGTCCATTTCGTCCAATGGAGGCCTTTTGATCCCTCCCTTGCCTTCACCAGTACTTGTTGAAAATCCCATTTAGTTCTTTGCATAGGCCTTTCAGTAGCATGAAGTAGTTCATGGGGTAAGCAGGGATTGCTTGTATTATGTCTAATAAATATCTCCTTGCCATCAAATGATAATCTTTTGTTGCTCCACCCTTGTAGCCTTGATTGGATTTTGTCTTTCAGCTCCCTAAAAGCCTTCATTCGTCCCTGACCTACCATGGAAGGTAATTCGAGGTATTTTTCTGGACTTTTTGTTGCTTGGATGTCAAACAAATTCTTCAGTGTTTCTTTGTGCTGATTGTCTGTAATACCGCTTAAGAATAATGCCAAGTTTTCATAGTTGATTTTTTGGCCCGAATCTTTTTCGTATTTTCGTAACACGTCCTTCACCCTTTCACCTTCGTTTCAATTCGCCTTGGCAAAAAGTAAGCTGTCATCCGCCAAAAATAGGTGAGTGATTCAGGATCCGTTTCGCCTAACTCGAACACCATGCACCAATCCTTCTCCTTGGGCTTTTACAAGAACTACTGACAGTCACTCACAACAAAATAGAAATAGGTCACCTTGCCTAAGGCCTTTCGTTGGATAAAATTTATTAGTAGCCTGGCCATTTACAACAATTGAGTAAGATATTGATTTGACGCACTTCATTAAAAGGGATACCCATCTTGGTCTGAAGCCAATCTTATACATTATTGTTTCCAAAAAATGCCATTCAACCTGTCATGTGCTTTACTTATAACTAATTTTAGGGCAAATTGACTTGTTGGACTTGTCTTTTTATTTTTCATGGAGTGTAAAAGTTCATATACAATCAATACTATTGTAACGTATCAGTTTGGGAACTTGATGTAAAAGTTTAAAAGTCATGAAAAATACAAAGAGTTGTCACTAATCTTTTGTAGGGTGTGATTGACCATCTAAAAATTTGATCTTTTAATAAAATAATAAAATAGATTTAAAACTCTATTAAAAGATAATTTTGGTCTACAAAAACAAAATCAGATTCGGGAATTGATTTCGCATGAAGAAAGATTAGCACCCTTATAACACCCATAAAATTGGTACTAATTAATCATGTGCTATTTATAATTTTGGAGAAAATGGTTATTATATGAAATTTAATTACAATTCCCTTTATTTTGTGAGAAATAAAATTAGTTAAAAAAAATCCTTTATGTAGAAATGTTAAGAAAATCTTCAAATTAAAAAAATACCTTTAAAGTATCCGACATAAAGGCAGAATTTAAAAATAATCTTTTCATTTAATATTTATCATAACATTCCTTCTAAAAATAATAAAATAATATTCTTTCTAAATGATAATTATTAATGATTTTTCAATATTTAGACAGAGTACTAATTAATTATATTTTATGAAATGTTATTTTAATTTTATTTATTCAAAACTAAAAATTTTAAGAAAAACATTTTATGTAGCAAAAACAGAATAGTTAATATTAAATATCCATAACTAGAGCAAACATATATATATATATGCATTATAAATGAAGACATTAATTTTAAAACGGAACCTATGCAAATGATGATTAAAAACTAATTTAAGAATCAAGTTTTCAAATATAAAAGATCACTTAGACTCTCCAACATTTAGGCAGAATTTGAGTATGACTTTTTATATTTAAAATCTCATCCTATTATTATTATTATTTTGTATTTTTATAATTATGGTTTTAACAAAATGAATTTATTTTGAGTTTGTAAAAATGTATAAAAATTCTTAATGAAATAAAATTTCCTAAATACTCAATATTTAAGTAGCATTTGGGAACATATTATTTCATAAAAGGTTATTATGTAAATCCTTATAGATTTAAATGAGTTTGAGATTTTGGGTAGGTTCGAGTTTGAACTTTAACAAGTAACGAGTTTGAACTTAATAAGTTACAAACCTCTCTAAAATTTTTAACATTTGGATAAACTTTCGTAGCAAGCTCATTTTTATAATTCTTCTAAAAATAATTTATATATATATTTCTTCTTTTTTTCTTTAAAATTATTATTATTATTATTATTATTATTATGCATAAATTTAAAGTATATGAAAATATACCAAACATAAATTTAAATATAAAAGCTTAAATTAAAATGAGCATGAGAATCTAAACAAATAAAAAAAACTCGCAATTAAACTAAAACATTATGAACATATATATAGGCATGATTAAACTTAAATATAAATGAAAATAAACCTTTATTGGGGACCAATTTTATGCCTTATATTAAAAATTTATTTAGAGAATTTCAATTAAAACAACCTAACCTACTGAAAGTCAACGAAAGATATGATCTTCCTTCCCCACATCTTGCAATCTTGACAAAATACTATTAAATCCCCACTACAAGTCTAGACTTACTCCGTCAAGTAAAAGGAAATCGATGTCAAGGTCCCCACGCCATTCTATAGAAAGCTTTGTCCTATTCTTTACATGGCTTTCATTATTTAATATCTCTTTCATTCTTCATTCTCAAAAAGCCAAGAAAACCGTGTAGTCCCCACCCATTTTAAACAAAGCTCTAGTTTTGTCCTATCTATGGCTTCATCATTTTAATAATTTTTTTTCTATTCTTCCATCCTAAAAACAATGCCCACCCGTAGCCTTTTAAACTTTTACAAATAAACTCCATCCAACAATTCGCATACAAAAAAAAAACCCTTGAAGTATTGAGAACCTTAACTTCCATGGACCAATTATAGAGCATGCATTATATATATCATGTGCAAAAGTGAAGAGAAGAAAGAACAAGATATGTGAATAAAAATGAAAAGCCAACAAAAAGGAAGTTTTAAGCTTTCTTGCATCATTTCATGTAGAGATTAAAAAAAAAAATAGCACCTATATAAGATGAATTTTTAAACTTATATAATAACAAACATATGAAAACAAGTAGAAGAGGAAAACAAATACAATAACGTTTAAACCCTCAACAAACAACCTACAAACAAGGACATACTAGAATTGGCAAAAGTTTGAAGCTTTAAGCTTCCCTAAACTAACAAGTTTTTAACTTTCATACAAACCCTATACCGAAACAAACATGAAGAAAAAAAGGATCATTTTTCTTAATCTCACATGGAAGAACATTAATATCCAAAAAGTTTAGGAAGACTACCTTCCCTACCATTTTCTTCAAAAGTTTTCTTTTCTTTTGCCTTTGTCAACCAAGCTTTCCTTTCTTCCTTTATGATTTTTCTTCTTTTTTTTTTTTTTTTTTAAGAAAGCTCCCCTTTTTTCAGCAAACCCTTTTTTTTTTTTTTTAAAAAAAAAATGACTTTGTTTCTTGGTGAATATAGGCCCTTGGATCAAGTAGCATCCAAGGGATAAAGTTTCTTCCTTTCTTTTTTTTTTTCAAGCAACATGTTTTAACCATTCGATTAAAATTCAAAGGAGATCCAATGGTTCACATTATTCACTGCAAAAGTTAGATTTTTATTACTTCTAAACTCATAAAAGATCATTTTACCCCTAGTACAAAGTTTTCGGTATTTAGGTCATTTTCTTAGAAATCAATGTTTTCATGCTAATTTTTGAGATTTTAAAGCACCAAAAATCATGAAATATTATAAAATTGAGATCTAAAAAGTTTTGTGAAAATTCAAGCTCGGGAAGACCAAATTATGAAAATACCTCTAAGGGGTATTTTGGTAAATTCACACCTCTCAGGGTACTACTATGATTTCAAATACACCAAAAAATAATGAAATATTATGAAATTAAGATCTAGAAAGCTTCACAAAAAATTGAGCTTGAGAAGGCCAAATTACAAATATACCACTGTAAGGGTATTTTGGTAATTTTGCACTTTTCGAAGTGTAATAAATATTTTGGTGTTTTAAAAAATCATCAAATTTAATTTTAAATCACATTGATTCCAATTAGGTTTTGAATTTTGAGAATAAATTGAGCTCTATCAATTTTGATTGAGTTTTGTGCAATTTTGACGTTTGATCGGATTTGACTCGAGTTGACTTTGAGCTTCTAAAAGGCTGGTTTATGGGCTCTTTATGGGTTGTAAATTGTTCTCCTAAATGGTCTCAGCCCATGTTCACAAATAAACCTCGGGTCAATCATGTTAAAAATGTTTCGAATAAAATTCGATGTCTATAGTTGTCCTTTTTTGCATATATATGAGAATAAAAAATAATGTAAAGACATAAACAATAATTTTATTCAGATGATACTTCTGAGTAAGATAAAAACCTTTGTTCTCATCATTTTCCCCCTTTTTTGTTTAAAAAATAAAGAATGACAGGGATGATACTGTAAGTCAAAAAATAAGAATGACCAAGATGACATCATAAGTTAGAAAATAAGAAAACAATTAGGACAACATCGCAAGCCAAAAAATAAAGAATGACTAGGATGACATCATAAGTTAAAAAGTAAAAAAACAACTGGGACAATACTGTAAGTCAAAAATAAAAAACGATTGAGATGACACCATAAGTTGAAAAAAAGAAACGATTAGGACAACATCGCAAGTAAGAAAATAAGAAAACGATCGGGACAACATTGTAAGTCAGAAAATAAAGAACGACTAGGATGATACTGTAAGTTAAAAAATAAAAAAATGATGAAGACAACACTGCAAGTTAGAAAATAAAAAAATGACAGGGATAACACCATAAGTTAAAAAATAAAGAATAATCGGGACAATATCGCAAGTTAGAAAATAAAAAATGATTAGGACAACAACACAAGTAAAAAAATAAGAAAACGACTGGGACAACATTGCAAGTTAGAAAATAAGAAAATGACTAAGACAACATCATAAGTCAAAAAATAAAGAATGACTGAGATGACACTGTAAGTCAAAAAGCAAAGAATGACTGATACAACACTGCAAGTCAAAAAATAAAAAAAAAACAAATGGGACAACACCAAAAGTTAAAAAATAAAAAAATGACTAGGACGACAATGCAAGTTAAAAAATAAGAAAATGACCGAGACAACACTATAAGTCAGAAAATAAAGAATGATTAGGATGACACCATAAGTTAAAAAAATAAAAATGACCCAGACAATGCTACAAGTCAAAAAATAAAGAACAACTAGGACGACACTGTAAGTTGAAAAATAAGACAATGACTGGGATAATATCGTAAGTCAAAAAATAAGAAACGACCAAGATAACACTATAAGTCAGAAAAAAAAAACTACGATAACACCATAAATCAAAAAATAAAGAACGATCAGGACAACATTGCAAGTTAAAAAATAAGAAAATGATTGGGATAACACAGTAAGTCAAAAAATAAAGAACAACTAGGACAAAATCGCAAGTCCAAAAATAAAGAACGATTAAGACAACATCACAAGCCAAAAATAAAGCACGACCAGGATGACACTATAAGTCAAAAAATAAAGAACGATCAAGATAACAACGCAAGTCAAACAAAATGATCTTTAATCTAGGTTTTTGTACCAGTTAATCTTGGGCTTATGCACCAAGTAAACTAGGCTTAAAATTTTATTAGGGTCAACTAAACTAGGCTTAAAATTGGGTGCTAGATAACTGGGCTTAAGATTGGGTGCTAACTAAGTTGGGATTAAAAATTCATTGGGCCTAGATAAATTGGGCTTAACTTTGGGTCCAGCTATGCCAAGCTTAAAAATTCATTGGGGCAAGATAAATTGAGCTTAAAATTTTCATCAATGGCCAGATAAATTAGGCTTAAATTTTCATTAGAAGCAGCTAAGTTGGGTTTAAAATCTTTATTGGATGCTAGGTAAATTGGGTTTAAAATCATTTTTTGGTGTCAGATAAACTGGGCTTAAAATCTTTATTAGGTGCCAAGTAAACTGAGCTTAAACTTTCACTAGTGCCAAGTAAATTGGCTTAAAATTTTCATCAGGGTATAAATAATCTAGGCTTAAATTTTCACTAAGAGCTTGCTAAGTTGGGCTTTAAAATCTTTATCAAGTGTCAGGTCAACTGGGCTTAAAATTTTTCTTTGGTGTCAAATAAACTAGGCTTAAAATTTCATTAGGGGCTAGACTAACTAGGCTTAAAAGTGGGTGTCAGATAAACTGGGCTTAAAATTGAGTGCCAACTAAGTTGAGTTTAAAAATTCTTTTCATGGCATGCCAAATCAACTAGGTTTAAATTTTCACTTAAAGCCAGCTAAGTTGGGCTTTTAAAATCTTCATCGAGTGCTAGGTAAACTGGGCTTAAAATTTTTCTTTGGTGCCAGATAAATTAGGCTTAAAATCTTTATTGGGTGTTAAGTAAACTGAGCTTAAACTTTCACTGGTGCCAAGTAAACTGAGCTTAAATTTTTACTAGGGGTCAGTTAAGTTAAGCTTTAAAATTTTCATCGGGTGCTAGGTAAACTAAACTTAAAATCTTTCTCTGGTGCGAGAAAAACTAGGCTTAAAATTTTATCGGGGGCCAGATAAACTAGGCTTAAGACTTCATTGGTGTTAGATAATTTAAGCTTACATGCTAGCTACACTGGGCTTAAGACTTTATTAGTGCCAAATAATCTGGGCTTAAAACTTCATTGTTGCTAGATAATTTAGGCTTAAGCTTAGGCACTAGCTAAACTTGGCTTAAATTTTTTAAAATTTGGCAATCCCTATCAAAAATGAAAGAGGTGAGAATTTTTTTTTGAATGGATTAATGGTTTTGTAGATAGAGATTCTTGTTTATTTAAAAGGGTTTCAACACTTGAAGGGTTTCAACACTTGAAGGGAATAAAAAAGGCATATAATTTTTCAAGCAAGCTTACGAATGAAACATACGCTTTTCTAAAAACATGAATTCCTTGAAAACCAAATATATTTAACATTTTCCTTAGTCTCTAAATGCTACATTTTGATATATGTCAAGGTTAGTTGTAAGGGTTTGAGATTTTAAAAGGTTATTTGGAAATGGACAAAAGTTAAGATTTTTGAAATCAACTCATTTCAGACTTCTAGGACTTTGATATTTCAGATCTTTTACCAAAGGTTGGCTTATCTTTGTTTAGCATATATTGCATTTAGTATTAGGAGTAGCCTTCAAGATTTATTTTAGATTACCCTTTTTAAGGTTTTTACCCTAGAGCCCTTTTTATTTCTATTTTTTCCTCATTTTTTTAATTAACACACCATGCATTTAAAAAAATTCAAAACAAATTTGAAAGAGAAATTTTTTTTTTTTTGAAATAGATTAACGATCCAAACAAAAAATTATGTAATAAATGGGTACTCACGAGATTCATAGTCATTTTTCCAAGGGAACCTCTTTAATTTTAAGCGTTCATACTTGATCCAATATAGACTTTTCAAAAGTTGTAACGTAGGTTAAGGTTTAAGGTTGTCAAAGAAAAGGATAGAAAGGCTCAAAACAAGTATTTAAGGGTATTTAAAACCAATGATCATTTTTTCATTTGAAAGATACACTCAAAGGTCTATTCCTTTTTGCTTTTCTTTTTTTTTTTTTATTCTTCATTTCCTTTCATTTTTTTCTTTTCTTTTCATTTTTTTTTTGCATTCTTTCACTATGTGGATTTAAAACTTATTGTGAACTTTTATATTGAGCCTTTGCCTCAACATACGGGATTTCATTCAAACATCCCCATTCTTAACCCTTAAATGTGTTCCTTTTTACCCTCAATGTGGAGGGTGATTCTTAGTTATGATTTATTTTGAAATAATTTAATCAGGCTCAAAGGAGTAAAAAGGGATAAATTTTTACATTTATGCAAAGATAATGAAAGATGGCCATATGTCATTTCAGGTATAAAAACTTAAATTGAAGAGTAGTTCCCTTTAGAAAAATAATCTCGAAGAAAGGTTTTCATTTCAATAGGTTTTTTTTTTTTTGGTTTTGGCATTTTCTATTTTGGGCTTTTTTCCTTGGAATTTTTTCAAATTTCCTAAGTATATGATGTCATAACCATTTTTTTTCTTTTCATTTCTCTTTTTTTTTTTAATTTTTTCTTTGACATGTCCGTCATAACTCATACCTAAATTCATTTTACCAATAATGCATTTCATGGAAGATACCCTACTTTAGCAAACCATCCTTAATGAAAGTTGTTACAAGAAAAAAATCTAGCAAATGAACAAGGAAAGAACCATGTGGAATAAACCCGTTTAAGGTATCAAATGATCTAAGTTACTCCACAAAAAGAAAAAAAAAAGTTAATCATAACTTATGTTATTTTAAGGGCAATAAGGTCTGTCTCTTCTGATCAACATGTTCCCAAAACACATTAGCCAAACCAATTTTGGGATAAAGAGCTGAAAAGGTTGATAAATTTGAAGTTTTTTTACAAGATTTGGGTTAGCTTTCATATCAAAAAATTTTGAAACTATAACGAATTATTGACACATTAAATTACCACATTTGAATTCTTAAAAAAATGTTATATTTTTATAATCTTCTAGGAATCCAAAATTTTTTTTAATTAGATGTTTCATTGTTCATTGGCTTAGAAAATAATATCACCTTTTGATATCATAATGTTATCAGGTGAAAATAAAGTTCACGAATTCAACTTTATAGCTTTTAAGGGGTCAAGATTGTTAAATGGAATCATTTGAAAAGCTGAAGAAAAAAAGTTTAGGTATTTGACAAATTCCTGATAATGATTGCCAACTCATACAAGACTCAAATTTTTTTTTCATTTTTTTTTCATTTTTTTCATTATTTTTTTGCTTTTGGTTTTTTGTCTTTTATCTTTTTTCACTTTTTTCAGAACAATTTTTTTATAACCTTGGGACGTAACTATGTAGGGTTTTATTCAAATCTAACATTTTTTCCCCTTTTTTACCAATTACAAGTCTAAAATTTAACAAAAATTGAAAATATTAAATGGTAATATAAATCCATTGAACACTTCTGATGCCCAAGATCTATTTATGCAATGCAAATACTCAAACATAACCTAAAAATTCATATTTCCTATAATATGCTTGAGATGACACTCTAACTTACAAACAAAGGTTTTCCATTTGATGACTCATTATTAGCATCATTGACCCGTAACTCTCTCACTATAAAAAATCACTAATCAATTCTTTAAATTTGATGGGATCTGTATCAACCAAAGCTTGAAGTGTATCCTTAAAGGTAGTATAATCTTCTATGAAATGTCCTTTGACCTTATCATAAAACTCACACTTAACATTTGTATCATACCACTTTAGGTATGAAAGCTTTCTGGGTCTTGCAGGAACAATAGAGACATATGATTCTTGACCAATAAAGTGAAGAGCTCAACGAAAGACATTGAAAGTGAATGATAAATCTTGATTTTCTTTCTCTTACGGCTTCGTTAATGGCTTGGGTTGATCTTTTGTTTTATAAATCTTTGTGATGAAAAAACTAGAACATACAAATGAAGTGGTTAAGAAAAATCTCATGCCTGAAATGTTAGTTTGGAACAATATGGTGACCATTGAAAATAAGTGTTTATAGGGTCTTCTTCTGTCACGTGAAGGCTTCATTTGCTTCACCCTTTAATAATTATTTCTTGTGGTTGTTTAGTAAAAATATCTCTCCTTATTTCATCACTAGCATCTATAATTCTTCTTTTTTTTTTTATCTCATTCTTAATTTTGTTAATAGTAAACAACAATTCTGTGAACTCTGATGAAGTATTACTAATCAATTTATCGTAATAGAGAAAAAGAAAGGTATCTACAAACAGAGAATTCAATTCTTTATTGGTAAGAGGTGGTCATACTTATAATGCCATCTTCTTTCATCTAACAATATATTCTTTGTAGCTCTTATTATAACTTTTTATCATATTTTGAAAGATTAATTGATTTAGAGCCAACTCTAATATATACTGGTATTACTTCAAGAATGCCTACGATAAATCCCTTTAAGTATGAATTTAACTACTTTTCAAAATATAATACAATTGGCTATTGCCTCAGTTAAACTTTCTTGAAAAATATGAATAAATAGCTTTTAGTCACCACCAACCATTTTGTGATAGTATTGAGCCAAATATGTCTAAGGACATCCAGTTTCATTATATTTTTCAAATGTTAGAACCTTGAACTTAGGCGAAATAACCAATTTGAAACTAGTTGGTATTCCTTTGCATTAAGTGATTCATCTTTACCTTCAATAGCTTGAACTCTTTCTTTCATGAAATTATACCTTCTCTATTCATTTAGATTCCTTAACTCCTCTTTTATGGGTCTTAAGCTAGATCCTTCAGGCTGATCATTTCTTTGGGCATAAAATCCTTCAATAATCTTCTCTATTTCTCTTTTCAAATCAAATATTCCCCTAACCCTTAGAAGAAATTACGGGAATTATTTTTGAAGAAATCCCTTATTTTGGAGCATACATGAATTGCATTATATAGATACATAAATGGATGAATGGATGAATGGACGTATGAATGAATGAATGCACAAATGACAAAGCTTTTTTAGTGAAAAGTATGAAAATTGGCAAAGGATCTAGAATGAAAGACAAATCATAATTCACATATCTAAGTTCAACAGACAACATCATATCAACATAAAAACATTTTTCAAACAGAAGAAATTCATAAACCTATCACTTAAAGACCCTCATTACATAAAAAGTCTCATTCATGTTCATCATCTTGCCATCCTCTTCTTATTAGTCCTAGATCTTTTAATCTTTTATTGTAGTTGGATCAAACCATTTTGCATCTATGAGTGACTACTCATTGTGCTTGAAACCCTCACAATTCTTAATGGAATGCTCTTTATTCTTGTCATGGTTTTGGGTTAAATTACTTTGGTTACAAAGGCTTTAAAGGCTCTGAAGGCACAAGGACAATTAAATGTCTCTCAAACAGATAGGAAAAAAAGTTTTTCATATGAAATGGGGAGAAAATCTAACTGTTTCTTTTTCTTGGGTAATTTCACGTAATAGGTTGACTAAGAGTCCTTGGATTTGATGGTGGTGCAAAGGTTCAGACTTAAGCAATTAGCTAAATAGGTGGTTAGGGACTAGAAGGCCAAAAATTTTAGTTCAAATATGGACTTCTCAGAGATTGTATAAAGTTTTAAGGCCTGATCATAGATGTTTGGAAATGAGGCCAAAAACAATCATGAAAAGGATTTGAATGCAAGTTTGAGATTGAAACAATTAGTGAGGCTGTACAGAACCCAATAACCCCATCCTGAAAATCAAATTCTAGAGTTTAAACAATTGAATGGTCAAATCACTCATCCCTTTCATGATCTTGTCCAAACCTTCATTATTGCTCAAACCATTGAATGATTTAGCATGCTTTGAAAGTGTGCTAGGCCTAGCGGGAATCGGTTGATCATGACTCCATGAATTCATAGGACTCACTTGGGCTGAAATTGGTAAAAACCCTTGAAAAGGCATCAAAATAAATTTCTTGAGTCTATTCATGATGTTCGTCAACTTAACAAGCTGTTTTGTCACTTCTCAAACGTCATGACCAAACTCCTATTGATTTCATTCTAGCACACTAATTCAAGCCTCCAATTGATCTTTCATATTTTTGTTCTAATACCCACTAACAAAAATATTATCTTAAGGGTTTAATACCAACAATGCTTATGCTATTATTCTTGTTGAATTAAGAACACAATTCCTAATTTGCATGTGACATGTCTATGAATGCTTCAATATGATAATGATGCAAAGATATATACAAAAAAGAAAAAACCCAAAAATATACAAACCGACTTAATGATGAATGGAATGACTAAAATCCAAAAAGAAAACAAACTTCTTACCTAACTTAAATTTTGTTTTTGCTCTTTTTTACCTTTTTTTTCATCTCTTTTTGTATTCTAACTTTATTTACACTATTATTATCCTTAAACACAAACTGTACTAAAGTCCTCCACATATCCTAATTTGGGTAATTTTTATGAAAGAAAAAATGGCCTGGCTTTGGACTTCTACATAATTTTTACAAAAGGTTTACACCACTAATGGCTCTATAAAAACTTTTTTTCTTCCTTTTTCTCTTTTTTTGTTTTTTTTTTTACTTCTTTTTTTTTCGATCACTAACTTAAAACAAATACCCCCTCTTAAAACATAATGCCTATGTAATGTAAGTAACACAATCAAAGAATATATAAAAAATAAAATGACTCAATAATTCAAAAAAAAAGTAATACAAATAATATAGTAGCCATACAACAAAATAATAGAATGTATATAGTGTCCTAACTTTTGGTAATTTTTTAAAAGGTGGCATGGCTTTACCTTAGGTAGGTTTCTTATGGATCGTGATATGCAATGTTGGGATTTACTCATCTAAAGGTTCCCAAATCAACCTTATGTCATCATCTATTATAGATTAATAAAGCTCTTTGATCCTTACCATTACAGGCTACTAATGGAAAGGGTTCAATCTGAGTGGAAGTGTTTAACTAGCAAATGCAAAGGTTATCACTTCAAGAGACTGTAACTACTTCACTTCCTCTTAAAAAAGCTGAGCTTAAATCTAGAGCTCATGTATGTTAATGCATATGCAAAAGTGTGAAAAGTGACATATTAATAAATGTATCATAACTAAATCATAAGCACAAAATCAAAATAAAATAATAACTAACATATAATTTATTTTATTTATTAACTTGTATATATTTTTTTGAAAAAATAAAATAAAGAGAATTAAATTAAAAATTAAATAAAACCAATTAAATCCACAATTATTAATAGCACATAATTAAAATTTTTGGCCTGACTCTTTAAGTTCTCAATGGAGTCGCTAAGCTGTCATAACGTATCGGTCCAGAGACTTGATTACTGACATAAGAATTTAAAAGTCGTGAAAAACACGAAGAGTCACCACCAATATTTTTTAAGGTGTGATTAGTCACCTAAAATTTTTATCTTTTAATAAAATAATAAAATATCTTTAAAGCTTTATTAAAAGATAATTTTGGTCTATAAAAATAGAATCAGATTCGGGAGTTAGCTATGCGTAAAGAAGGATTAGTACCCCTATAGCGCCCATAAAATTGACACCAATTAATCATACACTATTTATAATTTTAGAGAAAAATGGTTTTTATATGAAATTTAATTACAATTCCCTTCATTTTGTGAGAAATTAAATTAGTTAAAAAAATCCTTTGTTTAGGAATATTTAGAAAATCTTTAAATTAAAGAAATACCTTCAAAGTCTCTAATATAAAGGTAGAATTCAAAAATAGTTTCTCCATTTAAGATTTATCATAACATTCCTTCTAAAAATAATAAAATAACATTTTTTCTAAATAATAATTATTGATACTCTCCAACATCTAAGTAGGGTACCAATGAATTATATTTCACGGAATGTTATTTTAATTTTATTTATTCAAAACTAAAAAGTTTAAGAAAAACCTTTTATGTCGCAAAAACGAAATATAATTAATATTAAATATCCATAACTAGAGCAAACATAAATATATATGCATTATAAATGAAGACATTAATTTTAAAATGGAACCTATGCAAAAATGATGATTAAAAATGAATTTAAAAATAAAGTTTTCAAATTTAAAGAAACCACTTGGCCTTTTCAACATCTAGGCAAAGTTTGACTGTGACTTTTTATATTTAAAATTCTATCATATTATTATTATTATTTTGTATTTTTATAATCATGGTTTTAATAAAACGAATTTATTTTGAGTTTGTAGAAATATATGAAAATTCATAATGAAATAAAATTTCTTAAATATACCAACATCTAGGCAGCATTTGGAAACGGATTAGTTCATAAAATATTTTCATGCAAATCCTTATAAATTTAAACGAATTCGAGGTTTTAGGTAGGTTCGAGTTTGAACTTTAAGAATTTACGAATGTCTTTAAAAGTCTCCAAAATCTAGGCAGACTTTCGTAGTAAGTTCGTTTTCATAATTCTTGTAAAAATGAATTTTTATATATGTTTTTTATTTTTTCTTTAAAATTATTTTATTATTATATTATATTATTATTATTATTATTATGCATAAATTTAAAGTATATGAAAATGTACCAAGCATAAATTTAAGTATGAAAGCTTAAAGTAAAACAAGCACGAGAATCCAAACAAATAAAAAAAGCTCACAATTAAACTAAAACATCATGAACATATATATAAGCATGATTAAACTTAAATATAAAAGACCTTTATTAGGTACCAATTTTATGCCTTATATTAAAAATTTATTTAGAGAATTCAACTAAAACAACCTAACCTATTGAAAGTCAACAAAAGATATGGTCTTCCTCACCCACATCTTGCAATCTTGACAAAATACTATTAAATCCCCACTACGAGTCTAGACTTACTCCATTAAGTAAAAGGAAAATGATGTCGTGGTCTCACGCCATTCTATAGAAAGCTGTCTTTTCTTGACATGGCTTTCATTCTTTAATACCCCTTTCATTCTTTAATCTCAAAAAAGCCAAGAAAACCATGTAGTCTCCACTAGGGTCGGTAACCCAACTCGCCCCCGACGGGTTTTAACCCTATCTGACTTCATATGGTTGATTTTTTTTTTTGAAAATCAAGTTTCGGGTCGGGTCGAGTAAGGCTAAGAAAAATTTGGGGTTAGGTTGAGTTCGGGTTTTCGGTAAATCTGACCCGACCCGTCATTATATAAAAAATTATTTTTAAAATTATTTTTAAAATTATTTATTTATATATTTATATTTAAAAAATAATATTTTATTATAAAAATATAATATTTTATTAATTTTGGATCGAGTCGGATACGATTTATATAGTATCGAATCAGATTGGGTTTGGGTATGAAAAAATAAAAAAAAATTTCGTTGGGTCGGGTTCCGGGCGAGTAAAAACCTGCCCCAACCCGACTTGTTACCAACTCTAGTCTCTACCTATTTTAAACAAAGTTCTAGTTTTTTCTTATCTATGACTTCGTAATTTTAATATTTTGTTTCTATTCTTCCATCTTAAAAACTATGCCACCCTTAGCCTTTTAAACTTTTACAAATAAACTCCATCCAACAATTCACATACGAAAAACAAACCCTTAAAGTATTAAGACCTTTAACTTCCATTGACCAATTATAGAGCATGCATTATATATACCATGTGCAAAAGTGAAGAGAAGAAAGAACAAGATGCATGAATAAAAATGAAAAGCCAACAAACATAACAAAAAGGAAGTTTTAAGCTTTCTTGCATCATTTCATGCAAAGATTAAAAACAATAGCACCTATATAAGATGAACTTATAAGCTTATATAATAACATATATACGGAAACAACAAGTAGAAGAAGAAAACAAATACAGTAACATTTAAACCTTGAACAAACAACCTACAAACAAGGACATACTAGAATTACTAAAAGTTTGAAGTTTTAAGCTTCACTAAACTAACAAGTTTTCAACTTTCATACAAACCCTATATCAAAACAAACTTGAAGAAAAAAAAGGACCATTTTTTTTAATCTCACATGGAAGAACATGAATATCCAAAAAGTTTAGGAAAACTATCTTCCTTCTTATTTTCTTCAAGAGTTTTTTTTTTTTTTGCCTTTTTCAACCAAGCTTTCCTTTCTTCCTCTATGATTTTTTTGGTTTTCTTTTTTTTAAAGAAAGCTCCCTCCCTTTTTGGTAGACCCCTCTTTTTAAAAAGAAAATTAACTTTATTTCTTGATAAATATAGGCTCTTAGATTAAGTAACATCCAAGGGCTAAGGTTTCTTCCTTTCTTTTTTTCAAAGAATAAACTTTAACCATTAGATAAAAATTCAAAAAATATCCAATGGTTCATATTATTTATTGCAAAGATTGAATTTTTATTACTTCTAAACCCATGAAAAGACCATTTTACCCATAGTACAAGTTTTTGGTATTTAGGCTATTTTCTTAGAAATCAATGTTCCCAAGCTCATTTCAAGATTTTAAAGCACCAAAAATCATGGAATATTATAAAATTCAGATATGAAAAGTTTCATGAAAATCCAAGCTCAAGAAGACCAAATTACGAAAATACCATTAAGGGGTATTTTCATAATTACACACCTATTGGGGTACTATTGTGATTTTAAAATGCATCAAAAATATGAAATATTAAGAAATTAAGATCTAAAAAGTTTCACAAAAATTTGAGCTCGGGAAGGCCAAATTACATAAATACCCCTATAAGGGTATTTTGGTCATTTTACACTTTTAGGAGTGCAATAAAAATTTTTGGGTTTTAAAAAATCCTCAAATTTAATTTTAAACCACATTGATTCCAATTAAACTTTGAAATTTGAGAATTATCATGGATTCTATCAATTTTGACGTAGTTTTATGCAATTTCAACGTTGTTTAACCAAATTTGACTTAAATTGACTTTGTATTTCTAAATGGATAGGTTTGTGGACTCTTTATGGGTTGTAAAATGGTCTTCCTAAATTGTCTCAGCCCATGTTTGCAAATAAGCCCTTGGTCAATCATGTTAGAAATGTTTCAAACAAAATTCTATGTCTACAAATGTATTGTCCGTGATTAATCTTCCTAAGACAAAAACACTTTAGGTTTCATTAGTACAATGGGGTAGGACAAGTTTGAGTCTATTAGCAAGCACTTTAGCAATGAGTTTGTTTAGAACATTGCATCGGCTAATTGGTCTAAATTGTATAACATTTTTTGGTAGCTTGGTTTTTGGGATACGATAATATTCATGTAGTTTATCTCTTTAAAGTCTACATTTCCATTCCCGAATTCCAAGCAGAAATTAACCACATCATTACCTACTCTATGTCAAAATTTTTGGAAAAATAAAAGCAAATATAAGGCTTCTAAATTATATATAGAGAGAGAGAAATTATCAAATTTACTATCAATAAAGTTTTTTAACTCCATAAATGGGTTAATAGGGTAATACATATCTTTTAGTGTATATTTTAAAAAATTAAAAAAAAAACTAATTTAAAATGAAATAAGACATGTGTCATCTTATTAACCCCATTTGTAAAATTAAAAAAATTCTCTTTATAGGGTAGTAAATAATTTTTTTTTTATATATATGTATGCTTTATCCTTTGCATAAAAATTGTCTTGGACATAAGTGGAACCAGATCAAATTAATTGAAGTGCTTGTAGTAGAATTTTTGTACAAATCTAATGTGTTAGAATTTCTATTATACAATTAATGTTGCACGATAATATTAGAAGAAAAAGCAATGAAAATGATTTGTTTGATTTGTTTGATTATAATGTAGGATTTTCCATGCATGGCTGATTTTAATTGTTTTATTGGCATGAAAAAGGTCGTTTCAGTGGCATAACAACTTGCATTAAGTTTTTTGAGTGTTTTTTCTAGAGTTCCTTAATAAGATTATAACACCTATTTAAGTACTTACTCAACATCTGACCCTTCTCCAAACATTAATCCACCGTTAACATTTACTTTTTCCTTAATAGCAAACAAATAGGCTATGGTGAATAGATTTTTTGTACTCTGGCAAAAAAATAACTTTTTTATACAAGAATTAAGAAAAAAAGTGTTCATTTTTATCATTTTTTGATCCATTTTCTTTTAACTAACTGATCCAAGTTATATATAGAGCATTAAAGCATCATAGATCCATGGATCTTCTCATGATGTGATGAACGAATAAACAAAAGGAAAATAAGGTAGGATGATTTACCAACACTTTTGATTTATGGGTTTTTTTTTATTTCTTCCATTTTGATTTATGCGTTTTTATAAGGAATTGGTGTTAGCTGTTAAATAATAGAGAGAAATGGTATATGCATTTGAAACAAAAAAAAAAGTAAACATTGAGATTTAGTCCTATAAGTGTAACAGAGGAAGATTTCAACAGAAAAAGAAAAAAATAGATGTTAATGGTGGAATAATGTTTGGAGAAGGGTTAGATGCTGAGTAAGTTGTAGACACCCATTTTTGTCCAAGGTGCAACCAATTTCTCGATTCAAGTCTTTTCGAGATCGTCGAGTATTTACTATTATTATTATTATTATTATTATTATTATTATTATTATTATTATTATTATTAAAAAGGGTCAAAAATCTCAAGAACGAAATTAGGGATCTTTGAAATCAATCCTGAAATCCTGTTTGCATGAAATTAGAAATGAAATCAAGGTATTGATTAGAATCATTCTTAAAACCTAATCTCAGAGGATCAAACTGGTGATTGAGAGTGAATTAATGCTTGCTAAATTAAAGGGAATTAAATCCCTTTATAAACTAGAATCGATCAACACATAGAGGGCTTGAGATTCATCCTAGGTTACTTATTTTTGGATTTATGTTGTCTGAATATTTTTTCAGTGATTACAAGAAGTTCTTTGGATTTTTGTTTTGAAGTCTTGGTTTTTCTAGGTTTGGTTTGTTTTTTGGGAACCTAATTTAAGTTTTTGGCTTTGATTTTCCTTTATGATGGTTTCTAAGATTTATGTTGGAATGTTCTTTTGGTTCTGAGATCCTTTGGTTTTAATTTAAAAGAAAATGGGTTTTTTCTAAAAAAAATTGGGTTTTCTCTAAAAC